>MU223923.1:217871-258301 GCA_018584345.1 Thuja plicata | reverse complement strand
TGACATCATCAAGTTTCACGAAAAATAATGTTAACTCTAAGATCAGGTTTACAACTTTACCTTGATCTCCTAGTCTATGTGTTTTAAATCAGTTAGACTGATTAAAGCACTTACATTCATGTTTCTTTTCCCTAAAGAAATGGTTTTAAAAACAAATCAAGATTCTATAAATAGAGTAAGACTGTTTTATCTGACGTAGAAGTTAGATCCACTTTTTGCGGGCCGCAACTGACTTTCAGTTTTTGATGGTCGGTTATGCTCTGAAATCAGTTGACTGCCTTTCGGGGTCCTTGTTTCAACTATTCTCTCAATTTTCTCTTTAACTATCTCTTAGGTTGCACTATATCTTTCATGTTGGGTTCCTCTGTCGGGTTCCTCTTTATCCTTTCCACTTTACAATTTCGGTGTACACACAAAATTGTGTCATCAGTTTTTTTTGTACTTAGCCATTTTCGGTGATCTCTAGTATCTTCATTTTTTATTTGCTCTTTGTCCTATCTTTCAGGGTATGCTTACCGAAAGTGTTGTTTGCATACTAATGGTAAATTAATGTCATCACTAGTGGATCTTCTTTAACATCACCACCCTAGTTTCAATCCACATAGCCTCAAATATCCAAGGAATGATTGTTTCTTGTTCCATGAAAACATATAGAGTGCTCTGAGGTACCCTATTGTAGACACTTAAAATGGTTAGTTGCTTTAACACAATGACTTCACTAGCATTCCTCTTTAATTATTAAATAATCTTTATTATTTAATTAATTGGCATCTTTTTACTATATTCAAAATTCAAAATCATCATTTTCGTATAAATTCATAATTAAGTGATTTTTACTTAATTATTAAATGTCTAATCAATATTTCATCAATTATTTATCTATAAAATAATTAAACAATTAACATTATTTAATTATTCCCTGTTGTTATATATATATAAATAATTATATTATTTAATTAAATGTTTCCTCTTAATATTATTACATTTATGTAATACTTAAATCAATTTCCCTCGCATAATTAAAGAAATAATATTTATTTAATTAAACTAATTGTTCTTCTCAAAAATAAATAAGCAATTATTTATTTTTATATATCCCCACATGTGCAAATAAACTAGTTTATTTATTTGATCCTATTTATTCTTCCAATCATGAGTTTCAGTTAACTTTTCAATCAACTCTCTATGACTGATCAATCAAATCAATTATCTATTTAATTCATCTAATCTTCTATTCCACCTCATCAGTTAAAGTCTTCAATCAAATTAGTCTACTATTCAATCTATCATCTTAACATATCCATCTATTATGTTGACAGGTAATCAATTGAGTTCAACTCCCACTCACTCTGAGTTTAACTCTTCAATCACATGCAATCAATCCCATCAATTAGAAAATCCTGATTGTAACCCCAAAACTCTTATAAATAGAGATCTAATTCTCTTAATTTGTTAACCACAAAATCACAATTGCTTTAAATTCTCATGTTGGCACATCGAGTACTCATTTTTGAGAGCCCACATTGCATAGAGAAGGAGGAAAATGAAGGAGGATATTTGGTTTGCATGTCCATGTATTTTTTAATTCATTTCAACTCCCACTCACTCTGAGTTTAACTCTTCAATCACATGCAATAAATCTCATCAATCAGGGAATCATGATTGGAACCCCAAAACTCTTATAAATAGAGATCTTATTTTCTAAATTTATTAACCAAAAAATCATAATTGCTTTGAATTATCGTGTTGGCACATCGAATACTCATTTTTGAGAGCCCACATTACATAGAGAAGGAGAAAAATGAAGAAGGACATTTAGTTTGCATGTTCATGTATTTTTGAATTAATTTTATTATAATTGAATGATTATGCATGTTGTTTATTTGCTTCCTATTTTGATATTGGGAATACTAACTACCTAACAGATCTCTTTGTGGTTGAGATTTTGATGTTATTGCAAGTTTCTACATATCCTTATTACCCCGATTACACATGCAAGTATCTGAAAACTCTTTTTACTACATCTCAATATGCTCTTCTTGGATTATATGTGTAATGAGAAATAACTCCTACTACTTAGGCAATATATGGTCTTGTACAAACCATAGCATACATTAAACTTCCAATAGCAATCTGGTATGGTACTCGACTCATTTCTTCCATCTCCAATGGGAATGTAGGACATTATGAAATAGAAAGCATTGTTCCTGGATTGTAACAATAACACACAACGGTCTAGAATCCTGCATATTGAATCTTCTCAAAATAGTACCAGCATACATTGGCCTAGCTAAATCTTTCTATTTGTGTTTATCTCTTATAATCTCTATTCCTAGAATGTATCTTGCTACACCAAGATCTTTCATTTCAAATTTTGTTGAGAGTTGAGATTTTAATTCTGCAATCAAACCTTTACTTTGACAATAAATAACATGTCATCAAAATACAAGGGATTAACCAAGAAATGATCACCGTCAGATTTCAAATATACACAGTGATCATATTTAGATTTCACAAATCCTAAACTCAACACATATGTATCAAACTTCTCGTACCACATCCTAGGACTCTGCTTTAAACCATACAAGAATTTTTTTAGCTTACAAAACAAATGACTTTTACCTTTAACCACATAGTGCTCTGGTTGTGTCATATAAATTTCTTCCTCCAAATCTCCATGAAGGAAAGTTGTTTTCACATCCATTTTCTCTATCTCTAGATCACAAGTTGTTGCAATAGAAAGCAAAAATGAATGGATTTCATTTTGGCTATGTAGGAGAAAAATATTTACCATAATATACTCCCTCAACCTAGGAGTAACCTTTTGCAACCAATCATGCTTTGTACTTTTCAATGTTTCAATTTTAACCTATCTTCTTTTTGAGCACCCATTTATAACCAATAAGCTTTCATCCTTTAGGCTATGGTACAAGGTTCCATGTATTATTATTTTTAAGAGTTGTCATCTCTTCGTCCATGGCTATTTTCCAGGACTCTAAATCATTCATACCAAGAGCCTCTTCTATAGATATCGGTTCATCAATATTAGCATTCAAAGAAAATATGCATCTCCAATCATCAGGAGAATATCCATACCTTTTAGGTGGTTTTCTTTGTCTAGTAGACCTTCAAACAAGCTCAGATCCAGGTTCCTCTTATTCCTCTGATGATTCATAACTTGTAGATCTCTCCTCAGCCTCTTGTCTTTCTAAGGGTCTCGATTCAATTTTCTCTGGTGTAGTAGGTAATTGAATCACATCTTTCTTTTCTTATATTTCTTTTGGTTGCACTGTAATAGAAGAAGGCTTAGTTTCTCTAAAAGTAACACTTATGGAATAAAATACCTTTTGCACAATAGGATCCCAAAGCTTGTATCCTTTCACACTATAGTTGTGTTTGATGAATATACATTTAATATCTTTGTTATCCAATTTTGTGTGTTTCTTTTTTGGCACATGAGCATATGCCTCACAACCAAGAACTCTCAGATGTCTAAGTGAAGGCTTGTGGCTCAACCATGCTTCCATTAGAATCTTATCAACAAGAGCTGATGTAGGAGACCCATTTATTAGGTAGTAGACAGTGGCTACAGCTTCAACCTATAAATTTTATTCTAGTCTAGCAACACTCAGCATACTCCTAGCCTTCTCCATCAAGGTCATGTTCATTATTTCTTCAACTCCATTTTATTGTGGAGAATATGGTGCTGTTTTCTATCTCTTAATACCAAAATATTTACAAAATGTGTCAAAATAATTGGAGCAATATTCACCACCATTACCCATCTGTAAACATTTTATGTTCTTTCCATTTTGGAAGTCAACCATTGCTTTAAATTATTTGAAACAATTAAAAACTTCAACTTTACTCTTAAGAAAATAAACCCATTTTCTTCTAATGAAATTATCAATTAAAGAAATGTAATAAATTGATTTACCAATAGAAGGAACATCAACTGGACCAAATACATCTGGATGGATAAGATCCAAAAGATAGAAGACTTGTGAGAACTCAAGTAAAACTAAATGAGGTTTTTCTTTCCATAAATACAATGCTCAAAAAACTTAAATTCAAGATTGCAATCATTCAACCCATCAACAAGGTTCTTATTTTTCAAGGTTTGTAAAACCTTCTCACCTATGTGACTGATTCTCTGGTGCCATAACATCATCTTCTCTACAAAAAAATTTGACTCGCTATAAAGAGCACCCTTGGGTACCCAAAATCCATGACCATCAGATGGAAGAGAAACCCCCTCTTTTTCCAATGGAATAGTCTTTGTCACAATCTTATTAGAAGTGATATTACACTCAACTGTGCATGCATTAATCCCGTACAATGTACCCAACATGTTTCCTCTTGCTATCACCATAGGAGATCTCATCATTTTCACACTTGCTTCAAAAAATTATACGTGCACACCCGCAACTATTATTTTGCTAGCAGATAATAAATTTCTTGATAGTCACGAGATGTGCAAGATACCACCAAATAATCTAATTCTACTATCATAAAATTTCACACAGATACTTCCATGGCCAACAATATCAAGAAAAGAGTTATCACCCAAATATACCTTACCACCATAAAAAAATTTGTACTTACTAAAATAGATTCTATTAGGATTCATGTAGAAAGATCCACCAGATTCTATCAACCATGCATTGTAACCTACATGAGTGCCCAAAGCTACAATAAAATCATATCCATCTTCCTCCTCGGACTTAGAATCATAATCTTTCTTCTTCTTCTTCTTTTCTTCTTTGCAATCCTTTCAAAATTGTAGTCCAGGTTTACCACAGTTCCAACAAATTTCCTTGGACTAACTAGGGGATTTTGATCTCCCCTTATTCTTGGACTTAGAATGACCATGTTGATTTTCATTCTTGCATCTTTCTCTTGATCTTCCTCAAAAAATCAAAGCCTCTTTTGCATTTAGAGACACCTTCCTTCTCATCTCCTTATAAATTAGAGAACCAACAACATCCTCCATCTTGAGGACAACTAAATTTCTCCCTTTGGTCATGACAACGCTATCCCATGAGTCTGGAAATGAATATAGAGAGATTTGGAACCTTTATTCTTCATCCATTGACACCCCAACCGAGGTCAAATGAGTCGCCAATATATTAAGGTTTTCTAAATTCTCATAAATTCGTCCACCTTCTTCCATTCTCAAAGAATACATCTTCTTCCTCAAAAAAATCTTATCCACAAGTGAATTTGCTTGATATATCTTACTTAAATTCTTCCAAAGCTTCTTAAAGTAGATTCTTTATGGACGTTTATCAGAATTGAGTCTGTAAGATACAATCTTATGAGACCTTTAGGTTTTCTATCTATTACATCATATTGTGCAACTAAAGTTGGATCTTTATGCCAATGGACATTTTCATCCACCGCATCCTATAGATTTTAATCAATCAACAAATATACTATATTCAACTTCCACATTTCAATATTCGTGATCAAAAAATTATCTACATCAATCCTCCCTAATATGCTTGTCATCTTTACTATCTTGCAATATAGAAAATGAAATACATTGCACAAACTCCCACTCAAACCTTGATTAGCTCATAAAACCATGTACTCAACAAATAGAACCAAAATTGGCCCAGGTTTTATAACACTTGTAAGGAATCAAAGGTGTGGGGAAATGTTTCCTACACTAAACTTGAGAGTATGATTATGAAAATTTCAAAATAGCTTTTACAGATATTTTAAGAAACACATAAGATCATAAAAAAATAACAATAAACACAGAACATGGTGATTTTCATGGGGAAAACCCTTACACGAGAAAAACCCCACACTCCAAAACTTCCATAATGCATTAGTAAATAAAAAAAAATATTACAACACACTTGCAATGCAAGTTCTTACAGGATTTTGATCTCAACTCAATCTTGGAGGAACTTCAATAGCATCCTTCTACCACCCAATCTTGCAAACAAAACTCAATGCTCAAGCTCCTTGTCAAGCTCTCATTTTGTAGGCTTCTCACAACCTGGAAACCACTTTTTCTTTACAAAACATGTGATAAACCTCCTTAGCACATGTTTATTATCCTTGACATGTGTTGCTCAAGATAGGCATGAATCCAGATCAAAAAATAGTCTCTCATGTCCAAAGTCTTCTCCCATATTTTGACCCTTATAGTTGTCATGAAATGTGTCATAGAATCTCTAAAAATGGCCCTCCCATAATATATTATGGACAAGGTATATTTTGACAACTAATATTCATTTTTTTAAGGGTAAAAGTATGAATTTGTGTCGCACTTGAAGACCATTTTGGTAGTTCCAGCCGAAACTGTTTCGGCTGGAATAGTTTCGGTCAAAATGTTTTTAGCTATACATACATGGCACAAACATGGCACCATGTGGTGTTGATGTGGAAAATTAGTTCTGGTCAAAACAGGTTCGGTCGAACCAGTTTCGGCCAAAAATTCATGAGTAAATATAAGCCAACTATCTTTTATCGATGAAGAATTGGCACACAATTATATAGGAGGTTTTCGGTGGTTCGGCGAAACCAGTTCCAGCCAAAACTGCCTATGTGGCATCCTATGTGGTAGCCAAATAGGCAAAACTTTCAAAACTGCAGAACTTCTCACTTATATAGCTGATTTCTCCATCAAAAATCAATTTTCTTTAAAATCTTAAAATACCCTTTTGTAGAGATCGGAGCCTGGATTATGGTCATATAATTTTTATAGTGTTTTGATTACATATAATATGTTCTAAGTTGAAAAAACTCCAAGTAGGTATTTTAACATTGAAGAACATGCTCGTTCAAAAAAAAGAAAAAAAAAATACCAAATCATGTCAAAAAAATTTAAAACTTATACTTAACACTAGATGAGAGAGTGCTCTTCAAGAATGTATATTTTTTTGTATTTGGTGTAGATTTGCTAGGGCAAATCAGGAGGGAGACAAAAATTGTTAATTTCGGGTAACTCTGACTTTGAATAGTTATAACAGACAAAATATATATTGAAAACTAATATTTCTTTTTTCTGCACTAGTTGTACATGTCATCTAAAACATATTCTAAAATCAGAGGAAAAAAATATTATTTACATATATTTTATAGGTGGGAACTAGACCCTAGATTTTCAGCATTTTTTAAGAATTAAAAAATGGACTTCAAAAATTAAAAAACTATGTCAATTCTTATTCAAAAAAAAATTAAAAAATTTAGGCATAAACTACATCCAATTTTACACATTTCATTAGTTTACATCATTTTCAAATTCTAAACACAAATGTCACTTTTATGTCGTTAAAGTTTAACAGTTTTGCATGTTGTGGTCCTCTTCCTTTATAAAAGTGTGACATGTGTTTGTACTTTTACCCTTAAGGCACTGACACAGAAAAAAAATCCAACTATATTTTTGAAACTATTTGCAAGGTTGAGACACATATTTTCTCAACATCATGGAAATCAATGATTGTGGAATATGTACAAAATGAATTTTTTGAAGGGATTTATAACTTCAAAACAAATGTTATTTCCAATTGTGAGGTTGTTAGGAAGACTTGGAGGAAGGAAATAATGTCCAAGGCAAGAAGGAAAAACACCTCATGGTTGTCATTAACTTGCAAAAGAAAAGAATGCAACAAAAGAAGATGAAATGCAGTTTATGTAAGTTGTAATATGGATCTTAAGAAATTTGTGTAGAAAAGAAAACAAAGAGGCATCCAAAACATGTGAAAGAGACGGAGTAAGATTTTAGTACCAAATGAATGCTAGAGCACGGAATTGGAAGGGAAAAGGGAAAATATTTAGATGGTGAGTAGGTATCTATTTCAACTTAAAAGTTTAAACACTGAGATTTAAGAAGTGGGTGGTCTCATAAATACAATAACATTCTCTTTCATACTTTGTACATAAAAAATAAGTATGAAAAATAATTTTCCTCCAAAATCATTTTTAAGAAAAAATTGAAATTAAATGGGCAACAAGTGGCAAAAAGCATTCTTAAGTTGGTGGGGCAATTTTTAGCCCCGCCCTTTTTCACCCACTTGAATATGCAACACTAAAAAGTAGGATCTATTTTAAAGGAGAAGATTCTAAATAAACCTTAGCCAAACAAAATTGTGTTCATGGGACCACCCTCTTCCACAAAAATGGAGCTTAAGCCCTCTCATGTGACCTTGCCTAAAAGAATAATGAAATAATTAAATATTCGATCTTTTGGTGGATTGGAATTAGAATTTACTAAGCATAAATTTTCATTGTAAATCAATAGTTTTTATCTAAAAGTAATTCATAGTCCATATTTATTCATACTAGATATATACTATATGTCTTCGTCTTGATAACAATATAAGTGATTATTATTATCATGTGTAAAAATATAGGTAAGAAGTCATGATTCAATTCTCTCTCTCTCTCTCTCTCTCTCTCTCTCTCTCTGTGTGTGTGTGTGTGTGTGTGTGTGTGTGTGTGTGTCTGTGTGTCTGTGTGTGTTACTTCTGGAAATCAAAATCTATTTAGTTTTAGTGTTATGGTATTCTAAGCTATTTTTAACAACATTAAATTAGTAAGAGACCATAGCCCACAAAATTGACTTGTAAGCACAGTATTACTCCAAACATAAATAAAATTATATCCTAGTAATATAGTAAGTATTAAACACTTAATTAATAGACACGTTGCTTTCAAGATCTATTAGGCAAGCAATAGATGATTATGTGTTATTATAATGTAGATAAATTAAATCCAAAGGTTAAGATTTTTAATATTACAAAATGCATTGAGTATACCTCTTTATATGATGAATTAATAACTTTACTATTTTTAAGTAGGAGATATTTTCCAGAGTAAGTCAAACAATGATATTGATATCAGGATTCAACTGTGTAGTTTTTTAGTCAAACTCATTGACCCATGTTTCATGCTCGTGGTAGTTCACAAGAACCCATCTCTCATGAGAATGAATAGAACTGGTGCAGGAGCACCTAGGTAGGGATAATTATGCAATGTAACCTAGGGCTTCTTTGATGTTTTGGCTTGTACTAGTTCTAGCAGACCACTATATTAATAAAGGGACATGTAAGTCCTAGTGTGTAGAGGATTCAGTGAGAGGATGTTTTGATAGGTCCTTAGTGACCTTTGAGTCCAATCTAGGTCTATTAGGGTGTTTTGTGAATTTAGTGCCAAAATTGGCCAAGCAAGGGATTAGAGGTCCTTTTTGATGTTATGACACCTTAATTAGTGATTTAGGGAAGTTTGGACAACATTTGACCAAGTTTGGATAGCATATCCAAAAAGTTGCAAAAATTGTCAATGTTGACAACATTGTGAGCAAGAATGCAATTTTGAAGGAAATAGTTCCTTAACTATCTAAAAATGGTATTGTAGTTATGGGGTCAACTACATAAGGACATCCTCCAGAATTTTGAAGGGTTTCCAAGTTTATTTCAGAGTATGTACGGATTGTAGAATAAAAGAACAGTCACAGTTTAATCATTTTGTGAGCATTTTGTTTTGTAATGGATTGAATCAAGTTATGTAAGCATTGTTTATGGTAATTTATATTGTTTCAAGACTTTGTGTGGTGGTATTTTGTTAGATTGAATAGTTTTAGTTGCTTGTAGAAAATCTTTTATTTCTTGTTCAGTCGCTGGTTTGTTTAGAGCATTGTATGCAAATGGGGTCATAGATCCATTTTCCACCGTGGAACTTGCATGGGCTCTTGGATTATGGAAGGTGACTCCATTTAAATTATGTACAGTGAAGGAGGGGCCTAGAGGAGTATGGAAGCTATTTTTAAGGCGATGCCCTAGGTGAGCCAGAGATGCATGGCTAGGGATCACCAGCAGTTGCAGAGCATTTTGGAGGGATTGAAAGCATTCATTGCTTCAATAAAGAATTTTGAGAAGGTATTGTGTTGGGTGAAGGAACCCTAACTAGGAGGGTAGGTTTGGGTGTGTTGTTTTGTTAGCCAAGAACATTAATTTCTTGTGCAGACAATGAAAAGTCCTAAAACCCTGAAGTTTAGGCACCTTTGTAGGAGGTACTATACGGACACCTATGGAAACCAAGACCTAGAAAATCATCAGGTCCTTGGAAAAGGGTATCAGGATATGGTGTTATTTTTCTAACTTGTTAAGGGTTTTTCAAAGATATTGCAGAAAAGCAGCCTAACTAGGCCTAAAGCTAGTAGCCCTCTTTTGGGTGTAATTGACTTGGAATTTGGAACTCATTGAGGGTTTCAATCCCCAATTTGTTTGTAGACATTGGAATTAGTCCAATAAGAAATCTTGAAGACTACCTTTCCACATACAAGATTTTGGAACCCTTTGGGGTCAGTTTGTGCAGATGGAGCAAGAAAGGCCCATTGAAGCCTATGAGAGAGCATGGAGTGTTTTGATGTTACATTGTTGGTGTTCACTAGTTGAAGAGATTAGGATTTTGTGAGAAGAATCCTAAGGAGGATAGGGTTAGTTGAAGAACCCTAGTAGGTCAATAGAGTGACCTAGGAGGCCCTAGAGGAAGCTAGGGAGTAGCAAGACTAGTATTACATCAAAGTGGTATCAGAGCAAGTTGAGAAACTTGGGAAGTTAGTGCATGTTAGCAGCTACTGGAGAATCAGTAGAAAATTCCAAGATGGTTTAAAATGCATAATTAGACAAGGAAGTTAATGAGAAAAAGGAGACGAACTGACTCCTTGAGGTAGCCTTAGAGGGTATGAAATTGATGCTTGAGGAAGTTTCTAATGAAGTAGCTAGGAGCAGAGAAAGGGTGGAAAGAAGTTACAGGGGCAAGAAGGTTGTTGAGGAAGACATCATCCTGGAACCTGACCCTGTCTTAAATGAAGAGCCATTGTTGAAGGCCATCAAAGCATTGGGTGGCAAAGCATTGGAAGGAATCCCTTTGTTTAGTGGCAAGATGGATATTGAAGCAGTAATGGATCGGATAGAGGGAATGGAGAATAATTTTGAGTGTGAGGGTGTGACTGAAGCCCAAAAGCTTAAGGTGGCCAAGTCTAGACTTAGAGGGTCAGCTTTGACTTGGTGGAAATACCTTTAGGATGAGAGCGTAAGAATGGGAAAGCAACCAATAGAAAATTGGAATGCCATGGTGACCAAGTTGAAGGAGAATTATCTCCTAGAGGATTATGAAATCCAACTCCGTAGAAAGAGAAAAAACTTGAAACAAAAGGACCTAGATGTGGCCTCATATACTGAGGAATTCTAGAGATTGTGTCTAAGGTCTAAATTGCAAGATGAGGAGTCAATCAAAGTGGCTAGATACTTGGGTGGATTGAAGTGGAACATCCAATAGGAGATTAGCCTATGGACTCCAACTACAATACAAAAATGTCATCAGTTGGTCATAAGAGTGGAGGAAAAGAACAAGAAGAAGGGTGACTATAGTTTCAAGAATAATAGAGGTAGAGGAAGAGACCAAAGGGGTCAAAGAGAAGGCTACCAAGGCAGAGGTAGTGAAAAAATGTCACAAGGAGAGAACAAGTTGATAGAGAAAAATACTAAAAGAAGTTCAAGAGGAGGCTATAACAGAGGTAGGGGTAATCATGGTGGTCCTAATAGAGGAAGAGGAGATAGGAGTAGTTCTTACTTTTCAACCATGAAGTGTTATTATTGTTTGAAATTAGTCCATCTAGTCTATAGATGTCTTGACAAACCTTCTACAGCAAACAGTGATAAGAGGGTAGCATATGCACATGAGGACACTTCAAGTGTTAAAGCACCTGAGATTGACATATAGATTCAAATATGGGAGAGAACTTGATTTTCAGAAGATTTTTTTTTTTATAAGACAACCAATCAAGGATGATCCCAAACATAGGAGGGCCTTGTTTAGAATCAAATGCAAAATTCTTAGTAAGGTTTGTAAAGTGATTGTGGACTCTGGCTCCACAGATAATATCATCTTAGAGGAGGTAGTAGTAAAACTCAAGCTAGCCAAGATACCCCATGTGAATCCCTATAAAGTGAAATGGCTCAACAAAGTCCAAAGTGTATTAGTCAATGAGCAAACTTGGGTTGAGTTCTTAATTGCAGGGTACAAGGATAGACTACTTTGTGACATCCTACCAATGGATGCTTTCCATTTTCTACTTGGAAGGCCTTCAAAATTTGATAATGGGTTAGTATATGATGGGACGGATAATTACATCACCTTCAAGAAAGGAAGAAAGACTTTCAAAATTCAGTCTTTACTAGAAGATGAAGAACCATAGTCAAAGACTCCTAATGTGATGTTGTGTAGTGGGAAACAATTTTTGAAAGATATCAAGGATGATGAGAGTGAAGGGTATGTCATTGTGCTAAGACCCAAGGAGGAATAAAAATCAATGAAGGATCTATTACCACCAGAGGTCCAATAATTGATTGAGAAGTATAAGGACATAGTGAGTGATGGCACTCCTGCAACCCTACCACCTAAGAGGGTAATAACTCACCAAATAGAATTTGTGCCAGGGGCATCTCTGCCCAACAAAATACCATACAAGCTTACTCATGTTCAGAACTTGGAGGTAGCTAGACAAGTGCAGGAACTCTTGGATCAAGGTTTGATCAAGAAGAGTATTAGCCCTTGTGCAGTCCCGGTTGTGTTGGTATACAAGAAGGGAGGAAAATGGAGACTATGCACAGATTCAAGGGCTATAAATAGTATCACAATAAGGTATAGGTTCCCTATACCTAGGATAGAGGATCTTATGGATTTCCCTGGAGGGTCCATGTACTTTAGCAAGCTAGACTTGAAGAGTGGGTATCACCAAATCAGGGTGAAGGAAGGTGATGAATGGAAAACGACATTCAAGACCACTGATGGGTTATATGTGTAACCACCCTAATTTGGTATGCTATGAATATAGACCCTATTTTCCCTAAGTGTGATCATACCCCCAATTATGTCAAGACAACTCTTCAATTGGCTGGCATAATTCATTCAAATCATATTTAATCTCCTAAGTGATTTAATCACTAAATTTTATTAATCACCTTAGCCAATCAAATCAAATAAATTTGATTCAAATCAAAATAGGATTAAGGTAATTAATTCAAAAGGAATTAAATAAAATCCCTATTATACCTCATCACTTGCAAAAGCATATTCCCTAGCCTAAATTAATCTAATTAATTAGTTGTAGTCCTAAATTAATTATCAAAAGCTTGAATAATTAATTTCCCTATTTTTAAATGAATATATTAAATATAATTCATTTCATTAATATTCCCTGTAACCTAACCTACCTCAACCATATCAACCCTAGGTTCAAACCCATCCCAACCTATTCCCCCCATGCTAACCTTAATCTTAATCTTAATTTCATCCTAACCCACTTCCTAATTATGTCACATTCCTAATTTTGTGATTAGGAGTTCAACCCACTCCCAAAAGTCAAAGTTTTCAAGCTTGACCTTAAACCCTCACCCATGCTTCTCAAACCCTCACCATCCCTCTTAAAATCTCTCATGCATATTCCCTTCACCCATACCTCATTAATGCTCCCCTCATTAATGCCTCTTACATCCACCATTAATACTTATTACACCTTCATTAATGGCTTCCTCTCTCCTCTCACTCTTGAATTCTTCTATAAATAGGATGAATTTTGAGCACAAATAGACCTTAATTTTTGAGGTTGAAAGCATTGTTATGCTGTTGAGATTATTAAGAATCTATGTTGCATCTTATCTTTGTTATTGTACATTGTTATTATCTTCATTTTTAGATTTAGTATGCATGTTTCTTGGATATCTAGATTAGTTTTTATTCAAATCTTTCATTCTTAGGTTGTATATGTCACTGATTTGTGCATAATCTGAGGGCATGATTATTGCATTCTTCAAACTCCTCCTAGATAGGAAGCAATAGATCGGTTTTGGTGATTTTAGTTAAACCCTTGCTTTTTATGATTTTTCACTAATCTAATGACCTATTAAAGTGTTGTGTCCTTCTTAGCATGTGCATAAAATCACACCACATTTATGGCACCCACCGTGGGTAAATTTTTCATATTTTGCCTCATTTTGCATCCATTTTTCACTAATTTGTCTTCACAGGTTTCAGGTACAGGCTCATTTTTGGTCATAAAGGCTCGCATCCAAAATACACCCTCGCATCATAGAATCTAGGCTCACATCCTAGGTATCTTGAGTCATTTTTGGTAAAGGCTCGCATCTGGTATGCATTCCATCACTTTTGGGGTATTTCATCGCATCAGGTAAACAAGGTCATATTCAGGGAATCTAGGATCATATCTAGCCTTTGAACTTGCAGATTGAAAAGTATAACCACTAATATTTGAATGTTTGTTGTCTCTGATATTTTCACAGCTTAAATTATGTTTTCAGATCACTGTTAGAGACTCTCATGCTAAAAGAGTTGGAGAAGGACTCCTAATGTATGGTTTTGCATGTTGCCATCCCCTTGTCTTAACCTCCATTTTGTTTTGTTTTTCAAACTAAGAACATTTTCTACTCATTTGTTAAATCAATCATATAAGTATACACTTTTCCTTCAAGGAAAATCATAAAATCAAACGTTGATTTAAAAATTGAAAGGAATTTGGGGTAAATGAACAAACCAAACAAAACCTCTAATTTTTGGGATAGTAAATGAATAATCAAATCACTAAATTTTTTGGTTCAATGAACAAACACATCACTTAATTCATTTCAGGAAAGTAATTGAACAAGCAAAGCACTAAGAATTGTGGTCAAATGAACAAAACAAACTTGGCTTCACATACCATGTTCTCATAACTTAGGAATATTTAAATCAAGCTCAAATAGCTTGAGGGAATGAACATTTATTGGAGTGTTTTGGGAGAAAATGGCATGGACTAGGAGAGTATGCTCGTCTTATTTTAAAGAATCAGAAATCTAGAAATCCTACGCTCGCCAATCCTTTGTATGCTTACTAAACTTTAGAGGGCCTGCCGATTGAGGAAAAAATCTCCCAGGAATGACCCAAGTGAGGACAGGTTTTACGCCAACCCTTCTAACTCACTATAAATAGTTTCTTCCTCGTAGGCCAAAGCCTCGAAAGACAGAATCAGTTTTTTTCTTGGAATTCTGACATCATTCCTCGAACATGCTTGGGTATGTGTAGAGTAGAGCTGCTTGAATATTTCTTGTGAGACTACACATATTTGAGCACTCATAGGGCTATACACATCAATTTTGCCTTGTGCAATTATATGGGAGATGGTTTCAAATGGATTGCCCCATTATAAAACAAACAAGCTTTATAGTCAAACTACCTGATTCATCCCCGAAAGGGTGATAATCCTTGTGCAAGGCAAAAAGTAATTGCCCCAAGACACTCATCATATCATGCCCTCACTTTTGTTTGGAGTTGGCTAATATGGCATCATGACTAGAGCCATTGTGTGCTTGGTGATGGCCATGTTCTGATTAGCATTTGAGTGTGTACCTAAGTCAACAAGCAAGGATTTTCATCCTCTACTTAGAAAATAGGGCGTAAGAATGTGTCTGTTCACCCCTAACAATGCAAATCTACTTGAATGTGTCTAAAATATCATTAACAAGACAATTCATCCAAAAAAGCAACAAAATTCAATCCTTTGGATATATGCTATATTTTTCACTAACTGGAAAGACTCAAAAACAACCTATTATCAGACAAATTTGCATGAACTTCAAGGCAAATCAGACCGCAAATTTCCAGAAGAGAAAATAGTTGTTTTTGGTCAATCTTGGCTCACATCTTGTTGTGTAAAATTGCATGCAGTGTGCAAGATCGCACTTGTTCAATCCTGCATCATTTTTAGGAAGAAAGGTTGCATCCAGGATACTTAGGGTCACATCTGGTTTTGCGAAAAACTCGCACACACAGAGTCACATCTAGGATAGTGTGCACTTGCATAGTTGCCTCTCAGAGAAAGTTAGTTTATTTGGATACCCTTTTGGCCCTTTAGTCTATCCCTGTTGTTTTTTCTGATCTCTCAGTTACTATATCAAAACACTTTTTCAAATGTCTACCTTGCATGTCCTGTCGGTTTCTCACAACCAGTCTCAATACGTGTGGTCTATTCATCTCTCAAAACAACTTGATTCCCAGCTCACTATCAGGGCATTCTAACCCTTTGATGCTAGAACCATTTACTTCCACCAAAACACAAATGACACTTCTACCTAGACACACTCACTTTAACGATTTGAGACTCTACTTGACACTATCTGGAATTCTTGACAAAATTGAGAGACAAATACATGGTTAACACAAGACGCAACAAGTAAACTTCTAAAGAATCAAAATTACCTCCAAGATCACTACACTTTCAACAAGGAGAAACATCTCACGGTTCCCTATTTGATTTAGAATCCCCAGAAATGGAAAGATGCACTCACAAATGGAGTGAGGCTTTTGAGGAATACGAAAATGACAAAAACCAAAAACACGAAGATAGCGATGGTGAAGAAGAACAAAATATTGACCTTCCTGTGTTTGGTTCAGACAGTGAGGAAGACATCACTAAAGAAGAATACAATAAACTCAAACAAAGTAATAAATTCCAAAAGACATTGGAAAAGATAATTGGTGAAGATAAAGAGAAATACTATCTCCATCTAGCATCCACTGGCATAAAATTACCTAAAGATTATGATATTGAACAACTAAAAGAAAAAGAGTTATCAACCCCTATCTCTATTCTCGCCAAACAACTAACATTGATGCAAACTGAGCTTGCAAATCTCAAACAGGAGAAGGCTAAACCCAATACAAAATACTCTTTGGACTCCATTTGTCCATTTCCTTTCGATAAGAGTATTAATATGGTTATGTTTCCTCCCAACATGGCAAGACCAAAATATGACAAATATACGGGAGAGATCGACCCACATGACCATGTGAGATAATTTTGTGCTCTAAGCATAGAGTACATGCATGAACCTACATACCTAATGAGGCTCTTTCTAGGAAGCCTAGGTGGAAACACCATGGAGTGGTTCTCAAAGATTACACCTAAGGTAAAAAAATTTGAGTTAATTCAATGATTTATCTAGCATTACTCCTATAATATAAAACATGATGTAACTATGATGGATCTATGTAACACTAAGAAAAGAATTGGCGAAGCCTTTACACACTTTCTAAAAAGGTGGAGGAAAATCTTTGCAAGATATTCAAGAGCTATTCCCGAATCTGAAAAGATCGAAATCTTTGTTAATAACTTGATACCAAAATTGAACTATGCATTGCAAATACAAGATTCCCCTAGCTTTGGCAGGATGATCAAGAATGCCATCCATATTGAAGAAGTCATGGTCAAAAAGGGAGAAATCACTCTCTAAAGTGAAAACAAAACTACCAATTCCAACAAGCCTAAATGGTGGAAACAAAACAAAAATAGTGTTAATGATGGAGTGGTAGATGAATCCAATGCTAATCCTAAACCATCAATGTTCAATCTAACAAATATCATGCAAGCAATTAAAGATGCCAAGGTAACAACCTTCATACCTAAAGCAAACAATGAGAATAACAAGGGTCGACCATGGACTTCCAAACCTCAAAGAACATTCACTCCTTTGGGAGAACCTCTTGAGATCATTTTAAAGACACTATTGGACAACAAAGTTCTCACGATCCCAGATTCCAAACCATGGGAACCAAAAGTCAAACCAAGATGGTGGGATGACAATTCTTATTGTGTCTTTCACAAGAACAAGGGACACAAGACTAATAACTGTCTTAAACTCAAACATTTTATCCAAGACCTTATTGAAGGAGGCAAGATCAAAGTGGAAGGACACACCACTAATGAAGACCATACAACATTTAACAAGTCATTCCCTAATTATGAGAAAGGGGAAGCATCTAAAGGAAAAGGAAATGAAGTAAACTACCCCTACTCTAAAAATGATAATGTGATCAATATGCTAGACATTAAAACTGAATCAATTAATGTGGTCACTATCAAAGGTGTTCAAGACACCTCTTCCCAATTAAATGCAGTAACCCAAATTCAAGTGCAAGTCACGATCAAAGGACCCAATTCCTCATCAAAACTAGAAACAACTACCAAAGTACCCATTGTCACTATTCCTAACAGACAACAGCAAAACAAATGGTTACCATTCTTGTAGTGAAGTATAACTTGGTGGATCGGTTACAACAAACCTCTGCTCAAATTTCCATTTTTGAGTTGCTTAAAATCTCCTCAGTGCATAGGGAAATTCTTGAACAAGCCCTAGATGCATAAAATGTGCCAAAGGACCTTGATGTAGACAAATTCCAAGCAATGGTTAATCACATCTTAGCGCCACATTACCTCTCTTTTTCTGAAGAAGATGATAAATCCTTGACACATCCGCATAATCAACCCCTTCATATTGAAGTTATAATTCATAAATCTCATGTTAGATGTGTATTGATAGATGGAGATGCATGGTTGAATATTTGTACCCTTAATCTAATTAGGAAGCTGGGTCTCTTAGAACAGACCATTGATTCTAGAAGCAAAATCACTATCAAAGCTTATGATGAAGAAGAAAGATCCTCTAAAGGTATTATTGTTCTACCCATCAGAATCAGACCGGTTGAAATAAATGTCATATGTCAAGTTCTGGATCTACCCTTGGCTTACAATATACTGTTAGGGAGACCTTGGATCCATGAAATGCAAGCCGTACAATCTACTTACCACCAGTGTATCAAATTCCCACATAATGGGGTGGAAGTGACAATTCCTGCAGATGTCAATTATACTTGCAATAATATTAAGGCAGGTAGTATGGTCCCGCATAACAAGGAAGATCCAAATGAGATTGTACCTGAGACTACAAAAGACATGGTTATGAAAGGCTTTGGAAAGACCTTAAAACTTGAAGAAACTTACATGGGAGAATACAAGCTGGACATGACCCGATCATTAACAGAACTTCCAGTGTCACCAAGATCCTATGGGAAACCTTCCCCATATTTCACACCCACTACATCTAAGAAGCTAGAAATTCACAAAGAAACTAGTATGGTTAAAGCATCTACCTCCCAAGGGGATGATAGTGAAGAACAAGAAGTCTTGGCTTGGCTTTACCAAGGGGAACCCAAGGAAATAGAGGTAAAAAAATGTGGAAATATCTCTAGAAAAGTATGGTAAAGGATACGATCTACTCAAACAAATGGAGTATAAAGGAAAAGGACCTTTAGGAGACAAAGGAAAAGGACTTATTGAACCTATACACATGGAATTTAGGGATAGTCTGAAGACCCTTCTTCAAGGGATAGTCTAATCTCTGACGGAGGAAGTGATAAAGAAGAAAAAATAGAACTAGAACAATGGTCCTATGAAATATTATTACAGATTGGCACAACCAATCCCGACTATAAAGGAGAATGATATGTACCAAGCTTTGAGGTACCACAAAACACTCATGTCCCTTTATTAACACCAGCCACTATTCAAGAGGAAGAAGCAATAGCAAAAGACAATCCAGAGGTGCCATTGATAGAAATAGCAACTAAAGACACACCCCAACAATAGGATTCACATCTGAACTGGGGGTAGTTAGTCACAATTTCACATGTCCTTGACTTACCACACTTTGATCTACAAGTGGATAATAGAGTATATCAGGTAACTATTGCTGAATTCTTGAGCAGGTCTGATGACAAAATAACAGACTCCCATGTTTATGAGTGGGATGATTTATCTGTTTCCATAGAGGACATCGGAATAGATGTGATTCACATGTTTGTAGCTCCATCAGAACACAAAGAGAATTCTAACACTGCTCCTAACAATGTTGATGTTCCTAAAGTAGAGGAGGTATTCCTTCCCCGACTTATTGATGAAGAAACTGGTATTTTTCTAGACCTAGAAGAAATTCAGAGGCTACAAGCTAGGAGCCTCCTTCTACGAAGAGATGAAGATGAAATTTCCACTAATGAGTCACTAGAGTTTGTTCCACATATAACTAAAAATGACTTTGATAATGACGATATAACTCTTATTGATCTAAACATCGACAAAATAGACTTAACAAAACATGGCATATCAGTTAATAGTCTTGATGATGATGTGATGATGTCCTTCCCAAGATGTGACTCCTTGTCTTTAATAAACCTAGACCTAATTGATTGGACTAATACAGATCCTACTCTTATCCTTGACTTCCCTAATGACTACACTTTGGCTTGTTATCTAAATGCTTGTGAACCTTACCCTTCTTCCACCAATGCAAGGAGCATGAACATATCATAGGATGATATCAAGTTTCTCAATCACAAATTGAAAAATAAAAAGAAGAAAAGAATTGATGGTAAAACCATGTTGTGGCAGTGTCAGATTCTAAAAAAATTAAAAACAAAAGACATATCTGATGGTGAAAACATCTTAGAGGTGCCAAAAGATGATATTCTTGATATCCTCCCCGAACACTTTCAAGAAAGATCTTTAATTTTGATAGAACCAAAAAAACAAGTTAACTTAGGAACAATTGAAGCTACTCAAATTGTTCACCTAGCACAATATTTGTCAGATGAGAAGAAGACACAATTCACTGAGTTCCTGAAAGAGAAAAAGATCAACTTTGCATGGTCTTAAACAGATATGCCTGGACTAGATCCCAAATTAATAATGCACCATTTATCTATAGCTATTGGGATCAAACCCGTGAAATAGAAACTAAGAAAGATGCATCCTCATGTTGCATTACTGGTAAAAGCATAGATATAAAAATTATTAAAAGATGGATTCATCAGAGTCATCGCTTATGCAGGATGGATTTCTAATGTGGTCGCAGTATCTAAATCAGGTAAATCTATCAAGATCTGTATAGACTTTAGAGATTTAAACAAGGCATGTCCTAAAGATGATTTTCCACTGCCTAATATTGATATGATCATAGACCTCATAGCAGGCTACCAAATGTACTCACTAATGGATGGTTTCTCAAGCTATAATCAGATTAAAATTGCTCCTAAAGATCAAGAGAATATCGCATTTACATGCGCATGGGGATCCTTTTGCTGGAACGTTATGTCATTTGGGTTAAAGAATGTGGGTGCTACATACCAAAGAGATATGACTACTATATTCCATGACATGATGCATAAAAACATGGAGGATTATGTGGCTGATACCTTAGCTAAATCAAAAGAAAGTAATACTCGTATTGAAGATTTGTGAAAAATATTGGATCACATGGAGCAATTCCAACTCAGGCTCAATCCAAAGAAATATGCCTTTGGGGTCCAATCAGGAAAGCTCTTAGGGTTTATTCTTTTAGCGAAATGAATTGAGGTAGACCCGGTCAAAGTCAAAGCTATACTAGAAATGACTCCTCCATGCAACATTAGTCAAATGAGGACATTACAAGGGAGACTCCAGTCAATCAGGAGGTTCATGTCACAAATTGCAGACAAAGCACAACCCTTTACCAAATTGCTACATAAAGGTGTCACCTTCAAATGGGATGAACATTGTGAAGCAAACTTCAGAGAATTAAAAGAGTACCTGGCTACTCCTCCTATTCTTATGGCACCCATCCATGGAAATCCATTACTCCTATATATTTCAGATACTCCTACATCACTAGGAGTATTGTTGGCACAAGAGGATGAGACTAAAAAGGAGAGAGCAATCTACTACATCAGTAGAACCTTAGTATCCTATGAACTTAATTACAACATTATTTAGAAAGCTTGCTTAGTAGTTGTCTTTGCATCAGAAAAATTAAGACATTATATGCTATCACATACAGTAAGGCTCATTGTAAAGATAGATCCTTTAAAGTACCTCCTAAACAAGACAGCATTAACAGGATGTATAGAAAAGTGGTTCCTCATTTTGATCAAATTTGACATTGATTATGTGGACAAACAAGCTATTAAAGGACAAGTCCTCCGCAGATCAATTATCTGATTCACCACTCCAAGATAATGAACCTTTAAGAATTGAGTTCCCAGATGAAACAATTATGCATCTAACTGAGTATCCTTGGAAGATGTACTTTGATGGTTCTTTCATGCAACAAGGCTCTAGAGCAGGGGTTCTATTCATTACTCCTCAAGGCTACAAGATACCCAAGTCTTACAAATTGATGTTTCCATGCACAAATAACATTTCTAAATATGAGGCATTGGTAAATGGTCTTAAACTTGCTATGGAATGGAAGATTGTAGAGTTACATGTGTATGGTGACTCCTAGCTCATTATAAATCAAGTAAATGGAGATTATTAGATGAAAGATGAGAAATTAATGCCCTACAAGAAACTGTTTAATGACCTAAAGAAATACTTTTTCTTCATCACATTCTAGCAAGTACCCAGAACAAAGAATAAAGTTGCAGATGTTATGGCTACACTGGCATCCATGTTACAATTAGAGGAACATCAATTTTTCTATGAATTCTTGGTGGAAGAATTATCCCACCCATCCTTTGATACACCTGAATACCAAGTAATTTGTGCTTTGAATGCCCAAGACCAATCTTGGTATACAAAGATCATTGCTTACCTCACTGACCAAACTATTCCCAATGATCTATCCAAAAATGAAAATCGAGCCTTGATTAGGATAGCATCACATTATGTCCTCATTACTAATAACTTATATAGATGAGGTCTTAATGGTACACTTCTTAGATGTTTAGAACACGAAGAGTCAGATTGTGCATTTAAAGAAGTCCATGAAGGTGTATGTGGATCACATTCAAATGGCTTTTCATTAGCTAAAAAACTTCTCAGAGTAGGATATTACTAGCCTACAATGGAAAAAGATGCTATTCAATTTTCTAAAACATGTCATAAATGCCAAACACATGGAAATCTTATCCATGCTCCTACCAGAGAACTCATCCCCTTCATAACACATTGGCCATTTTAGCAATGAGGCTTTGACTTGGTTGGACAAATATATCCTAGTTCTTCAAGTGGACACAAGTTCATCATTACGACCACTGAGTATTTCACAAAGTGGGTCGAAGCCATGCCACTAATCAAAGCCACTGGAAAATAGGTGGCTATGTTCATCTTGAACTACATTATTTGTAGATATGGGATACCCTCTTCAATTTTAACAAACAATGGGGGCCAATTTAAAAACCAAGACATCGAAGACCTTTGTGCACAATTCCACATCACTCAACATTGCTCCTCAATCTATTATCCTCAAGGTAATAGATAGGCTGAGGCATCTAATAAGAATATTCTTAAGATCCTACACAGAACTGTGAGTAATTTTGGCAGGGACTGGCATTTACAACTAAATCTGATACTTTGGGCCTATAGAACAAGCATCAGAACACCAACTGGAGCCATGCCATTTTCCCTAGTCTATAGTGTTGAGGAAGTACTACCTATTGAGGTTGAATTCCCATCTTTGCAGGTATCTTTACAAGGTCTTTTCACTGATGAACAATACTGCATCAATAGGGTGAATGCACTAGAATTACTTGATGAGCGCAGGCAACAGGTGTTCAATCATTTGAAGGTGTACCAAACATGCATGTCAAAAGGGTACAATAAAAAGGTAAAACAGGCATCTTGGTAGCAAAAGGAAAAATTTTTGCCAAATGGTGAAAAACTGGCAATCATGCATCACTTGTATTTTGTGATCTATCTATCAATGCATTGATGATACTAAGCCTTCACGATTACACCTGTGCTATGGGCTGACTCTGTTTTCTTACAATTGTCCTATCCTTGCTTGGGATTTGTCTGGATTTTCTGTCTTAGGGAACAAATCATGCTGCACTGGGGGCATCTATTGCTAGCATGTTAGGTTGCATCTGTTAGGTCGTCATAGGATGGTTTGCCTTGCAACATAATGTTTTTCGATCCTTGCAACAAAATTTCACTTTCACGAAACAAGGGTGTATCTTTACGAACCACTTATCTGGCACAAACATTGCACTCACATAAATGGTGTTCCTAAGTGCTACATTGGATTGTGAATAGAGACAAAGTTATACACAAACATGGAACACATATTGCTTAAAATTCCAAATTTTGATTGATGAAACTCTACTGCGCTTGAAAAATGAATCAACAGTATTTTTCAAATACTACTTAAGCACACAGTTTCATCTTGGTTTCATTATGACTCTTTTATGTGAGGATGATGTTTTAATTAGGGGCATCTAAGGAGTTATAAGTTTTCTTTGATTGATTCTCAATTGATGGTTGTTGTATCTTTTGAGTTACTCCATGACGTCTGTGCAAAGACAAAGAGTCGCAAGAAGAGGGGACATAACATTTTCTTGGTTTTCTGCGTATGGGGATTTTTTCAAATGATCCTATAAATTTTACCTAACTTGGATGTTTATGGTAAGAGCTGCCAACATGAGTGGATAGCCACATATATCTTGATCTTTGTTATGTGTAAACTATGGTGAGGTTGAAACAATTTCCTTTTCTATTTTCTAAAAACTCAAATTCTCAGAAAGGTATATAAAACATGATGTAACCAAGGATATGAATTTTCAAGGTCATTGTGGGTCCAATATCTTACCTTACACAGATTCTAATATAATAAAAGGAAAGTGACTAACTTGTCATCCTGGCTTTTGTGCCTTGATGTGTAAGTTTATTTTTGACATTGCATCTGATAAACATATTATTCATACTTTCATAATATCAATGGGCATTAGTGATTTTTTTACTATTAGGTGGTATCCGTTTCAAAAGCACCCAATGATGATAAAAATGTTACAATATCAGCAAGTCAGTGACAGTCCTAAGAGTCTACATGTAGATGCATTTAGAGATTGCATGATTCATTTTTACTAAGAAAAGAAATAGTATAAGGGATTTGAGCTCAAAATGATTTCTAATTTCATGCATAAATCCAAGTTAATTACATCATCAAAATATTACTGATATCAATGTAATTGCATATTCATAACATACATTCTGCATTTGCATATGAGAAGGAGAAAATACAAAAAACAAAGCATTCAAAGAATTGCATTTCTTTCTATATCCTAAAAATGCATCCATACATTTTCTTGCATAAAGAAAGTCTCAAAAACCTACATTTACATAATCACTTAGCATCATCTCAGTAATAACTCCAAAAGCATAAATGATTTCATCATCTAATCTAACTCATCATGCAACTAGGATAAACATACATCACGTGTGCATCAACATCTATCAAAAGCAAAAGAACCCATGAACATGTCAGAATGAGGAAAAGTTGCATCAGATATATATCAAATCATGGAATAGATCAAAAATATGGAACTGTCTACCAAAAGAGTATCAGAGAATAAGTATGCATCAAATATACATGTATAAATATAATGGTACAAAATAATGGTCCCCTAAGGATCTAGATATACAAAATGATCTCATAAATATAGTACAAAAAGATGCATCATCTCTGACTTCCCCCCTCTCCCTAATTTGGAGGAGGAGGAGGTACAAATGGAGCTGCTGGTGGTGGCATGCCCCCCCCTAAATGTTGAGCCAAACGTGAAAAATATATGGCTCTCTACCCCTCTGGCACTATTGTGTGATATAGAGCATAATAATATGTCGCTCTCTTCCCCTAGTGTACTACAGTACAAGCCTGTGTATCCCTTTCGACCCTGAGCCACTCAAGATGTGCATCTCTATCAGCCAACAAAGCATCTATTGTGGTGATCCTAGCCTCTAAAGAACTGATCCTAGCCCTGAGCTACTTTCACTCCCACTCACACTGTGATAAATGATCTCTGTCACTACCAGAACCCTTGCCTATATCCTGCCCTAAGGGCCTATCCTGTGGCCTATATAGTGGCCTCTACTGCTACTATTTCCTCTGTCTCTACTGCTCTCCAGTCAATAATGGCCCTGGATTCATTCGAGGAGAAACAAATCTGAACCAGGTGTCCCTACCACTCCCACTACCACTAGCGCCACCACTAGCACAAATAGCTCCACCACCCCTATCATCTACATCATCATCATCATCAGGTCCCTTCTCTTTATCTGGAGGTGCCTGTCTCCCTCCATGTCTACCTCCATCCCTAACTCTAGCTCCTTTGTCCCTCTGGGCTCCTCCTTGACCTCTGGCTGGTTGATCCTCTGGCGGATCATAATCTAATGGGTCCTTGATCTGAGGAACCGCCTCTATCAGATCTATAAATTGGGACACCAGGTACTATCTCATCTCTACAAGATAACCTGTTGAGCAACCTACATTGGCTACATCAGGCTGAAGATCCCATGGCATGGCTACCATCTCTACAATGGACCTATGAGTAGTCTAATAACCCAAATACCGCCCCCATAGTGGCATCTCATCATGTATCTGAGCATATACCATAAGGTCCTGACATCGGCCCTATAATCGGCCATACTACCTCAACACCTGTGTAACTAAGAATCTCTCAATAATATACCTAGTCCTACCAATGAGGTAACTGCTTTGGAAAAGTATGGCATTTGTCGCCTATCTGATATCCACTCCTCACAATCTAGGTATGACCTCCATATCACTCCAGTAACATCATCTAAAATGCGGTGCCAATACTCCACCTTTCCCATGTGGGGCTATTGTATCCAACCGGCATACATGTACACATAGGGTTGCTCTGTCGCCTGATGTCTATCAACTATCAGTTGTGTAACTGGGATGTGCTCCCATGTCCAGATCTGAAGAACTAAGATACCAACTATCATGATTTGGGTATGATGGTACACTATCTCATGGAGATCTCTGTACATATGAGCCAATACGGAACTACCCCATGCAAATCTCCATCTAGTAGCAACCATCTGCTCAAGCATATCGACCCAGCCGACCATGAATCCATGTTGTCCTTGGTCAGGCATAAGGACACCTCTGATCAACCTAGCTAAGCATACAAGAAGACTATCATAGTGATCACACATGTAATCCCACATCAGATATCGATAAGCAATACTATCATCCTGAGAGAATTATCGAGCAGTAGCAATGGATATCACAGAAGTAGAGTCAAAATGGACCTCTCAGCCCATCATAGGAACTCTCAGAATCCTCCACACATCCTCTAGTGTGATGGTCATCTCTCCAGTAGGGATATGGAAGGTGTTGTGCTCTAGATGCCATCTCTTAGCTAGAGAAGTAAACAACCCTCGATTTACCCTAATGTCAGGTAAATCCCTTAATGCCACTAAACTGACACGCTCAACTAACTCTAGCTCATCCGCAATCAACAATCGTGATAGAGAGAGCACTTAGCTAGGATATGGGCTCAAGAATAAAACTAACTCAAATGGAACCTGTTCAATAGATAGTCATTTTAGAAAATCTCAAAAAAAACACTTTATCTAAGGCAACTAAGCAGAAACACTATCAGCTAAGTCTTTTGGGCATCTAACAGACAAAGATAAATAAAATGGGTAGCTAACATGTTACCAAACCAGAAATGACCCTATTTTTATAGGGTGTGATCCTATTTACTAGATGTGATCCACAATATCTAGGATGTGATGGGGCATCCAGGATGCGAGCCTATTTTCACAGGGAGCGACACGGGATGCTGCGTGCGATACTGTTATAACAGGGTGCGAAAATTGCAAAACCAACCAAAATTTATAGCATGCAACATAACAGGGTGCAATCCTAGATTTGCAAGGTGCAACCCAGTAATTTGGTCAAAAACCAAAAGTGACGTAGGATTAATAGGAAGCGATGCAAAATGCAGGATGCGACGCAGGACTAAATGGGCTATAACTTGCATAAAATGCATAAAATTGGAAATTGGAAATTTCAAAAGGTAGGTTTTCGAGTACTTAGCAGAGGTGGGTATTCAATTGGATGTTGATGGCGATGGCCAAGTTTGAAATGATGCCTGTGCACGGTGACCACCATCTTCTCTACAGAGCTCTCTGAATTGCCAAGGATAAAAGTGAAAATGAATGGTTAAAAAGTGATTTTTGGTATATATATTGGACTTTTTGAGCTATTTAGGAGCTCCAAAACTCCTCCCAAACAATTCAAACTCATTTTGTTCTCTTTTTTTATCAATCAAGAACCAAATCAAAGGTGTATATGCCATTTTACACAGTACAGTAAAAATTTTTATAACAACTCCTGAAAATGTAGAATTGTTCCATGAGTTCTGAAAATCAGTTTTCCAGGTTCTATATCCTCCAAATTGCACATTTCATCAAAAATCTTGGTCGAACATCATTTTATTAGACTCAAAACTCACATTTTTTGCATAATTAACTTGGTCCATGTGTGTTTACTCTTAACACACCTTCATTTCTTCACTTCTTCTAACCCATTCTTTCTTGACCTAATCGATCACTCCAAGTGATGTATCATTTCAAATAGAGGGATTTTATTTTATTTTTTCCTTCGATTTTGTTCCCGCGGGGGCATGATCACACTATCATCAAATCAAATTCTTTCTCAAAACAACATTAAAAATGACTTTGTTATCAAAAAAGCTAAAAGGCATAACGACTCCTTGGCTAAGTCAGAACTGGTGGATCAGAGGCTTCGGTTCTCACAAGCTAGATATCCTATGTCTACTTTTTCTTAGATTCTTATTAAGCTCCTGGCAGCTTCATACTAGCTTTTGGATGACAACCAAGTTCAGAATCAGTATTATCAATCTTTGGACGACAACCAAGTTCAGAATTGGTATCTTTAACATCTTTGCTTATTGACCTTTGTTCGATCAAGTTCAAAGTCAATTCTATCAATTTAGTTCAATCAAGTGTGAGACTGATCTCATCAGACATTTCATTTGATCATGAGCAAAATTCTCAAATGTTCTGAAGTCAACATCAAAAAATTTCTTTGAATCAATGCGTTGCCTGCACAACAATTCAAAGAGGGGCAAATGTAACCACCCTAATTTGGTCTGCTATGACTATAGACCCTATTTTCCCTAAGTGTGATCATACCCCCAATTATGTCAAGACAACTCTTTAATCGGCTGGCATAATTCATTCAAATCAGATTTAATCTCCTAAGTGATTTAATCACTCAATTTTATTAATCACCTTAGCCAATCAAATCAAATAAATTTGATTCAAATCAATTCAAATCAAAACATGGCTAAGGTAATTAATTTAAAAGGAATTAAATAAAATCCATATTATACCTCATCACTTGCAAAAGCCTATTCCCTAGCCTAAATTAATCTAATTAATTGGCTATAGTCCTAAAGTAATTATCAAAAGCAATCAAAAGCTTAAATGATTAATTTCCCTATTTTTAAATGAATATATTAAATATAATTCATTTCATTAATATTCCCTCTAACCTAACCTACCTCAACCATCTCAACCCTGGGTTCAAACCCATCCCAACCTATTCCCCCCATGCTAAGCTTAATCCTAATCTTAATTTCATCCTAACCCACTTCCTAATGATATCACATTCCTAATTTTGTGATTAGGAGTTCAACCCACTCCCAAAAGTCAAAGTTCTCAAGCTTGACCTTAAACGCTCACCCATGCTTCTTAAACCCTCACCATGCCTCTTAAAAGCTCTCATTTAATGCATATTCCCTTCACCCATACCTCATTAATGCTCCCCTCATTAATGCTTCTTACACCCACCATTAATGCTTCTTACACCTTCATTAATGGCTTCCTCTCTCCTCTCACTCCTGAATTATTCTATAAATAGGATGAATTTTGAGCACAAATGGCCCTTAATTTTTAGAGTTGAAAGCATTGTTATGCTGTTGAGATTATTAAGAATCTATGTTGCATCTTAGCTATGTTATTGTGCATTGTTATTATCTTCATTTGTAGATTTAGTATGCATGTTTCTTGGATATCTAGATTAGTTTTTATTCGAATCTTTCATTCTTAGGTTGTATATGTCACTGATTTGTGCATAATCTGAGGGCATGATTATTGCATTCTTCAAACTCCTCCTAGATAGGAAGCAATAGGTTGGTTTTGGTGATTTATGTTAAACCCTTGCTTTTTATGATTTTTCATTAATCTAATGACCTATTGAAGTGTTGTGTCCTTCTTAGCAGGTGTATAAAATCACACCACAATATGAATGGCTTGTCATGCCATTCGGCCTCTGTAATGCTTTGAGCACATTCATGAGGCTCACTAATGACGTGCTCAAGGACGTCATAGGGAATTTTGTGGTGGTATATCTTGATGATATACTGATATTTAGAAATACAAGAGAGGAGCATATCAGACATGTAGAGGCAGTATTGAAGAGGTTAGATGAAGAGAAATTGGCTATCAACCTTGAAAAGTGTGAGTTCTTCAAACAAGAACTAGTGTATTTGGGCTTTTAGTGTCCAAAGGGTCTTTGAAGATGGACCAAAACAAGGTTTTTGCTATTCTAAACTGGCCTCCACCTACCACAGCCACTAAGGTAAGGATTTTCCATGGCCTTGCACAGTTTTATAGAAAGTTTATTAGAAACTTCAGTGGGATATGTGCACCATTCATGGATACTATTAAGGGTGGGGTCAAAACTAAGTTTAGGTGGACCTTAGAAGCAGAGAAAGCATTTGAGATGTTGAAAAGACAAGTGGTTACTCAACCTGTCCTACAATTGCCAAGCTTTGAGAAATTATTCACCATTGAGTGTGATGCAAGTGGGATGGTAGTAGGGGGTGTATTGAGTCGGGAAGGTAAGCCAATTGCCTTATTTAATGAGAAATTAAGTGAGGCTAAGAAGAAATATTCTTCTTATGATTTGGAACTATATGCTTTAGTTCAATCCTTGAGAAAATGAAGGCCTTATCTTTTCCCTAAGGAATTTGTGGTTTTCATTGACAACCAAGCCCTTAGTTACATTAATACACAAGAAAAATTAAGCAATAGGCACTTGAAATGGATGGAGTATTTACAAGCATTCACCTTTACTATAAAGCATAAGAAGGGACAACTTAATAAGGTGGCAGATGCTTTAATCCAGAGGTTACTGACAGTCCAAGAAGTCCAACTAAATAGCATTGGCATTGATAGTTTTAGAGACTTATACAAGGAAGATCAGGACTTTGGGGAAGCATATAAGATATGTGTTGAATTTCAAAACCATTTTCATAGCAAGTTCTCAGAGCGTACATTACAAAATGGACTATTATTCAAGGGTAACTAGTTATGTGTGCCAAGAGGATCTATGAGGATGAATATCATATAGGAGAAACATAATGGATCTCTAATTGGTCACTTTGGTATGAACAAGACCTTAGAGCTAGTGCAAAGGTTCTACCATTGGCCAAATTTGGTGAAAGATGTCACCAAATATGTAGAACAGTGTGTTGTTTGCATGAAGGAAAAAGGAGGAATGAGTAATGTAGGGTTGTATCAGCCTCTACCAGTCCCTAACAGGCCATGGAAGTGTGTGAGTATAGATTTTATTTTAGGCCTACCCAAAACCAAGCAGGCGTATGATAGCATTTATGTAGTTGTTGATAGATTTAGTAAAATGGGGCACTTCATTCCATGTAAGACTACTAATGATGCTAGCCACATAGCCTTTTTTTTTTAAGGAGATTGTGAGGATTCATGGTCTTCCTTTAAGTATAGTATCAGATAGGGATGTGAAGTTCATGAGCCATTTTTGGAGGACATTATGGACTAGATTTGGTACCAATTTATGTTTTGGTTCAACTTACCACCCTCGGACTGATGGCCAAACTGAGGTGGTAAATAGGGTTTTGGGTAACCTATTGAGGTGCCTAACTAAGGAGTATGGGAAGACTTGGGATGTAGTCATTCCCCAAGCAGAATATGCTTACAATGATAGTAAGAGCAGAATGACAGGAAGAAGCCCATTTGAGATAGTTTATGGCATGCACCCTAGGGGTATTTTTGATCTCAAGGATCTTGGGGGTATAGAGTATAGAAGTGGGCATGCTAAGGAATTCACCCATACTATGAAGAATATCCAAGAATGAGTCAAGAAGAAAATCCAAGATAGTCAACAAAAGTTGAAGCTCAAGGTGGATTAAAAGAGGAGAGAAGTTCAATTTGAGGTGGGTGACTATGTAATGGTTCACTTGAACAAATCAAGGCTACAGAAGGGTGTCCCTACTAGGCTTCAGATGAAAAGGGTGGGACCTTGCAAAATCTTGGCCAAATATGGGGCTAATGCCTATAAAGTGGACTTACCCTCAAATTTGAGCATATCTTCGATGTTCAATGTTCAAGACTTAATCCAGTTCAGGGGGAAGATGTAGGAGATCAATCCAACTAGTCAAGGGATTAGTGATTATGTGGAGGCTATTGTTTTACCTCCAAAGTTTTAGTTGGTAGATGAAAAAGTTTTGGATTCTAGGGTTAAGAAGACTACAAGACATAAAGTCTACATGGAAAATTTGATTCAGTGGAAGGATATACTAGAGTCAGAGGCCTCATGTATTGTAGAGGCAGACTTCAAGAAGGTGGGCATTTCAGAGGATATATTGTCCACGGGAGTGACATAGCTTTCCTTTGTGGGGGAGTATGGTGTAGGAGCACCTAGGTAGGGCTAATTATGAAATGTAACCTAGGGCTTGTTTGATGTTTTGGCTTGTACTAGTTCTAGCCAGACCACTAGATTAATAAAGGGACATGTAAGTCCTAGTGTGTAGAGGATTCAGTGAGAGGATATCTTGATAGGTCCTTAGTGACCTTTGAGTCCAATCTAGGTCTATTAGGGTGTTTTGTGGATTTAGTGCCAAAATTGGCCAAGCAAGGGATTAGAGGTCCTTTTTGATGTTATTACACCTTAAGTAGTTATTTAGGGAAGTTTGGACGCCATTTGACCAAGTTTGGATAGCATATCCAAAAAGTTGCAAAAGTTGTCAATGTTGTCATTAACAACATTGACAACATTGTGAGAAACAATGCAATTTTGAAGCAATTAGTTCCTTAACTATTTGAAACTAGTGTTGTAGTGATGGGTTCAACTACATAAGGACATCATCTAGCATTTTGAAGGGTTGGCAAGTTTATGTCAGAGTATGTACGGACTATAGAATTAAAAAACAGTCATAATTTAATCATTTTGTGAGCATTTTATTTTGTAATGGATTAAATCAAGTTTTGTAAGCATTTTTTATGGTAATGTATATTTTTTTAAAGACATTTTGTTGTGGTATTTTTTTATATTGAATATTTTTAGTTTCTTTTAGAGATATTTTGTTTCCTGTCCAGTCGCTGGTTTGTTTAGAGCACTGTATGCAAATGGGGTCATAGATCCATTTTCCACCATGGAACTTACACGGGTTCTTGGATTATGGAAGGTGACTCTATGTACATTATGTATAGTGAAGGAGGGGCCCAAAGGAGTACGGAAGCTATTTATAAGGTTATTCCCTAGGCGAGCCAGAGATGCATGGCTAGGGATCACCAGCAGTTGTAGAGCATTTTGGAGGGATTGAAAGCATTCATTACTTCAATAAATCATTGTGGGAAGGTAGTGTGTTGGGTGAAGGAACCCTAACCAGTAGGAGAGGTTTGGGTGTGTTGTTTTGTTATCCAAGAACATCAATTTCTTGTGCAAATAGTGAAAATTCCTAAAACCCTAAATTTTAGGCACCTTTGTAGGAGGTACTGTATAGACACCTATAGAAGCCAAGACCTAGAAAATCATCAGGTCCTTGGAAAAGGTTATTATGATATGGTGTTATTTTTATGAATTGTTAAGGGTTTTCCCAAGATATTTTAGAAAAGGAGCCTAACTAGGCCTAAAGCTAGTAGCCCTCTTTTGGGTGTAATTGACTTCAAATTTGGAACTCGTTAAGGGTTTCAATCCCCAAGATGTTTGTAGACATTGGAATTAGTCCAATAAGAAATCTTGAAGACTACCTTCCCACATGGAATAGTTTGGAACCCTTTGGGTTCATTTTGTGCAGATGGAGCAAGAAAGGCCCATTGAAGCCTAGGAGAGAGCATGGAGTGGTTTGATGTTACATTGTTGGTGTTCACTAGTTGAATAGATTAGGATCTTGTGAGAAGAATCCTAAGGAGGATAGGGTTAGTTTAAGAACCCTAGTAGGTCAATAGAGTGACCTAGGGGCCCCTAGAGGAAGCTAGGGACTAGCAAGACTAGTGGTACATCAGGAACACTCCATATTCAATGCATCTAGGTGATGCTTATAGAGGTGAAGCATCGGGAATTCCTAGGAGGTTACCCATCTCAGTACTACTGCAACTCAAGTGTTCTTAACCACATATTTTCCTCCAAGGTTAAGCCCACTTCGCTTGCAACCCCATTTGCAAAACCTTCAACAAGTATTGTACCTTATGAAACATGCATTATAAATCCCCTTAAGCTCATCAATTGATTAGTAGGAGTTTTTTTCCACAACAAGTCAAATTGTTATATTGCTATCAGGATTCAATTGTGTAGTTTTTTAGTGAAACATGGATCAATGAGTTTAACTTAAAAACTACAAAAATTAATCCTAATAGAAATATCCCAATTTGACTTGATGTCGAAAATATCTCCTACTTATCAATTGATGAGTTTAAGGTGATTTAGAAATTAATGGTTCATAAGGCGCAACACTTGTTGAAGGTTTTGTAAATGGGTTACAAGAAAAGTGGGCTTAACCTTGGAGGAAACTCCATGGTTAAGTGTGCTTGAGCTAGAGTAATACTAGGATGGGCGACGGCCTTCTAGGAAGTCTCAGTGCTTCACCTCTGTGAGTATCACCTAGATGTGGAAAATGTCTCCTACTTATCAATTGATGAAATCAAGGGGCTCTATAATGAATGGTATATAAGGCACATCACTTGTTGAGGTTTTTGCAAATGAGGTTGCAAGAAAAGTGGGCTTAACCTTGGAGGAAACTCCATCGTTAAGTGCACTTAAGCTTGAGTAGTACTAGAGGATGGATGACCTTCTAGGAAGCCCTGGTGATTCACCTCTATGAGCATCACCTAGATTCAATGAGTGCTACGTGTTCCATTTATTCTCATGAGAGATGGGTTCTTATGAACCACTAGTCATGAAACATGGGTCAATGAGTTTGACTCAAAAACTACACAATTGAATCATGATAGCAATATCACAATTTTACTATTTTTACCCATCTTGAGTATGGATGTGGTATTAATTATAACTAAAGGAGGGTTATAATTTACTATTTTATATGTTATGATGTTAGTTACATATCTTTTATGTTGGGATGTTTGATCAATAAAAATGTGACAATAAAATATGATTATAATATTTTATATCTCATGAATCCTATTGCAGCTTTTCATTTTAGAAGGTCACAAAGGTGTTTAAATGAACTAATTTGACTCCCTATAAATTTTACCATGTATGTATCTACAATTATAAATAGAATTTAATTATAAATTTTATGTGCAAATTTATCTAGTCCAAGAACTAAACTATTATAGGAATAATGGATTACATAATAAGGAAAAGTAAGCTATAATGTTAAGAATGCTATTATCACTAATGTTAGGGAATGTATATCTTATATAAAGGCATGATCTAGTGTTTCCAATTATGTCAAGTGTGACTCAAACACTAGTCATGCTTACTTGTAAACATTGATATACCTTGAGGATTAAGAGGAATTTATGCATCTTTATTATGATGATGTTATATATATTTATGATTATTTGTATCATTGAACCGTATTGAAGTGGGACTCCACTCAATGCCTTGTTGAGGCTTTTACATTAATCTTGCATTATATCAATATTATGATTACATGATATTTGTTGACCTCTTAAGTATAATAACATGTGTAAGAATAATGGCTAAGGCAATGATAAACCTATGGTGTAAGACCTATAATGACATTGTTTATCCCTGTGACAATTGAAAGTATTTATGTAGCATTATATGGAGAATATATTGAGATGTGTGTAATAATGGACCATTCAGGAAATATATTGAAGTGGTAATAAGTGTAGTAAGTTCCTTTAATGTCATTTTACCATCTTGGCCTAAAATTATTTTTAGAAGAAATAGTAGTGGACAATATGAATTGTGGAAATCTGATATCATTAATTAATCTAAGTAATATTTTAAATCTATAAATATACTATCATTAATGATTTACTTGTATCTATCTTAGTTAAATTTAAATCTTGCTATTCTTATTCAATTATCATTTTTTCTATTGAATTATCAAATTTCAACTTAAGAAAGTTTATTTAATATGATAAGAGGAATGTTTGATTTAAAGTATGTGGTTAAACATTTTTTTAAGTAGAATAACATTGAGATAGGTCATTTGTTGAAACTTTGTATTTTATTTTAAATTAGAATAATATTAAGATAGATCATTTGTCCAAAATATAATTAAATAACATGATTGTTTTGTTTTCATTTTATACTTAATACTCACATCACAATTTAGATTAAATAGATTTCTAATCATAGGCTAGAGCTTGGTTCTATTGCCCATAGCAGGAGTGTTATACTTGATTACTGCAATCTTAATTAAAAAAAAACAAATTTCTAATCATATCATAAAAAAATAATTTTGTAACATCTAAAATGTCCATAATCAATAATTGACCCTCCACCCTTCCTTCACTCTTTATAATTTTATACTTAATACTAACATTACAAATTAGATTAAATAGACTTCTAATCATGAGTTGGACTGTGGTTCTATTAGCAAGTGCATCCTATGGCAAAGCACGAGGTTAGGAGGTCCAATTTATCAAATGCACTATAGTCTATAAGGAGTGTTATACCTGATTTATGTAATCTTAATAAAAAAACAAATTTCTAATCATATCCATAAAAAATTGACCCCCCACCCTTCCATCACTCTTTATAATTTTACCCACCACTCTTCCATCACTCTTTATAATTTTATAATTAATACTAACATTACAATTTAGATTAAATAGACTTCTAATCATGAGCTAGAGTGTGGTTCTATTAGCAATGGCATCCTATGGCAAAGCACGAGGTTAGGAGGTCCAATTTATCAAATGCACTCTAGTCTATAAGGACTGTTATACCTGATTTATGTAATCTTAATAAAACAAAACAACTTTCTAATCACATCCATAAAAAATATTTTTTAACATCTAAAACATTGTTACAATTGTCCTGAGTTGCTACTTTTTTGGGACATAATATCAATCATTAATTTAATCAACTAAACATTCTCCATTTAATTTAAAATTGGGATTTTAAAACTCCTCCGTTTACCATGGTGGCAAAAAATTGATATCACACCATATGCTTGAACTTGATAGTGTTTAGCTTCCATAGTTAGGGTCATCCATAGACCCGTGCCTAAGCTTCAAGGGTTCACTGTTGATGACCCTTCTTACATATCATCTTGTGGAAAGTTAGAGGCTTCATAGTTCGCACTTAGAGAGAGTTTACTCTCTCCTCTTGATGAGATCTTAGATCACTTTTAATCTTGACTATTAATTAATGGATTCCATAAACTTGTTCCCATCAAATTAAAGATATCAACTACCATCAGGTGTTGGTTCCATACCCATCATTATCAATCATTAGTTTACTAACTTGTATGTATACTCCTGAGGGTCATATCATGAATTACGTACATAGTGATTATCTTTATCATATGTCACATATGCAATGACTAGCGCATACACATCATAAATAAAATAGTGAATGACTCTTATATAATGGCTAATTATCCTTTGTCCATACTGCATCCCAAAGAGAAGGAATATTGATTTATTACACACTACACCATGGATCTCATTTGTTTCCCTAGATTTTTCACCAATGGATAATTGTGAAGAGGATTCGATGCATCTCATAGTACAATGTGTATTTGTCTTTTTCCTAAAAAATTAAATTATACCATTTCCACATCAAGTTATGCCAAAATCATACTATGAGGTTGATCAAATTATCACCTACCCATTATTCTTTAGAAATAATCTTCCCTGTAGTCCATCAAACAACTAATAAATGAGAACATCCATCACCAACATGTAGTTGGCCCTCAATCCATATGCTTATGGAAAAACTAGTTCAATTCCTAGATCAACGTGAGGTTCTCTTGACTACATGCAATCAATGAGTATGGCTAACAGTCTACCAACATAATATGCTCCTTGACTATGGTCAATCTCGAGTAGCTAAGCTTATCTTAAGTGGGTCATAGGATTTATTCTTCAGTGATCACCTCGGATAGAGAGAAATGGTCTACATACTAGAGGAATACAAACCTCTACTTATGCCCTTGTAGGGTCCTAACACCATATGTTTCCATAAGAATTAGCGCCTCTACTTGGCTTAGCATTATAAATAGAAGAGAGTTTCCTAATTTAGAACAGGTAGATCATAATAGAGTGATCTAGGAGGTCATACACAAATTATTATAAGTTTGGGATTAAATTTTTGAAACACATAATAATTACATAGAACCAACGCATTATAGAATTGACTTGACATGTAACCTTAAATGATGTCAACTATATGGTAGTCAAACTAAATAATATCTTTTATCTTTATATTTAAATCATATTATATATAAAATATTTAACTTATTCAGTTTTCTTAACTCATCCATAACCATTCATTACTCATGTTGGCCTCATATGAAGCCTATTAAAGAGGAAAGATTAAACAAGTAAGGAATAACTCCAACCCCTAGAGTTATCACCCAATTAGACCCTCTCCTAAGGACTTGAGATCACAAGGGTATCCTTCACCCAAGTACTGTACACTCCCACTTCCAAACAGGTCAAAATTACACATAGTTATCCTTACAAGGTCTATCAAAGGATCTACACAGGTTCCCATAAACCTAAGGTTTCATTAATATTTCCCCTAATTCATAAGACTAATTTCACAACTTAGCAACCCCTTAAATAACACTTCCCCTCCAAGATTATCAAGGTTCTGGATCAAACTCACCCTATTAATTGATGACATGTAACTGATTGAATGTCTGAAGATGTAAAGTTGATGATCATGCAAGGCATTAAATTAGTTAATGTATTGTAATGTTATTGATGTCAACTTGATATAATCTGTATGGTCATGGAAATACTGCCAAAGACTTCAAAGAACCAATGAATCAAAGGCTATGCTATCAGTAATGCATATAAGTTAAGTATTCACAAAGTGACTATATACACCAATGGAGTGCACACCGACGGTCAGAGTAAAAGAGCAGAGTCACAGTGTTACCCGACGAGCAAATGCACAGCATTACCAACAAGCAAAGTCACAATATTTCCCGATGAGAAAAGCACGGAGTAACCTGACGGAAAGAATTACAGTGTTGCCCGACGAAAAAGATAAGAACGGAGATCCTGATGACAACTGAAGACACACCGAAGAAATAGTCAGTTATCACCGATGACTAGCTGAAGTGTTGACTGACAGAACAGAGAGTTCAGAAATGACAAAATGCTTAGCTATCAAGAAGCTATAAATAGACTTAATAGATACTTATCATTGTTTTAATCATCCAGATAAAGCCAGAGATAAGTAATTGATTTAAAGCTGATTTGTCCAGTTGGCAAGAAGATCTCTTTGAGATAAAACTAGAGTTTTCTTTAAATCTAATTGGCGAGGATTGTGGATCATGCCAAGATTCAAGAAAGCCAAGAAAAGGTAAATCATGTCTATATAGAGACAAACCCAATTCATTACGAATTGTGTGTGGGGTGAAAAATAGAAGAGGAAAGATGCTAAAGAAAATCTAAAGGAGAAGAAAGTCTCCATTCAGTCCTGATCAACAAGCTAAAGAAAGAGCTATATTTTGTAGACATTGATGAACAGTGAGACAACATCACAGAGAAGAACAATGTGGAGAAAAGGTATAGAATTTATTATATTGATCAGAGGTGTAATGCACTTATAATAGATCTAAAAATCTACAATTAAGTTGTATGTATGAATAGATCATTAATGTTTTAGTTTAACCATTCAAGCATCAAGTCTCTTAACCGAGAAGGATTTAAAATTCTTTTATAATTGAGATATATCCCAAGGAGTATCAAAAATTTTGATCATGAAAGTAGCATTGGATATGCCCGATACCTATTGACAGGCCAAGTGAGTGTTTGATCAAGGATGGTAGCATTAGATGCCAGATACTAGGTGAAAAACTATCTTTTAAATCCTCTAACAAGGTCACACCTAACAGTGTGTTTGTAACCTTTAACAGGGTTGACTCCTAACAGAGCTCACTTTAGAAGAGTGAAAATTTGGGCTACCGGTCCCAGTGGTTTTTCCCTTAACAGGATTTCCACGTTAAAAATCCATGTGTTATGTGTTTATGTTTCATTACTTTACTGTTTTACATTTCACATATGCAATTCTGGATTTATTAGTATACTCTACATATTTACTGTGTTTTGGTAAATAGTTGACTGCTTATCGGCAATCATATAGAAGAGAGATTTAAAAATCAATCCGACAAGTAGAAAATTGATATAAGTATTTCAAAGCATTCATCTTGTAGGATAGAAGATAAGTAGAGACATAATTTGTGGTTATAAGTTTTAAGGGTTTATTTAAGGATTAGATTTTGAGGCCACTGATTCAACCACCCCCCCCCCCCTTAGTTATTACTAACAATTGGTA
>MU223923.1:146883-159922 GCA_018584345.1 Thuja plicata | reverse complement strand
TTATGATTAATAGGAAGAGGCATGTCCTTTCTTATAAATAATAATGAATAGAAATGTCCCATGAAGGGACATGTCTCTCCTAGCCTCATTCCTAATATAAATGAAAGAGAGATTGTTGCATTTGGAATACACATACAACATAGAGTGTTATTACATTTGCAGCTATCCTAAAAACTTAACATAATTTATGGACAATCAAAGGAGACTTAACAATAATACCAATTTAGGGTATACCGAGCATAGAGAATCATCAAATCAAGCTCAACAGAGGAATGTCTACATAAATCCAAAGCCTAAAAAGCCCTCATGTCATCATTGTGAAAAACCAGGCCACACATCAAACGTTTGCAGAAGCAAAACAAAAGGTACTTCTAGTAACTCTCCTAAATTTAATGGAAATTGTTATAGCTATAACAAGCATGGACATCAAGCACATGAATGTAGATCTAAGCTGAATAAACCACAGAAGAAACCCTACATAAAAAACTATTATTGCACTTGCAACATGCATGGTCACGCATCACAAGCATGCAAGACTAAGATGAAGCAAATCAAGAAACCAAAAGGACAAGAAAAGGCATGTCAATCGAGAAGACAAGGTAATGCATATGCCTGGGATTATAACACTCGGGCTAGTTGCACATCATGTGGTAGGTATGGACATTTTGCAGCTAACTATATGACACAATGGAGAATTCAATCTAGAAATTGGTTAAACTATGGAATGGAATGCACACACTGTCAAAGGACCAGTCACTTAAGTAAAGATTGCAGAAAATGAGTAACAGATACATGTACTTATGGAAATGGAGACACAATCGAAGAAATTATGAGAAAAATAAATCTAATGTGGAGGAGACCATAAAATGACAATGATGGGCCAAGAACAACACTCGGTGATACCTCATCCGATTGATTAGGTGATTCCACCACCTCCACCTAAGCAATACAAACATGTATGGAACTATGTTTTGCAAAGTTATATCTTGCATCAGTTCCTTATATTGTACAAATGACAAATTAGCATGAATTGAGATGCACTATGGTATTATATTTAAGATGACTTTGAACTAGTTGAGTCTGTTAATCTGTACCGAGTAAGAAATTCTAATCGGTGAACATGTGAGAGACAACCGAGTTGCTAAGTCAACTGAGCATCTGTTGTACTCACTGAAATGAGGTATCTTTAGTTTCAACCAAGTGATTTTTTTGTTGACCGAGTGGTTGGTGACAAGCATTTATTGTGCCGACTAAAGCATTTTTGTATAAATTTGAGGGAAGTGAACTCATTTGTTCACACATCAATCAAAGAGAAAAGAAGAGAGATTAAGAGAGAATTCACAACGAAGCATTTCACAGAGATTCAAAGCATAATCCGAACAATTGAAGGTTATATCAAGTAAGCATTTGTACATACTGAGTTGTCTATGATTTCTGTTGGAAGCCCTAATTTTGAAAAACAATGGCGTCTTCTTCGCGAACCATGAAAGGCAAGAGTGACAAAAGTAAGAAGGTAATTCTGATCAAGAATTCGACCTGCACTGAACCTAACTACAAATTTCATCTAGAGGTCGTTGCACAACCTGAAGATAAAGGTACATTCTCTACGATACCGCCTAGGGTTCTATTGGTTCACGATGCAAGAGCATACATACATTACAAAATCACTGAAATAGGTGATTTTGAGCTCATCTTGACATATCAGGAGCTTAGCACTGATGGGAAACTAAAGGACGATCACAAGCACCTAGAAGTAAAAGGGTTAACTAATGCCCTACATTTCTTGAAGGAATTCAAGACAGAGTGGATACGCATTGTACTAAGCCAAGTACACGATGGTAAACTATGGCTAGATGAACTGAAGAAGATCAGTAAAGATGTTATACATGTAGTAACTGAGTATCTGACAACTAAAAAAATAAAATCCCTAAGGCACCCTCCCAGATAAGAAATTGAGAAGATAAAAAGAGCCGAGTGGGATTGTAGAGGTCTACAGATCAACACTATCAGCGATCCTGAATTAAGATTTGGAGCATATGTTATTGCATACAAAATATTTCAATCCAGCAAACCTAACAACATCACATGTGGAGCAGTCGACATTGCGCATAAAATTATGAAGAAGGGTTTGCAACTTGACCTATCTGATTTATTGCAAAGATAACTGGAAGAAAACATGAGAATAATCATATCAACAAGATTGAATACTTGTAAGTTTGGTTCTCTACTGATGTGTACATTTTTATATCTGCAAAACTTCTTTCCCTCCATCGGTAATGTAACTTGGGAGACCAACCAAACAATCACTGTGCAAGTTGGTGAACTCGTTAAGAGGCTTAGAGAAGATTTTTAACCTATTATGAATGATTACTTTAATAAGTTCAAAGAGAGAATGGAGAAAAGAACAAGAGTACCAATCCAGTTGGTAGAAAAGTATAAAGAAGATATATGTTTTGTGGTAGAAACCAACACAACTCTCATCAAAGTAGTACAACCTAGGAAAACATGGCTACCTCCTATGGATTATGAAATTGACATAGATTTAGCTTCTAAGGCTATAGAGAAATTACTAAATGAATTTGTTGACTAATTTTCCATGAGATTTGGCACATATGATGAAGCTAAAACAAGAATACTAATTGTACTTAAAGTAGAGAAGATGGGAAGAAAGACGACCAAATTTGTCAAGACATTGAAAAGAAAATTTGCTATCACTGATGAAGAACTTGACAGATTAGTTGATGATACCGAGGAGCATACTACAGTTGGTGAAGGAGAAGATCAAGATGCCAAATCCATAGAATCTGATGAAATCTAAGAAGAGTCGCCTAAGGCTAAGAAGGGAAAAGGCACAAAGGCTGAGACTCTACCTAAAACAAGATCGGTGATAGCAAATTTGCCACCTTTGAAGAAAGGAGTTGTCAAAATCACTAGAACCTCACCGAAATATACTTATCAGACAAGGAAGTCTAAGGCTACCACCGAGACCCCAGAACCGAGACAAAGAAGGAAAAGGTATGTGAGAAATAAAGATGACAAGGATGAATACGATGATAACATTGATCAATTCAAGGTTGTAAAGAATAAGAAACCACAAAGTATTGATGAAGTAGCATAAGAAAAAAGGTCAATCGGAAGGTTAGGACATCTGAAGCTACACACTTATGCAAACTTGACCACCGAGAATCAAGATAAATTGGAAGAAGCAATTATAGGTATGATTATTACTTATAGAAAAGTTCCTGTAGAATTTTCTACATATATACCACAAGAACTATATGAAAAAGTATCAGCTAGATGGACTTATGCATTAACAACAGAGAAATAGATGAGAGAGACAACACTCATTGTACTTAAGGCTGAATACACGATTGAACAGATTGATGACACAATAAAAAAGTATGCAAAACAATTTCCAAAGCAATCCAGAGCATTCAATCTAATTCAAGGAAAATTGAAAGAAATTGATGAAGAGAGTACTATGATTTGGAAAAATTTGTTGAGTCCACCCGAGCAAACAAAGGACATTGATCCATAGTCAATACCGAGGAACATCGATCGAGTACCGAGACAACTAATGTTGAAGATGCAACTGTTGAAAATATCTTGGACAATATTCCTGAGCTACTGACAAATCTTGGACATGCAGACATCATAATAGATGATATAACTAAAGGTGAACCAGATGACAAAGCAAAGGAAGATGAAGTAATAACAGGAGCTACCGAGACCCTAGAAGCAAAAGAAGAAACTGAGGTTGCCCGAGCAATGGTACCAGGTAATCTGCCTATACTGGTCTAAGCAATTGATATTGTGGATGAAGCACAAACAAAGACACTCGAGAAGGTAATAGATACACACAAAGATAAGGGTGATGAAACTGGTAAGGAGACCAAGCATAGTGGAGCTACTACACAAGGTGATGCACCAAAAGAAACCACTGATATGACAAATAAGGGTGAAGGCAATACAAACAATGATAGACACTTCTACCACTGACACCAAGTCAGTTACCGAACCACCCACACAAGTCATCACATCCACCGAGTCACCAAAGCTAGATATCGAGCACAAGGATTAATTACCACTAACACTATCTCCTACCTCAAGTGTACATGAAAGGAAGAAGAAAAAGAAGAAAGGGATCAAGGGTCCAATTACACTTGATGAGATCATTGACATCCCTGAATGTGACCCGAGGACACTTGATCCTGAAACACTAAGAAACTATGGAGAGATTTGCAGCCAAAAAGCAACTTAAGAAAAGCTGAGGTTAGAACACAAGAATGCACAGGTGCTGCTAGAAGCTAAGGATATCTTACTGCAAGTTGTTCTTGATGTGAACATAAATGAATATGCCCCAATCATTAATCAACTTGCACTGCTCACTGAGGCAATAAATGGTCCCGATATTGATGTCGAGCAGAAGTTAGAAGCACAAGAAAAAAAGAAGATTCAGTACAAGCTTACTGAAAAGATCAGCCAAGCAATGGAGTTAACAAGGTAACACTCTCAGAATTTCTAACAGCATTAGAAACTGTTATTACTCAAGCACTTATAATTATGCAGAAGTTATGCACTCTAGATAAACTTCACTATCGAGCTTAGTGAAAAGTTAAAGAAATTAGATGACGATCTAAAAGATGGTGCAAATTGTCTTACAAATGATAAACATGCATTTCAATTGCATTACTCTAAGGTTATCCAAACCCAGTGGTTGAGACTTGAATTAAAGAAGGAAGAGAACATGATAAGAGATCGGGTAACCGAGCTTCAGGCCGTGTTACTATCACATTTAGAATGGATGCAGAAACATGTGATAGTGGAAAAGACTTTGATTGCCACCCCTTAACTATTAGTCACTAAGAGCATTTATGATATGCATGCTCAACTAAACTTGGAACAGTTGACCCTTGAGCACTTAAAAGATGAATGGGAGAGACTTATGGAAAATCTCCAGAAAATCCATACCAACATTTTTGACAAGTTGTAAGTTATTTCTTTTTGCCATTAATTTCAAAAAGTGGGAGAAATATGTATACTATATCTATACATACCGAGAGCATGTACAAAGGGGGAGTCACTGAGTATGAGTTACTATGTATACTACATATATAAGTTTTTGATACTAATGTCAAAGGGGGAGAATGTTACTCCATATGAGTTTGAAGGTTGTCATTAGTATTCAAATTGTCAGTCGATAACAAAGTCAAAGACAAACTAGTTGGTAATGATCACCGGGCGTAGAGTTAACTGAGTGCAGTGATCACCGAGCAACAAACTTACCAAGCACCAGAACTATACACCGAGCACTGAGATACATCGAGCACCGAGAGACAATATTTACCGAGTAAACCAGCAGTTACATAAAATTTTGTAATGACACATCATTCAAGGTAATGACTTTTTGTCAAGCTGGAAAGTGGTTTATAATGATCGAGGAGGACATTAATTACGAATGCAATCATTAATTGTTTGTCTCATATGTATAGATGATCGAGGTAAATTTTGTATACTGTTGATCTTAGGTTTTCTAAGATATTGTAAAACCCTAATTAGGTCAAGAAATTTGATATATGTAAGGTTAGATGTCATTTTTCAAAAATATGATGATCAAATTATGATCAAGTAGTCGCCGCACTAAGGACATCATTGAAGATTAGACAAGGGTTTTAGCACAAGGATTTCATTGAAGCATTTAGTTTTCAGAATAGAGACAAGGCTACCGAGCAGTACATAAGGTATTATCAATCACAACAAGGTGATAAGTTTATTGTACTTAAAGGATTTGTTATCCACAATATTCAGATTGTATTTTTTCAGATCACAATTTTGTTACTCTCTAACAATTGTAACAGACCCAAAATCTCTTAACAAAGTAGACTTAACTGTCTTTGCCTGAATCTCCTAATAGAGTGCACACATACATTGTGTTACAAAATCCTCACATGAGGTAGATCTAATCAATCTTATTGTTACTCTTAGCAGGGTAAGGTCACCAGAAGCGATCAATATTTTTAAGCTCTAACAGGATACTTTATTACTGCAGTAGCGAAGCTTTTTGAGTCATCCCCACCACAGTTTTTACCTTCTAACAAGGGTTTCCTATGATACCAAAATACATGTGTTATGTGTATTTAAGTTTCATGAATGTTTTATTATTTTGATTACATGTATTTACATTTCAGCGATGACACTACATGTATGGTGAAAGCAATCTACTCAGTCGATTATTACGATTTATGATTACAAATATTTGTTTCAAGATTTTTTAAGGGTATTGATTCACCCCTCCCCTCTCAGTACACACCTTTCTATCATTCCAACAGTCAATCCTCCCTAACACTAAGGATCACTTATTCTCCTATAAAACTGGAAGCAACAATTGACTAAAAGGGGTCACAATCCTAATTGGGCTCATTCAATTAAAAAAACATGAACAATAGGAACATACAAAAATTGAATGCATGTCATAATGAAGCACAACTTCACTCTCGCGCAAATCCTCCAAATCCCTCATGTGCATTTATTCTTTAGGGACAAGGTCAAAAAATATCCTTAAAATCATGTTCCAATTGACACCTTCTAATTTCTTCCACACATGTTGCATAGGATCATCCTACTCCACCTATGAGCCAACAGTTAATCCTTAAGCTATGATTTAGTATCTCAAAACAAGCATTCATTCACATTAGTATTATTTATTACATTATGATATTATATCAACCATGAATATCTACAAAACATATTCATTCATCGTATTTCATTTATCATGTATTAAGTTAAAACATAGTTCAAGATGAAGTCTTAAAATATTTAATTGTCTAGAGAAAGCTATAATAAAATTGTATCATTTGTAGAGTCCATTGTATAAAATGCACAAGAAAATTGAGGTGGGGGCATGAATCAAATGTTGATGAATCCTTGAGCAACTTTCATTGAGTCTTATCCATAAAAACTTATCTTTAATTCTTTAACCATTGAAAGATATGGGCATGAAAGAACATAGAAGAGTAGAAACCACCAAACACAGTGAAACGTCAAATTTCCATAGAAAACCTTGTTAAAGGAAAAAGGAAAAAAAAAACCATAGAGAAGTTTAATTCTCAAATATATTGACATATATTAGGGTGACATTGATTGAGGTGATTTTATAAAGAAAGGCTTGTTGTCAGAGGCTCGCTACCAAAGGGTTCACTACCTAAAGAAAGAAGGCTCACTACCCAAATGAAAGATAAAAGAGAATAGATCCACCACCGATGCACAACTACAACACAAATGAATGATTTCTCAATACCTTTAGCTCACTGCTTTTGCTAGCTAACACATGAAAGTCCACACTAATCAACACCACAATTTACACTACTTCATATATATAGGGAGACAAATCCTTTTTCATACATCTGCATCGCACATATATACACTTGCACAACGCTCGCACAAGTATACACACATGCCAAACATTTTCCTCAATAATTCATCCTTTATTTATAGCATCCTTTCATTTTCAAAATCTCCCACTGTCAGCTACACAACTTAACCAAACACAGTTTGAATTAGGTAGGAACTAAACATTCATGTGGTGGAAAGGAATAAGAATTGGACCACAACACACCTTAATTGGGACCAAAATCAACATCATACATTTTACATTTTATCTTGCATTCACCAAGGCAATTAATTGAAGTGTAAGCACCCAAGGTCAGCCAAACGTAGAGTAAGAACACTATCAAACTTTGAAACCATGTCTCTAAAACTCAAAATCTCATGCCAAATGAATTAAATGTAGCTAGTGACATTAAAAGCTTAGTTCCAAAACCACAACATCAGAAGTCATCACACAAAGAAATGTGGAGCCTGCATTTCACGTAGAAAATAAAGTCAAACACTATCATACTCAAACAAATACTAATTCCATTGAACCTTGATCCAAAACACAAAATCTCAAACCCAACATATTCAAATTTTATTAAAAAACATACCAAAACCTTATCAATAAATTTGTAACATAAAGAATATGCAAATCAAAACTCTTTGTACCACTCCACAGGAAACAATCACTAATGACAATGACAACATGTTGACATCAATGACAACCCAACTAACTCATCTAACAACTCATTCTAATCAATATTACAACACCCTAAACATGTGATATTTTGTATGCTCAATAAAATTTTCATGATGTTAGGTCAAATGAAATAAGAGCATCTTACGGAATCAAGTTTTAAAAATGAATTCAAGTTTAGATAATATTAAATCATACATTAAATATTGTAGGATTTTCTTGTGTCGTCAAGTATATTGGTTGTTGTAAACCAAATCATTTAAAGATTGTTAGATTTTATTTAGTGGTCTTGGAGCCAAAAAAAAAGAAGTGTAGGATACATTTTCCCCCCTCATTTCTTGTGTCTTAGGTCACATGTTGGATTATTTGAATATTCTCCATCCTTTGGGAGTATTACCCTTCATGGGCTTGTGTGTATTGTGAGCTGACAATCTAGAATCACTATAAATTTAAATTTTTTTATTTTTTCAATTTATGAGTTAATCAAAGAACTAAAACAATTGTTGAGATATTTGTTTTCACTGAAGAGCAAAGCCTTTAGATATTATAATCAAAGAACTAAAACTATTGTTGAGAGTACAAATGTTAAAGTGGATGAAAAGCTTAGAATTAAGGAAAGAATACATGATTCTGACTCAGAAGAAGAAGCTCGTCCTATAACTAACCAAGAGAATGTTCAATTAGTTTTTTGAGACTAACAATGATTTGCAGATTGAGATTCATGATGAGGAAGAAAGTGAGGAACAAAGATTTGAACCGAGATCTGAAACTAGATCTAAAGCAAGACTTGAAGCAACAACACCAAACAAGAATTTGACAAAGAATCACCCTGCAGAGAAGATTATTGGAAGCATAGACACATGAGTTATGACAAGAAATAAGGTACATGAAGAATTGTGTTTGAATTCTCATATTGAAACTAAAAGTACTAATGAAGTTTGTAAGGATGATTATTGGATTCATGCAATGAAGGAAGAATTAGATCATATTGAAAATAATAACACATGGGAATTAGTCCCTAGACCTAAAGACAAAAATGTTATTGGAACTAAATGGGTATTCAGAAAAAAAAATGAATAAATAAAGCAAAGTTATAAGAAATAAAGCAAGACTGGTATGTAAAGGATATTCACAACAAGAAGGTATTGACTATGAAGAAACGTTTGCACTTGCTGCAAGACTTGAAGCAATAAGAATGTTTTTGGCTTATGCAACTTATAAGAAATTTGAAGTATATCAGATGGATGTGAAGTCGACATTTCTGAATGGTGAATTGGAAGAAGAAGTTTACATAGAGCAGCTTGATGGATTTCCCTTGACACAGGAATGTGATATGGTATGTAAGTTGAACAAACCATTATATGGATTGAAGCAAGCACCCAAAACCTGGTATGCGAGGATGGAAAAGTATTTGGAAATTTTGGGATTTGCTAAAGGAACTACAGATAGTAACTTATATCTAAAATAAATTGAGAAAGGTTTACTGATTGTTGTTATTTTTGTTGATGACATAATCTTTGGAGGTGAAGATGAAGCAAGTGATAAGTCTGCTGATGAAATGAAGATAGAATTTGAGATGAGTATGATTGGAGAAATGAAATTTTTCTTATGTTTATAGATTGTGCAGAACAATGATGGTATTTTCTTATCTCAAACTAAGTATCTGAAAGACTTATTGCAGAGATTTGGTGTGGAAAATTGTAAGCTTGTTGGTACACCCATGGTAACTAGTCACAAGTTATCTAGAAAATATGAAACACCTAAAATTGAACAGAGAAAGTACAGATCCATGATTGGAGGATTGCAATATTTGACTCATACAAGACCAAATATATCCAATGCAATTGGAATTGTTATAAGATTTCAAGTAGATCCTAAAGAATCACATTATCTAGTAGTGAAAAGGGTATTTAGATATTTGAAATGAACAATTGAATATGGATTGTGGTATGACAAATCAAATGATTTTACCCTATATGCATATACAGATGTTGATTGGGGAGGCAGTGTAGATGATAAAAATAGTACAAGTAGAGGAGCATTTTTTCTTGGAGGAAGATTGGTTTCGTGGCTGAGTAAGAAATATAATTGTATCTCACAAAGCACACCAAAAGAAGAATATATAGCAACAACAAATAATTGTAATCAGATAATGTGGATGAAACAAATATTGAAGGATATTGGAATTGAATTTAAGGAACTTGTTATCATACACTATGATAACACAAGTACAGTAAGTATGTCAAAGAACACAGTATTAAATTCAAAGACAAAGAATATAGAGATAAAGTATCATGTTATAAGAGAGAAAGTTGTAGAGAAAGAAGTCAGACTTGAGTATGATGAACTATAACTAATTGAATGTTTGAAGATGTTAAGTTGATGATCACCGAGACACAAATAGTTAATGCAAGACGTTAAATCAGTTAATGTATTGTATTGTCATTGATGTCAACTTGATATAATTTGTATGGTCATGTACATACTGTTAAATACTTCAAAGAACCAATGAATCAAAGACTATGCTATCAGTAATGCATAAAAGTTAAGTATTCACAATGTGACTGTATACACCGATGGAGTGCACACCAACGGACAGAGTAAACCAATGAGAACAAAGTCACAGTGATACCCGATGAGCAAAAGCAAAACATTGCCAATGAGCAAAGTCACAGTGTTACCCGACGAGCAAAAGCACAACATTATCGACGAGCAAAGTCATAGTGTTAACCGACGAGCAAAGCACAGTGTAACCTGATGGACAGAATTACAGTGTTACCCGACAGACGGAGATCCTAAAGACAACTAAAGTCTCATCGAAGGAATAGTTAGTTATCACCGACAACTAACTAAAGTATTGACCGACAGAACAAAGAGTTCGTAAACGACAAAAGGCTTAGCTGTCAAGAGCTAAATATAAACTTAACTGGTAATTATCATTGTTTTAATCGACAAGATAAAGCCAGAGATAAGTAAAGGATTTAAATTTGTTTTGTCTTGTTGGCAAGAAGATCTCTACGAGATAAAACATGAGTTTTTCTTTAAATCTAATTGGCGAGAATTGTGGATCATGTTAGAATACTTCAGGGATAATTGAGAGGAGGGGGGTGAATCAGTTATCAGCAACTTTTTCTTTTTCTTTTATCTTATTAATCCAGATTGATACAAAGTAAATGCTCATTCAGATAACACATTACACAACACACAATTTGATTACAAGGAAACCAAATGGTAAAAACTCCGGTGAGAATTAGCACCCACAAAGAACTATACTGGTTATAGTAATCCATGTTAAAATATCTTTCAACCCTGTTAGGAGTTGTTCATTACAATGCAATAGTATAGTGACCTGGTTAAGGGTCTGACCCTGTTAGGAGTCTTTTACAATAACCCTGTTAGGGGTGGTGGACTCACTCTCCAAGTGGTGAAGGCTACAACCTTTTGGATGTTTGATACACACTATATCAACAAGGTGAACTATTATTTGTGACACTGCTTGTCTGATCAGTTCCTTTTGTGCATTGATTCTTTAACCTCTTGTAAAGCACTACAACAATCTTCTCTATGTTCTGAAAGCTTCTACTTCAATATCTATATTATCAACATATGATAAATATAGCTCTGCTGCTTTAACACTCTACTATGCTTTTCTTATCTCTGGCTTTCGCGACTCTTCTCTTCTCAAATGACCTTCTATAAGTACATACACCAAGTATGTGATCATGGGAGCTGTAAGACAACTCTTCATAAAATCCTTGTCGGCTTTACTAAGCGTGCAAGCATAATTAAAACCACGCAAGTATAAACTGAATAGACGCATCGCTTCACTAAGTCGGTTTCACCAATTTAACCATAACTTTGCAATCTTCTTGAAATACGTTTGGCACCTTTGGTTTAATATCACCAACTCATAACTAATCATGAATATACACACGCATATCCTGAAGATAGGCGCAACTCAATAAACACATTACATACGTCGACCTTAAACTGTTATTCCTCCAGAACTGTAACCGTCAATAACAGAATTACATATCTTTACTGAAACATCATATCTGGGTCTGCATGTATGAACATAGCATAATAAACATGTCAACAACATGTATCTATCCACACAAGTCTTCATGTCATCATATGGATAAGTACATACAGAAGTACTGTTGTGTATTATATGTTGTCATCAATGACAAACATACAATCAATCAACTGTTCAGAATCAAATCTCCAACAATCTCTCCCTTTGGCATTGATGGAAACATATGATAAAAACAACTTATGTTCATGGTGTCTTCTTTCTTTTACAATCTTCTCAATATCCTCATCAAAGATTCATCTATACTGTTGCAGTTACATAGACTGTGTTTTATATGTATACTCCCCCAGAGTATAAGCTCCTTGTATGTGTTCCTTGTTTAGCTCTTTGTCTATGTTCCTTGTTTTTAGTACATACTCCCCCATTGACATCAATGGCAAAGGGCGCCATAAACCATTATGCACAGGTACTACTCCAGAAGTAGAGTAGTCAACCATTCATCAGTCACACAAGACTGATGTACTTGCTGCTTTCTCTAATCAGACTTAGGAGAGGGAATTACTCCCAACTTCTCCCTTAGATACTCATAAGTATCCTTTGCTAAAGGTTTCGTAAAAATGTCTGCTAACTAATCTTTTGTCCTTACATAGTCCAATTTCACTTCCTTGTCTGTAACTTTTTCTATCAGAAAATGGTACTTGATCTCTATGTGTTTTGTCTTTGCGTGCATCACAGGGTTCTTAGACATGTTAATAGTACTGGTGTTATCACAATGAATAACAATAGGATAATCAACTTGAATACCAAAGTATTTAACCATCTGCTTGATCCAAACAATTGTTGTACAATTCAGTGCTGCTGCAACATATTCTGCCTTTGTCGTTGACTGAGAAATACAGTTTTGCTTCTTGCTTGTCCAAGATACCAACCTTTCTCCA
>MU223923.1:86091-143170 GCA_018584345.1 Thuja plicata | reverse complement strand
GAGTTGTTCATTACAATGCAATAGTATAGTGACCTGGTTAAGGGTCTGACCCTGTTAGGAGTCTTTTACAATAACCCTGTTAGGGGTGGTGGACTCACTGTCCAAGTGGTGAAGGCTACAACCTTCTAGATATTTGATACACACTATATCAACAAGGTGAACTGTTGTTTGTGACACTACTTGTCTGATTAGTTCTTTTTGTGCGCCGATGCTTTAACCTCTTGTAAAGCACTACAACAATCTTCTCTATGTTCTGAAAGATTCTACTTCAATATCTATATTATCAACATATGATAAATATAGCTCTGCTGCTTTAACACTCTACTCTGCTTTTCTTATCTCTGGCTTTCACGACTCTTCTCTTCTCCAATGACCTTCTATAAGTACATACACCATGTATGTGATCATGGGACCTGTAAGACAACTCTTCATAACATCCTTGTCGACTTTACTAAGCGCGCAAGCATAATTAAAACCGCGCAAGTATAAACTGGATAGACGCGTCACTTCACTAAGTCGGCTTCACCAATTTAACCATAACTTTGCGATCTTCTTGAAATATGTTTGGCGCCTTTGGATTAATATCACCAACTCATAACTAATCATGAATATACACACGCATATCCTGAAGATAGGTGCAACTCAATAAACACGTTACATACGTCGGCCTTAAACCGTTATTCCTCCAGAACTGTAACTGTCAATAACAGAATTACATATATTTACTGAAACATCATATCTGGGTCTGCGTGTATGAACATAGCATAATAAACATGTCAATAACATGTATCTATCCACGCAAGTCTTCATGTCATCATATGGATAAGTACATATAGAAGTACTGCTATGTATTATATGTTGTCATCAATAACAAATATACAATCAATCAACTGTTCAAAATCAAATCTCCAACAGATCATGCCAAGATCAAGAAAGCCAAGAAACGATGAAATTGTGTCTATATAAGAGACAAGCTAATTCAATGTGAATTAGGAGAGTGACAAGAGAATAGATGTTGAAGAGATTCTGAAGGAGAAGAAAGTGTTCATTCAAACCTGATCAATCAAGATGAGGAAAGAGATAAATTTTGCAGACACGGATGAATAGTGATACAACATCATAGAGCAGAACAATGTGGAGCAAAGGTATTGAATTGATAACATTGATCAGAAAGGTAATGTACTTACAATAGATCTGAAAATTTGCAAATCTAGTTGTATATGTGAACATATCAATTTAACCATTGGAGCATCAAGTCTCTTAATCGAGCAGTTCTTAAAAGTCTTTTCCAATTGAGATACATCCCAAAGAGTATCAAAAAGTTTGATCATACAAAGTAGCATTGGATATGCCCGATACCTATTGATAGGCCAAGTGATTTTTTGATCAAGTATGGTAGCATTAGATTTCAGATACTAAGTGACAAATTATTCATTTAAATCCTCTAACAAGGTCACACCTAACAGTGTGTTTGTAACCTTTAATAAGGTTGGCTCTTCACCGAGCTCACTTTAGAAGAGTGAAAATTTGGGTTACCGATCCCAGTGGTTTTTTCCTTAACATGGTTTCCACGTATCAATGTGTTTATGAGTCATTACTTTATTGTTTTACATTTCACATAAGTAAATCTGGATTGATCGGTATACACTAGTTATTACTGTATTTTGGTAAATAGAAAGACTGTTAATCAGTAAAAGTAAGAATAAGGTTTGAAAGAGTAATCCGAGCAGTAGTTATTTGTTATTAATATTTCAATGCAATCATCTTGTAGGAATGAAGATAACTAGAGGCTTATAAATATTGTAGTAAGTTTTTGGGTTGATTTAAGGATTAATTTTTGAGGCCACTGATTCACCCTCGTCCCCTCCCCCCCCCGCCCTTCCCCTCTCCTCTTAGTTATTCTAACAAAGTATATTAGTATAAAAGAGCATATAACATATATTTTTACAAAGCCTTTACCTAAGGATACATTTGAGTATTTGAGAGGTATGCTCGGGCTTATGCCCCAACCTACTTTTGAGTAGTGATGCAGTGGTTACATCAATCCAATGGCACATAACACTATATTCTTTCTGGATTGATTACTGATGCTTCCTCTATGGGGGAGTATCTGTGTTTGAGCTAAGTCATGGAGGACTCTTAGTAAGTGGTATTTTCAACAGTGTCTTTGGATATTCGAGCTAGTATTGGATTGACATAGTGATGCCTTTTGTTATTGATTTCAATGGGGGAGAAGAATACATGAAAAACAAATGGAGAAACAAGTTGAAAAACAATGGAAACAGTAAAAATGAGGAACACTATACAGAATGAGGAAGATAATGATTGATGAAGAATATTTGATGAAGACAAGAGCAGTAGCAGAGTTTTGGATTCATGGAAGATTGGATGTTTTCAACTATGTTTCCATCAATGCCAAAGGGGGAGATTGTTAGCATTAATGGAGTTTTCATATGTTACATTAGTGACCATGTTTGTCATTGATGTCAACATACTGTTTGGATATCAACATAGTGTTTTTGGTGAAGATTGACAGAGTACCGGATAGAGATTGAGTTAGCACAGACAAAGAATTGCAGACGAGGTTATGCGTAGTGGAGAACATATTTCAGATTCTATCTTGATGATGTGGTTAAGAGCGCGTACGAAGATTCAATTGTTAGTGACAATTATTTGAGATTTATTGAAGATCGTATTTTGACAGAGTTTCTGAGAGATAGTTTGTGATGTTCTGATTATATCTTTTGACTGACATGGAATTTGGTTTGTTGAAGTTATGCAGAGTTTGAAGACAATATGAAGGTGATCTGACTAAGACCGCTTAGTCTGGGATCACAATTTTGAATAATTATTAAGTTTGTGAGTCGATAATGTTGTGTAATTATGTAATGTGTATTGTTTTATATTTCACAATTGTTTAGGCTTAATTGGTTGACTCAATTGTGAAGTATTGGGATTGGTATAAATGAAAGATTGTTTATTTGATTTTATTTGTAATGATAGAATGAATGATGAGAATATAGAGAGCGAGTATTGAAAGGATTGTATGTGAAGCGAAGTTGGCAGATCTGGTAGTATTTGGTACAGCAGAGGCACGGTCAGACAAGATAGGATATAGAGTTTCAGAATTCAGTTTATTTGGTATTATTCTATTATGAATAATACAAAGATCAGTTGGACAGTGAGTTTAGTGGTCTTGCCCTTGAATTTGTTTGGACAGTGGGTCCTTCTGCCTTCCACAGCTCCTAACAGGGTTAGAATATTTTAACAGGGATTCAAAGTCTCCTAACAAGGATTGATATCTACTGAATGTATTTCATAGACTTCTATCAGAGTCCATCCTCTCACAAGAAATTTTTATATGAGTACATCTTTTTGTGGGCATCATTCCCACCGGGGTTTAATCTTTGATCAAGAGGTTTCCTAGTTAAAAAAATCTGGTGTTATTGTGTATGGTTATCTTTTTGTGGTTGTTGTTATTGTTATTTACATGTTTCAGATTTAATAAGGTTGATAAAAGTTATATTATTTAGATAACTGATTCAACCCCCACCCCCCCCCTCTCAGTTATCTTGGTGGACTTTACTTTCTAGCAATATGCTTATAGATCATATCACTGATGATTTGTTCATTTAAATGAGTATTCATTTTGAGGAGAGTCATGTTAGCTCTTCTTCTAGCACTTCTCCATCTACTATCACTTTGGAGCCACAACATCGTGATGGTAGTTCTTCTTAGGATCTTAATCCTCCTTCTTTAGATACAGAGTCATCTTTATCCACTTTAATTTGTGATAGTAATGATGAGGATTCACATTTCTCCCATAGTCGTTGTTCAGAGGATGATGATTACCCTCCAAATTCTCTAGTCTTTAGACCTTTTGGCATGTCATACACAGGAGTCAGTAAGTGATTGGGTAAGTGATCCTTCATATGCTAGAAGAATAACACCACAAATTCAGTAGGATCTGCATCTCTTGATTGCTTCATCTTCTATCTACAATCCTTTTAGAAAACTTCAGGTATCCCTAAGTGGTATGCAACTATGTAGGAATCTTAATTCAATTCCTTGGAGTGGAACCACACTTTAGATCTTGTCCCTCTTCCTATGGGAAGAAAACTTGTTTGGTGCAAGTGGATCTATAGGACATAATTTAGTTCAATTAGGTCATTTGATAATTAAAAGGATTGTGTTGGTTGCCAAAGAACTCTCTCAAGTTCCTGGGATTGACTACTTTGAGACTTTTGCACAAGTCGCTGAAATGAATTCCATTTGACTTTTCCTTACTATTGTTGTAGCTCATAGATGGGAAGTCCATTAGGTGGATGTAAAGAGTTTCTTTCTTCATGGTTACCTTCAAGAATAAATATATATGGAGTAACCACAAGGTTCATTCAAGATTATTCACTTGTTTAGTGTCTTTGGAAGTCTCTCTATAGCCTCAAACAAGCCACTTGGGCTTGGTATGCCAAGATGGAATCCCTCCTTCTGACAATTGGGTTCACTCATTGCCACTTTAATCCAAATGTCTACATTTTTCCACAAAGTGATAGTCTCAATTTTTTGGTTCTCTATGTTGATGACTTATTATTCACAAGAGTCGGTCATCTACCATTCAAGAAGTGAAAACTGCCCATCATGATCAAATTTTGATGTCAAACTTAGGCCTTTTGCACTACTTCCTGGGGATTGAGATCACTGAACCATATTTAGGGATATTTCTTACATAGCCTAAGTATTCTCTCCATTTTTTGCATGTCTAATTGTAAGATTGCACAAACTCCATTTCTATCTGAGGTCAAACTTGAGGCCTTCACCTTTGGTGGATGTCACTTTATATCGAAAAAATGTTGGCAGTCTCATATACTTGACTCACACAAGACTAGGAATTTCATATGATGTGGGCATGGTCTCTCAATTCATGAAGGAGCCCCATGAGTTTCACTAGAAAGAAACTAAGATTATTCTTCACTACAATCAAGCTACACACAATTATGGGATCCACCATGCAACAAACATGGATTTTGACTTGGTGGGATACACAAACTTAGAATAGGTAGGTGATTCTTAGTAACACATCTCTACTTTAGGATATTGATTCCCTCTTCATTCTAGTCCAATTTGTTGGTCAATAAAGAAGTAGTTTTCAATCATTCTTTCATCTATAGAGGTCGAGTATCCAAGAGCAATTAATGTTGCTAGTGAGGCTGTCTCGCTTCAAAACATTAACACTAAGTTTGGTATTGCTTTTTGAAAGAATAACATCATTTTTGTGACAACTAGAGTGTCATACAGATCTTCTGTGATCTAGTCCATCATTAGAGGACTACACACATTAAGATCCACATGCACTACATTCAAAAGTTGATCCATGAGAAGATCATTGAGCTCAAGTATTGTCTGACATCATATCAGATTGTAAACATCTTCACCAAACCCTTCACTACAAGCAAGTTCCTTCATTTAAGAGCTTTGTTTGAGGTGCGACAAGCATTTACTTTGGGGGGGTTGCCTCTCTCTCTCTCTCTCTCTCTTCTGAGTGTTTTCTCTATATTTTTTGTCAAGCTTCTCTTTTGTCTTGGAGGATATTCTTCTCTTTTGTGGGGAATTCATGTACATGGGTACCTAATATGGCCTCATTTTTTTAGATTCATTATATTTTACCCACCTAAGTTGCACTTAGGGTGGGTGCTAGTGCGTGTTTTGTATTTCCTAGTTGGTTATTTATTTTCCTATTCATAGGTTTTTCCCATGGTTTTAATTAGGATTTCTTAGTAATTATTAAAGTGAGTAATTAGTGTGAGTAACTTTGTGCACTTATCCCACACCTGTCTTTTTTAGGCTATTGTGGTGTTATCTTCCCATTGGTTGTATTTACTACTTCGCCCCTCTCTCATTTTCTATACTCCTAAATAATCTTATTTATTTCATTGCATTGTAATTGCACCTGCATATTTTTCTCTTCTATTCTCCTAATGCTATTTTGCTTCTGCATTTGCAGCTCTCTCATGGAGGCTAACTATGTGTTGTTATTTTGAGTTTTATTTCTATTCTTTTGCACTAGTTTTTCATGGTTATTCATTTATTCGGATTCTTACATAGATTAAAATGAAATTAGATTGAATGACATGATTTAGATCATTAGTAAAAAAACTAATTAACAGATGACGCAGTCCAGGTCCAGAGAGATCTCAAAAGGGATGTCCAGACTTGCAGCCAAACAACAACCACATTGGAAACAACACAATCAATAGATAACCAAATTCAACTTATATTATTATCAAAAACTGATTACATGCAACATGTCGAGCTATAAGGTATTCTCAGTTACGACCAATTACATCAAAAAACACAACATATCTCACAGGATCGATGCCTTCCACACTAGCCCAGAGATGTGACACACAACAATCTGGTAGGAACACCAAGCTAGATCTGAACTTGAGCTCGCAAGCCACCAAGCAATATTCTTGTGCCTTAAGCCAACACTTAGCTACTAGCTCTTCAAGCTATATATCCTTCTTCTGCAACTTCTCACTCTTGCCTTCATTGCTTTCCCCCCCTCTATTCTAACTATACCCTCCTTTTATACAACATAGCCTCAAGTCAGCTTTACAATAAAACAACCCAAAAAAAATAGCCACCTTCAAGAACACAACACCCAACGTGTTATCATCAGTCGATTGCAACAGTCATTAAATTCACCTATGAGAAAGAACCAATCCAGATTTAGGTCCTCACACCTCCAACGGTCGATCCAAATCATGAGGAACGCGACCCAGATTAAATGCACATGTCGGCCAACCCAAACAATCCAAATAACCCTGTCGGTGAACTAGAACACCGAAAACCAAGCCACTCGGTGAGAGACACCACTAAACCAAACACCACTAAGAAGTGCACCACCAAACACCATCGAGTAGAGCACCACCGAGTAGAGCACCACTAAGCCCAGTCACCGAGTCTATCGGTGAAGCCACACACCTTCCAATTGAGAACTACCACCAAATGACCGAGAATCTTAGGTGTCCAACGAAGCTTGCTACCGAAAGCCAAAACCAAACTCTAACATATTTTTGGTGATACAGGATTGCCAACTACCCAAGGATGCTCCTGCATCAACAGACAAGGCCTAGTCAATGGACTTTTTATTAAATGTACATTGACGGGTATTTATACAATAGGTTTTTAGCTAAGCTTTACTTAATATATTGACAAGTATCAAGTGTAGGTATGTTTCCTATGTGGCTAGAGTTAAGTGGTAGATTTACATGCCGTTGATTGGTTGATACAACTATGTTGATCCAATACTGTCAAATATACATATATGAAAGGAAGCAAGGTACACAAAAATGCTTCCTACGCTAATATCTTAAGGAGAGTGTTGTGCAAATGGAGGTTTGAGTGACATGTAAGCTAACAACATTAATTTTCAAACCTTGAAGCATGATAACATCCATGAGATTATTCCAAATATAATGTATCTTCTTATGGGAGGGATGTAAAATCCCTTTCATTTTATGATTATGTGTGACATTTTATTGGTCAAGGGTGACCAAAGCATGATTTGTGTTTGCCTAAAGTGCAATGTATTAAATACTATAGTTTAAAATAGGGGCATTCATGACAACTTCTTAGGGATGATGCTCCCAAGAGGATGATTGAGATCGAGTCCTTGTTGGGCTTGAAGACTAATAAGAAGATGATATATCATGTGAGCTAGAAAACAAGGGGTTAATGGATTCCTTGTGTCTTTTAGGGATTCTTTGTTCAATAATAGTTCTTCCCTATAGGAAAGTGGTTTGGGGGAGAGTGGGGTTAGTGAGAGGTGGAGAGGTTATCATGGGAAGGACTTAGAGAGGTAGAGGGAGGTTTGTTGAGATTGGGACTCTAAGGGACTCAAGTATTGAGGGTCTTTAGAGGGCCTTCATTGATCATAGAGTTAATAGGGTGTGGATTATTAATAGATGGGTGGAGGATATATTTGTAGATGGGGTGGTCCCTAATAAGGTGTCATTCATGCCATTTGTAGAAACAAGTATTTGGTTTATTCAAATAGTTGCTTCAATGATAAAAACTCAAAATCTATAGTAACAATCTTAATTGATAGGAGTTGTTGGGTTATATCTGTATCAATACAAACTCAAGATTGGATGTGAAGACTTTTTTATTCATCTGAGTTTTAGTTACACTGAATAAGTCTTCTTAGCAAGGACATATCATGCAAAATGGACATAATACAAGGTCAACGAAAGGTATTTCCATCCATACAAGGCACATTGATTTGGAAATTTCTTATGGGTGTCCAAATGAGTGACAAGCTTGGACATAATAAGTATTATTGTAGACGAATTAAGATTCATAATATAGAGCAATTCATGCATGTTCAAAACCCATAAAGATGCATGATATATAACCCCTTGCCATCCCCCTAAAAGATTCTATTTTGCAATCCTTGTTTTGTCAATTACTATGTGCCTATTAAAATAATCAATTTGTAGTCCTTCGAGGAATGCAATAATTATAGATGTAGCCTTGCAATAAAAAACAACATAAAAAATATGGTTTGAGAGCTTAAAAGAAAGCTTCTTTCCTGTAGTATAGCTGTGTATATGTGGAAGTGTTGATAGTCGACCCTAAAGATTTGGAGCTAATGAGTCTTTTGAATATTTGCCATTTAACTTGGTTGAAGAGTGAAAGGTGAATATTACTAATGACACCTTGTAAGATTACAACCATTGCAAAGACTTTTGTATCCACAAGAGTTCAAGAAGAACAAAATAAGTGAGGTTAGCCAAAAGACACGAAGTGAGGGATATACAACATTATAATGTCAATTGAGAAGCATAGGGGTGTGTGGATGTAGTGATAGTCAATGAGAGTGCAACAAGAATTCTCCATGTATTACATTCTCTCACCTTTTTCTTTCTTCTATCGTACAACTTTTTTTTTCAATATTAAAAAAGAAAAAGAAAAAGACACTTGAGGTGTATTCTACCATTTTTAATCAATTTTCAATCTTTTTTATTTGCATACTAGAATTGATTTTCATGAAAATTTTATTGGTTTTATATTCATAATCAACCTCTATAATATTATAAAAAAAAAGAAGAAGATTAAAACACATTGAGTTATGCCAATTTGCCAATTTGTATTTTTAAGAATGTATCCTTTATATAAAGAATAAGCAGAACTATAACACCCTTCTTGTTAATTGATAAGTGAACAATTAAATAATAAAAAACACTACGAAGAGATAACTAAGTTTGTACAAATAATTAGATTTAAAAAAAAAAAACCTGTAGTCCGTTAGAAGAAAGGAACAAAGGTCAAAAACGATCCGGCCTACGGTTTTAACGGGTTAAAATTGATTAGGGTTAAGGCTTTTGCCCTAACAGGAATTAGGGTTAGGGTATTTGAATAAACAAAGAATCTTAGGGTTTCTGAATTACAGTCAGCTGTTTTTTCTATATAGGTAGAGGAGATCACAAGAAGGCTATGTCTCTGTTGAGAAGAAAATTCTTGTAGAGTAGAAGTTTAATAGATTTTTTCTTCGTATGCGTCGATACTGATTACAAGCCCGTAACATTTCATTCCTGGCTGTGTATGAGACGACGCTATATATTTTACGCCGGTAATTTAACTTGAAGACGATTTGAATGTTTTATTTGCTATTCGTCGCTATAATCACTGGTAAATTTCATCTCTATTTTAGATGTCTGTTTTTTTTTTGCCGTTGTAAGGCATTTAAAGAAATTGATTGGCTAATTTTTTTACTGTGTGGATGGAAATGAGGATTCTTTCCCCGAATGATCGACAATGATTCAACTGTGCGTGTTCTCTTCGGAGATTTGCCAGATTGCCTGATCCATCGCTTTGTAATCATTTTTGTTTCTGATTTATCTTTTGATGTTTTTAGGTCATGAGTTTAGGGCTTCATGATTTTGATGCATTTTCTCCGTAAATATAGTTTCATATTTTTTATTTTTTTCGACTGTAAATTTAGGGTTTCATGGCGGAAGACCTTATCATTTGCTTTATAGTCAATATTGTTTCTTGTGCATTGTATTTTGGATCCTTTTAACCATTCAATCTGAGATTTAATTGTCTTTGGTTTTATGTACCATCATTTTGGATTGGTTTGACAAAATGTTTTTGAGATTTCATTATCCTTCGCTTACCAGAACGGGTGCATTACACAGGATTAGGGTTTTGCGCGTTTACGAATGAATGGATTGTTTTGCATTATGTTGGCGTCTAAAATGTTAGGGTCAGTCTTTTCCCAGGGTAGGTAATTAGCGATAGGCTGTGAAATCTTGATGATGTGGTAAGGATTACTTGTGGTTTCCGTGAAAATGAAAAAAACGATCTTTCTTTCCTCAATTGTCTGTTAGACCGTTCTTTTAGGACGGGACTGTGAGTGGCAAAATTTGGCCATTCCCATGGCTTAAGGCCTTTGAATCTGTTGTAACAGCAGATGAGAAAGGGAGAAATTTGCAATGGTGCGCTCATGAAAACAGAGTAAATTATTGGTGCACGGCAAATGTAACAAATTTCGGCAGGAACTGTTTTGAAAACTACATAAAACAGAGGCTTCCAAACTCTTAAAAAGAAACTGGGAAATGAAGTTACAGATCGGAATAGAGAGATAATGAAACCCAGAGGTAAGGAAGAACAGAAGTGAGAAGATGAGAAAAGATGAAACTTATCAGGTGTTTATTATCTTTCTCTCTCAATCAGCCAGGTATATTTGTCTCCAGATCAGGTCTCGAGTGCAGCTGCTTTTGTGCCTTTCAAGTCGTCTTTCTTAGCGCCGCTTTTCATCTCCTCAGAAGTTGCCTTCGCTTCTTTTCCAATTTCCCTGTTTTTTCCTTCTCTTATGCAAGAGTTTGGAAACCTCTTTTTAATCTCGCCGCTTTCTATGTTGCTTTGGAGTTTTGTACTTTGGCTACCAGGGGACTTCTCTGTTCCGTTCCTGATGGAATGGATTCTTAAGTGCTTTCTGAATGTGAAGAAGATGAATTTCGAAATAATGACTGCCTGGTTTGAAGCTCTTGCACATTTTCCACAAATAAGAATCTTCAGCACTGGTAGAAGAGTTTGCAGAAGTCATTGATTTGTAAAATTAAAAAACAGGGAATTTCTGCTAACCCCTTCAGTTTTCTGAGCTATCGGAACAAAATAGATAGAATTTTAGTAGTTATTGGAAGAATAAATTTTCAGCAGACAAGTGGGGCTTGGATGAGCTATGACATCTGGGTTCAAAGGGAAAATGAGTGGGCCTTGTGAACACAAAAAGATATTTTTATCAGGATAATTTGACATGCTCAATTCGAGGATGACTCATATACCTATTAACAACTCTTACAACATGTGCAATATCAAGTTTATTACATACCATGACATACATTAAATTGTCTACAGCTGAAGCATAGGGTACCTTGGACATTAAATTGCTTGCCTACAGCTGAAGCATAGGGTACTTTGGACATTTTGACGTTTCCTTGTGTTTATCAACACATCTCTATCTTCTTGGTCAATTTAATTTTAAATGACTAGACAAAGGTGTACTCACAACTTTTGCATCTTTTATGTGAAATCTCTATCTCCTAGGTCAATTTTAAATGACTATTTTTGCATCCTCCATGTGGAATCTCCGCACAACTTTTTCAACATAATTAACTTGAGATAGAGTAGAGTTTTTGTTCAGTTTTCATGGTAGACCCCGCTACAAGCATGTCGTTAAATCACCTATTGAAGTCGTGTTCAACTATAAAATTATCAAATTTTAAGTATCATTCCCAAGGTGCTTGTTTCAATTCATATAAACTATGTTTTAATATGTACATTAACTTATCATCTTTGACCTCAAATTATTGGGGTTGTTCCATATATATCTCCTCCAAATCACCATGGACAGACAATTTTCACATCTTAACAAATAGTTGAAGTATGAATAGAAGTGATCTTAACAAATCCCTTTACAACTAACTTGACTTTAAATTTTATTTTTTTAACAACCACAATACTTGAAGTGCGAATAAAAGTAATCTTAACAAATCCCTTTACAACTAACTTGATTTTAAATTTTTTTTACGTCCATCTTCATCTTCCTCTTTCAACCTATAAATCCATTTGTTTTATAAAGTCTTTTTACTTATAGACAATTTGCATAATTCCCATGTCCCTATTTTTCAAAAGGGATGCCATTTCTTTTGTCATTCAATGCTCCCATTGAACCTTGGTATCTAGCTGTATAGTTTTATCATAACATTTTGGTTCACCAACATCATTCAATAAAGTAGAATACAACATCACCCACATGTTTAAGGGCAACCTAGCATGCAATCTCATAGTAAAAATCATTGAAGAGAGTTTATAGCCAAATTCATCATTGTCATATCAACCAAAAGTTCTCAGAAAAGAGTACATCGCCCACATGTTACAGGCAACCTAGCATGCAATCTCATAGTACTTGCACGCTCTATTATTGTCCTATTCATATGTTCAGACCACTCCATTAATCTTCAAATTATTTGTGTGTGAAATAGTGCACTTGTTACTACAGGAGGAGTGTGAAAAACAACATAATAGCCTTTAGATTATGCTACCTTTTCCAGAATCACATACAACCTAACATGACAAATTCTTTTAAAAATAAGAAAGATATCTAAATAACATGCATTCTAGTCTAGAATTGAAGATAATAACAATGTCTAATATTAAAGCTAAAATGCAACATGAATTCACAAATGATCTAAACAACATAACAATACATTTTCAATCTAAAATTCAGGTTTATTTGAGCTCAAAAACTCCTATTTGTAGAAGTTTTATTTATAGAAGAAATGAAGAGAGAGAGGGGGACAAGGGTCATTAATGGAGTTGCAAAACTCATTAATGAGGTGTAAGAGGAATAAATGTCAAAGGCATTAAAAAAGCACGAGCTTGAGGAATATGCATTAAAGAGGCATAGAAATGTCATATGCATTAAATGCAAGCATTTAAGAGACATGGAGAGGGTTTAGAGTCAAGCTTGAGAAAGTTGATTTTCTCAAGTGGGTTGAGTTCCTAATCACATTTTTAGAAATGCGACATCAATAAGATATGGGTTAGAATGGGATTAGGATTAGGATTAGATTTAGCATGTGGTGAATAGGTTGGGATAGGTTTGAACTCAGGGTTACATTTGCCCCTCTTTAAATTGATGTGCGAGAAATGCATTGATTCAAAAAAAAAAATTTGATTTTGACTTCAGAAAGATTGAAAATTTTGCTCATGATCGAACGAAATATTAGATGAGATCAGTCTCGTACTTGATTGAACTAAACTGATAGAATTGACTTTGAACTTGGTTGTCTTCCAAAGGTCAATAAAAGATCTTAAAGATACCAATTCTGAACTTGGTTGTCGTCCAAAGATTGATAATACTGATTTTGAATTTGGTTGTCGTCCAAAAAGTCTGTATGAAGCTGTCAGGAGCTTAATAAGAATCTTTTAAAATGAGGAAACACAAGATATCTAGTTTTGAGCAAAAATTGATTGATGATAGTGTGATTATACCCCCTCGGGATCGAAATCGAAGGAAAGAAATGAATTCCCTTTGTTGAAATGATGTATCACTTGCATGGAACGGTGAGTTTTAGAAAGAATGGAATAGAAGAAGCGAAGAAACAGGGGTGTGTTAAGAATAAACACACGAGAACCAGGTTAATTATGAAAAAATGTGAGTGGTGAGATTGATAAAATGATGTCGGACCAAGATTTTTTATGAAATGTGCAATTTGGCAGATTTTTGGAACAGATGGAGAAATTCTGCATTTTCAAGAATTGTCGTAAAAAGTTTACGGTACTGCATAAAACACCTTAGGCACCTTCGATTTGGTTCCCGATTGATCAAAAAGGGAACAAAAATAGAGTTCAGTTGCTTAGGAGGAGTTTCGGAACCCCTAAATAGCTCAAAAGACCAATATATGTCTCAAAAATTACCATTTTACTATTCATTCACGTTTATCCATAGTAAATTTGAGAGCTCTGCAGAGAAGATGGTGGTCCCAGTTATGAAGCATCATTTCGAGTTCAGTCGTCGTCATCAGTGCCTGACCGACTATGCACCTCCGGTAAGTACTCGCAAAACTACCTTGTGAATTTTGCAATTTTAAATTTTATGCATTTTTGTGGCTTTTAGAGCCCTTTGAATTCTAGGTCACATCCGGGATTCTGGATAGCACCCTATCAAACTCGCGTCGCGTCTGGTATTTTTTGGATCACATCTTATTTTCCTAAATTTCTACATAGCATCCAGGATTTCCTGGATCGCATCCGGTTTTCCCTATTTTGACTTAGTTTAGCTGTTGAATTTAGGTTTTTGTCCTATCTTGTCCCTTCAGGATCGTACCCCATTTTTGGGGTTGCATCCGAGATTTTTGGGATCGCACCCTATATTCTCAATCGCATCTTGTTACCTTGTTTTTAGCTTAGTTTAGGAGAAGAAATCCAATTTATGTTGTATCCCTTTTTTTGGATCGTACCCTGTTTTTGGGGTCGCATTCGAGATTTTCGGGATCACACCCTGTATTCTCAATCGCATCTTGTTTTTCCAGGATCGTATCCAGTAAAAAGATGGCACCCTATATATCCAGAATCACATCTGGGTTTTAAACTTAGAATTTGTGCAAATTGTGAACTGTCTTTTCTCCGCGGACCTTGAATCACTTAGTTGACTTATGTTTTTGCATTTTTGTCATAGATAGAACATTGATTTATTTTTGTATTGCCAAAAACAGGTTGATTTTGAGGTAATTGTGTTTCGAGGTACATATCCAGGGCACGTGCTTGCCTTGGTCGGACTGCTGTCAGATGATGAGCAGGAGGTAGTAGTCCGTTGCGGGTTACGATCCTTGATTAGTTTACCCGATATAGGGGTAAATCGGGGGTTGTTGACTGCTCTTGCCAAGAGATGGCACTCAGAGCACAACACCTTCCATCTCCCGACCGAGGAGATGACAATTACTCCTGAGGATGTATGGCGCATATTGCGAGTTTCCATTATTGGCTGCGAGGTGCGTTTTGAGTCGACTTCTGCTGTAACGATTGGTGTAGCTCATCGGTATTTCTAGGATGATACCATTGACTGGAGATACCTTTCTTGGGATTACATGTGCGATCATTATGATCGATTATCTGTATATTTAGTAGGCTTGATTGGTGGCATCCTGATGCCAGACAGAGGACATCACAGATTCCTTGTAGGATGGGTAGATATGTTGGAGCAGATAGTCGTCTTGAGACGAAGATTTGCATGGGGCTACTGCATTCTGACTCATATGTACCGAGAGCTTCACGAGATTGTTTACCATTATACTCGGAGCATGACTGTGGGCATTTTGATTCTTCATATCTGGGCCTGGGAGCACATCCCAGTGACACAACCCATCGTAGACAGGCAGCGGGCACCTGAGTATCCTTATGTTAATATGTATGCCGATATGATTCAGCAGCCCCATCTGGGCAAGGTAGAGTATTGGTGGAGGCTTTTTGATGATATGACAGAGGTAGTATGGCGGCCATACTTAGAGGGAGTGGACCTCGTATGCCAGGCAGGTTCCATTTTTGTTTCAGAGTAGGTACCTTATTGGGAGGACCAGATACATTGTAGAGCGGTTTGTACATACCCAAGTTTGAGACAGTTCGGCTGACGACAGGGCATGAGCCAAGATGTGACTATTTATGCGAGAGTCTGTGATGAGGCACCATTGTGGGGTGCCTAGCTTAGTTATGAGACTGCCCATTAGAAGATCCAAGATATGGTTGGAGTAGATTGGGATCTTCGTCGTGACATCGCAGTTGCAGGTTTTTCAGATGGGTATGCTGCAGAGATGCTTCAACATCCATTTCCACGATTCACAGTGCCTCAAGAGGTCATTCCTCGTATAGAGGATCTGATAGATTATGATCTGGATGACCATCCCGTCAGAGGGAGAGGAGGAGCCCAGAGGGATAGGGGTGCTGGTAGACATGGAGGGAGGGATGAAGGTAGAGATGGGAGACGTCCTCCTCCAGATGATGGTGATGACGGTGGAGATGATAGGGGAGGTGGAGCTGTGGGTGGCACTACAGATATGGCCAGTGGTAGTGGAGAGGGTCGGCGTACCCGCTTTAGATTTGTTCCTCCCCGGATGGATCCAGGTCCTTTACTGACAGGAGACCAACAGAGACAACAGAGGCAGCAGTAGCAGAGGCAACATGATAGATCATAGGATAGACCATCAGGACAGGATTCAGGTAGGGGTTCCGACAGAGATGGAAACCCACTATCTCAGTGTGAGCGGGAGAGAGAGCAGCTTAGAACACACATTACCACTTTAGAGGCTCTACTGACATATAGGGATGCACAGCTGGAGCGTCTCAGGGAAGAGCGAGATAGATAGGGTGATATGCTTAGAGCGGAGAGAGATGCACAGGCTCAGATAGCCACTCACCAGGGACAGAGAGCAACCTATTAATTTATACCATGTTGCAGTTCCAAATGGCCAGAGAGAACTTTCTTATTCACAGGTTGCCCAGCAATCTGAGGGAGCCATGCCTCCTCCACCGCCATTTGTACCACCACCTCCTCCTCCTCCTCCAGATCAGGGAGAGGGAGGAAGCAAGAGCTAATTTTGTATTTTGTCACACATTTATATTGTATATCTGGATCCTTCTGAGATCTTTCTTTTGTATGATGACACATGACACATATATATCTGATTCTTCTTGTCATTTTGTTACTCTGATACGCTGATACTCTTTGTGGAGACTTGTGCCATGTTGATCGTTGTAACATGATGTTTCTATATATATATATATATATATATATATATATATATATATATATATATAGACGATGACATCATTTATGCATTTGGATTTATCACTAATATAAATATGTTTCAAATGGTACTATGTGAATATGCGAAATGTATGTTTTTGAGTTTTTCTTATGCAAGTAAAATGTATGGATGCACTTAGGATGTAAAATGAAATGCTTAAATGCTTTATTTTTGTCTTTTATGTCTGTCTCATTTTATGAATTTCAAATGTATGCTATGGATGTGCAATGATATAAATATCAGTAATAGTAAATGGATGTAATTAACTTGTTTTTAAAAGAAAAATAAAAATCATTTTTGAGCTCAAATTTCCTTATGCTTCTTTCAGAATTCATCATGCAATCTCTAAATGCAGCTATATGCAGACTCTTAGGACTTGTCACTAATTGACAGATATTGGACATTTTTATCATCATTAGGCGCTTTTCAGAACGGATACCACCTGATAGTACAACAATCACTAATACCCACTAATATTATGAAATTATGAATACTATATTTATTAGATGAAATGTCAGAAATAGACTTAGGCATCAAGGCATAGAAGACAGGATAACAAAATAGTCACCTTCCTTTTACTATATCAAAATATGTGTAAAGCAAAATATTGGACCCGCAATGACCTTGAAAATTCATATCCTTGGGTACATTTAGGCTTCGTATACCATAATGAGAATCTGAGTTTAGAAAAAAGACAAGGAGATTGTTTCAACCTCACCGTAGTTTGCACATAATAAAGATCAAAATATATGCGACTATCCACTCATGTTGGCAGCTCTTACCATAAACATCCAAGTTAGGTAAAATTTATAAGATCATTTGGAACAATCACCATACGTAGAAAAACAAGAAAATGTTATGCCCCCTGTCCTTACGACTCTTTGTCTTTGCGCAGATGTCATGGAGTAACTCAAAAGAAAACAACTATCAATTGTGAATCAAGCAAATAAAATTCATAACTGCTTAGATGACCCTAGTTAAAACATCATCAGTGCATAAAAGAGTCATAATCAAACCAAGATCAAGCTATGTTTAGGTAGCATTGAGAAATACTATTGATTCATTTTTCAAGCGCAGTAGAGATTCATCAATCAAAAGTTTGGAATTCAAGTAATATGTGTTCCATGTTTGTGTATAACTTTCTCGCTATTCGCAATCTAATATAGGTTCTAGGAACATCGTTTATGTTAGTGCAATGTTTGTGCCATCCTTGTTTCGTGAAAGTGATAGTTTAGTGAAAACATCAAGAAGCATTGTATCACAAGACAAACCATCCTATGACGACCTAGCAGACACAACCTATCATACTGGCAAAGATGCCCCCAGTGTGGAATGACTTGATCCTAAGACAAAAATGCAGACAAATCCCAAGCAAGGATATGGTTTTCGTAAGGAAACAAAGTCAACTCTTAGCACAAGTGTAATCGTGAAGGCTTAGTGTTGGCAATGTATTGATAGATAGAGCGCAAAATACAAGTGACGCCTGATTGTCAAGTTTTCACCACTCAACAGGACCTTTCATTCTTTTTGCTACCAAGATGCCTGTTTTACCAGGTTATCATCAAGGCACTTTTCTCTTTTTAAATTTTTTTGCTATTTTTGTTTTTTTGAATGTTTTTGTAGTATCAAGGCGCCTGTTTGTCAAGTTTTCACCAAGGATGCCTTTCTTCAGGACCTTTTCTATTGTTTTGGGATTTCTTCAGGATCAATTTTATGATGTTTTGGTATTTTCTGAGAACTATTTCACTGTATAGGCTCTGCTAGCCGAACATCAAGCGTAGAACTACTTCAAATGTAGAGTATTGATAGGATCTGAAAGAATGTCTCCCTCAGGTGTAGCTAGTTGATAAGCTCCAGTCCCAAAAGTAGCAGTGATAACATAAAGTCCTAACCAATTAGGTTCAAACTTTCCTTTCTGCTCTTTGTTAGGCTGGTTCTTAGCATTCTCCTTTAGGACAAGATCCCCCACTTGAAATTGGAGTGGTTTAACCTTTTTATTGTACCCCTTGGACATGCGTGCTTGGTACACCTTCAGATGATCGAATGCTTGTTGCCTGCGCTCATCAAGTAATTCGAGTGAATTCACCCGATCAATGTGGTATTGCTCATCAATAACAAGACCTTGTAAAGATATCCGTAAAGATGAGATTTCAACCTCAATAGGTAGTACTACTTCAGTGCCATAGACTAGGGCAAATGGTGTGGCTCTAGTTGGTGTTCTGATGCTTGTTCTGTAGGCCCATAATGCCAGATTTAGTTGTAGATGTCAGTCTCTGCCAAACTTATAGTTCGGTGTAGGATTTTGAGAAAAATATTATTAGATGCCTCAGCCTGTCCATTACCTTGAGGATAATAGATTGAGGAACAATTTTAAGTGATGTGGAACTATTTGCAAAGGTCATCAATGTCTTGGTTTTTAAATTGTCCCCCATTGTCTGTTACAATTGATGAGGGTATCCCATATCTACAGATAATGTATTTTAAAATAAACATAGCAACCTATTTTTCAGTGGCTTTGATTAGCGGCATGACTTTGACCCACTTCGTGAAATACTCAGTGGCCGTAATGATGAACTTGTGTCCATTTGAAGAATTGGGATATATTTGTCCAACCAAGTCAAAGGCCCATTGCTGAAATGGCCACTGTGTAATGAAAGGTATAAGTTCTTTGGTAGGAGCATGGATGAGATTTCCATGTGTCTGGCATTTATGACATGCCTTGGAAAATTGAATAGCATCCTTTTCCATTGTAGGCCAGTAATAGCCCACTCTGAGTAGTTTCTTTGCTAGTGAAAATTCATTCGAATGTGATCCACATACACCTTTGTGGACTTCTTTTAACGTGCGATTTGACTCTTCGTGTTCTAAACATCTAAGAAATGTACCGTCAAGACCTCATCGATATAAGTTATTAGTTATGAGGACATAACGCGATGCTATCCTAATCAAGGCTCTTTTTTCATTTCTAGATAGATTGTTGGGAATGGTTTGGTCAGTTAGGTAAGCAATAACATTAGTATACCGAGATTGGTCTGGGGTAGTTAAAGCACAAATTATTTGACATTCAGGGGTATCAAAGGCTGGATAGGATAATTCTTCCACCAAGAAGTCATAGTGGAATTGATGCTCCTCCAGTTGTAACATGGATGCCAAGGTAGCCATAGCATCTGCAACCTTATTCTTTGTTCTGGGTATCTGTTGGAATGTGATGAAAACAAAGTACTTTTTTAAGTCATCTACCAATTGCTTGTAGGGCATCAATTTCTCATCTTTCATCTGATGATCTCCATTGACTTGATTAATAATGACCTGGGAGTCACCGTATACATGTAACTCTACAATCTTCCATTCCATGGAAAGCTTAAGACCGTTTACCAATGCTTCATATTCAAAAATGTTATTGGTACATAGAAACATCAATTTGTAAGACTTGGGTATCTTGTAGCCTTGAGGAGTTATGAACAAAACTTCTGCTCCAAAGCCTTGTTGCATGAAAGAACCATCAAAGTACATCTTCCATGGATACTCAGTTAGATGCATAATGGTCTCATTGGGGAGTTCAATCCTTAAAGGTTCATCATCTTGAAGTGGTGAATCAGCTAGTTGATCTACGAGGACTTGTCCTTTAATAGCCCTCCTGTCTACATACTCAATGTCAAATTCGCTCAGAATTAGAACCCATTTTGCTAATCGACCTGTTAATGTTGTTTTTCTTAAAAGGTACTTCAGAGGATCGATCTTAGCAATGAGCCTTACTGTATGTGAGAGCATTTAGTATCTCAATTTTTGTGATGCAAAGAAGACTGCTAAGCATGCTTTCTCAATAATGTTGTAATTGAGCTCATAGGAGACTAGTGTTCTATTGATGTAGTAGATAGCTCTTTCTTTCTTAGTTTCATCCTCTTGTGATATCAATACTCCTAGTGATGTAGCTGTAGCTAAAATACACAGGAGTAATGGCTTTCCATGAATGGGTGCCATAAGAATAGGAGGAGTAGCTAGGTACTCTTTTAAATCTCTGAAGTTGGCATCATAGTGTTCATCCCATTTCAAGGTGACCCCTTTATGTAGCAATTTGGTAAAGGGTTGCGCTCTATCTGCAAGTTGTGAGATGAATCGCCTGATTGATTGGAGTCTCCCTTGTAACGTCCTCATCTGACTAATGTTGCGTGGAGGAGTCATCTCTAGTATAGCTTTGACTTTTGCTAGGTCGACTTCAATTCCCTTCGCTGAAACAATAAACCCTAAGAGCTTTCCTGATTGGACCCCAAAGGCACATTTCTTTGGATTGAGCATGAGTTGAAATTGCTCCATACGATCCAATATCTTTCGTAAATCATCAATATGAGTGTTTCGTTCCTTTGATTTAGCTAAGGTGTCATCCATGTAATCCTCCATGTTTTTGTGCATCATGTCATAGAATATAGTGGTCATTGCTCTTTGATATGTAGAGCCGACATTCTTTAACCCAAATGGCATGACATTCCAGAAAAAATGTGCCCCATGCGCATGTAAATGCAGTCTTCTCTTGATCCTTAGGGGCAATTTTTATCTAATTATAGCTTGAGAAACCATCCATTAATGAATACATTTGGTAGCCTGCTGTGAGGTCTATGATCATATCAATATTAGGTAGTGGGAAGTCATCCTTAGGACATGCTTTTTTTAAGTCTCTGAAGTCCGTACAGTTCCTGATAGATTTATCGGATTTAGATATTGGGACTACATTGGAAATCCATCTTGCATAGGCAATGACTCTGATGAATCCAAATTTCAACAATTTCTCTAGCTCCGCCTTTACTAGCAATGCAAAATGAGGATGCATCTTTCTAAGTTTTTGTTTCACGGGTTTGATACCAAGACCTATAGACAAGTGGTGAATTATCAATTTAGGATCTAGTCTAGGCATATCAATATAAGACCATACAAAGTTGATCTTCTTCTCTTTCAGGAACTCAATGAACTAGGTCTTCTCTTCTGACAAAGATTGTTTTAGGTGAACTATTTGAGGAATTTCAGCTGTGCCCAGATTAACTGGTTGTGTTAGTTCTATCAGAACTGAAGACCTTTCTTGAAAGTGCTCGGGGAGGATATCAAGAATCTCATCTTTTGGTGCCTCGAAGAGGTTTTCACCATCAGATACGTCTTTTGTTTTTACTATTTTAGGATCTGACACTGCCACAACGTGGTTTTCACCATCAGTTCTTTTTTTCTTTTTATTTTTCAATTATTGAATGAGAAACTTGATATCCTCCCGTGACATGTTCATGCTCCTTGCATTTGTGGAAGAAGGGTAAGGTTCACAAGTGTTTAGATAGCAAGCCAAGGCGTACTCATTGGGAAAGGCGAGGATAGGAGTAGGATTTGTATTAGTCCAATCAATTAGGTCAGGGTTTATTAAAGATAAGGAGTCAGACTCTAGGAAGGAAAACATCGCGTTAGCGTCAAGACTATTAACTGACATGACATGTCTTGTTCAGTTAAGTTCTTCGATGTTTAGATCAATAAGGGTTAGATCGTCATTAAAAGGGTCATTTTTAGTTATATGCAAACCAAATTCTAGTGACTCGTTAGTAGAACTTTCATCATCATCTCTCTATAAAAGGAGGCTTCTTGCTTGTCACCTCTGAAGTTCTTCTAGACTTATGAGAACACCAGTCTCTCCATCAATGATTGGGGGAAGGAACTCTTCCTCTGTTTCAGGAATATCACTATTGTTGGGAGTAGTGTTAGGATGCTCATTGGGTGCTGATGGAGTTGCAAACATGTGAATCACATCTATTTCAATGTTCTCTATGGCGACATATAGCTCATCCCACTCATAATTATGAGAGTCAGTTACTTCATCATCAGACATGTTTAAGAATTCTACAATAGTTATCTGATGTACGCGATTAGCCACCTGTGGATCAAAGTGTGGTTGATCAAGGACATGTGTGATTGTGACTAACTTCCCCCAGTTAGGATGTAAATCATGTTGTCAGGATGTGCTCTCAGTAGTCATTTCTATCTCTGGTACCTCTAGATCATCTTCTGTTGTTTCTCCTACCTCTTGAATAGGAGCCTGTGCTACCAAAGGTATGTGAACATCTTGTGGTGTTTCAAAGATTGGTATATATCACTCTCCTTGATATTTGGGATTATCTGTACCAACATGTAATAATTTTTCATAGGACCACTTTTTTAGTTCTGTCTCTTTTGTTTCATCACTCCCTTTGTCTGAGATCGGGCTTTCTTTTGAAGCGGGTTTGTCAGATCCATTATTAAAACCCAGTCCTATTTTGTCTCTGGTATTCTTGAACTCCATGTGTACTAGTTCAATAAGTCCTCTCCCTGTGTCGCTTAGAGGTCCTTTTCCTTTGTATCCTATTTTCTTGAGGAGGTCGTATCCTTTACCATACTCTTTCGGGGATATTTATACATGTTTGACCTCAACTTCCTTTGGTTCTCCTTTGTAAAGCCATTCCAAGACTGCCTGTTCTTCTGTGTTATCTAAAGAAGATGTGGATGCCTTAACCATGCCGGTTGCTTTGTGGATTTCTGGCTCTTTAGATGTGGCAGGTATGAAAGACGAGGAGGGTCTACCATAGGATCTTGGTGATACTGGTAGTTCTATTAATGATGGGGTCATGTCCAACTTGTATTCTCCCATACCTGTTTCTTCAAGTTTTAAGGTTTTTCCAAAGATTTTCATAACCATGTCCTTGGTAGTCTCAGGAGCAATTTCATCCATAGCTTCCTTGTTATGTGGAATCATAATACCTACCTTGATATTGTTGCAAGTATAATTAGTATCTGTCGGAATTGTCACTTCCACCCCATTATGTGGGAACTTGATACACTGGTGGTAAGTAGACAACACAACTTGCATTTCGTGGATCCATGGTCTCCCCAATAGTATGTTGTAAGCTAGGGGTAGATCCAGAACTTGACATATGACATTACTTTCAATTGGCTCAACTCTTATGGATAGAACAATAAGACCTTTAGAGGATCTTTCTTCCTCATCATAAGCTTTGATAGTGATTTTTCTTCTAGAATCAATGGTATGTTCTGAAAGACCCAATTTCATGATTAGATTAAGGGTACAAATATTCAATCCTGCTCCTCCATCTATCAATATGCGTCTAACACAAGATTTATGAATGAGGACTTCAATATGGAGGGGTTGATTATGTGGATGGGTCAATGATTTATCATCCTGTTCAGAAAAGGAGAGGTAATGTGGCGCTAAGATGTGATTAACCATCACTTGGAATTTGTCTATATCAAGGTCCTTTGGTACATTCGCGACATGTAGGGCTTGTTCTAGGATTTCCCTATGCACTGTGGAGATTTTAAGTAACTCAAAAATGGAAATTTTAGTAGAGGTTCATTGCAATTGGTCCACCAAGTCATACTTTGCTGCAGGAATAGTAACCATGTGTTTTTTTATTGGTTTGGAGATAGTAACAATAGGAACCTTGGACATTGATGTTGGTTTTGAGGTAGAATTAGGTCCTTTGATCATGACATGTGCTTGGCTCCAAGTCACCGCATTCGATTGGAAAGAAACACCTTTGATTGTGACCACATTAATTGATTCAGTTTTAATGTCTACCATATTGATCACGTTATCACTATTGGAGTAGGTGTAGTTTACTTCATTACCTTTCCATTTAGATGCTTCCCCTTTCTCATAATTAGGGAACGGTTTGTTAAATGTTGTATGATCTTCGTTGGTAGTGTGTCCTTCCACTTTGATCTTTCCTCCTTCAATGAGGGCTTGAATAACATGTTTGAGTTTAAGACAGTTGTTAGTCTTGTGTCCTTTGTTCTTATGAAAGACACAGTAAGAATTATCATCCCACCACCTTGGTTTGACCGCTTGTTACCATGGTTTGGAATCTAGGATTGTGAGAACTTTGTTGTCTAATAGTGTTTTCAAAACAGTTTCAATAGGTTCTCCCAAAAGAGTGAATGTTCTTTGAGGTTTTGAAGTCCATGGCCGACCCTTGCTATTATCATTGTTTTCTTTGGGTATGGGGATTGTTACCTTGGCATCTTTTCTTGCTTTCATGATGTTAGTTAGATTGAACACCTCAGGTTTAGAAGTAATATTAGAGGAATCTACTACTCCATCGTTGACAACATTTTTTTTTGCTTCCACCATTTAGGTTTGTTACATTTGTTTTCACTTTGAAGAGTGATCTCTCCCTTTTTTACCATAAATTCTTCGATACAAAGGGTGTTCTTGATCATCTTGTCGAAGCTAGGGGAGTCTTGCATTTGCAATGCATAGTTTAACTTAGGTACCAAGTTATTGACAAAGATTTCAATTTTCTCGAATTCGGGAATAACTCTTGAATACCGTGCAAAGATTTTCCTCCACGTTTGTAGAAAGTGTGTAAAGGATTCGCCAGTCTTTTTCTTGGTGTTGCACAGATCCATCATAGTCACATCATGTTGTATATTGTAGGATTAATGTTGAATAAATTGTTGGATTAACTCCTCAAAAGTTTTTAACTTAGGTGTAAGCTTTGAGAACCACTCCATGGCGTTGCCTCCTAGACTTCCAGGAAAAATCTGCATGAGGTAAGTAGGTTCATGCATGTACTCTATGCTCAGAGCACAAAATTCTCTCACATGGTCATGGAGATCGGTCTCTCCCATATACTTGTCGTATTTTGGCCTTGCCATGTTGGGAGGAAACGATACCATAGCACTACTCTTGTCGAAAGGAAATGGACAAATGTAGTCCACAGAGTATTTTATCTTGGGTTTAGTCTTCTCCTATTTGAGAATTGTGAGCTCTATTTGCATCAAAGTGAGTTGTTTGGCGAGAATAGATATAGGAGTCGGTAACCCCTTTTCTTTTAGTTGTTCCACATCATAATCCTTGGGTAACTTTACGCTAGTGGATGCTAGGTGGAGAAAGTATTTCTCTTTATCTTTGTCAATCATCTTTTCCATTGTATTTTGGAATTTCTTGCTCTGTTTGAGTTTATTGTACTCTTCTTCAGTGATGTCTTCCTCGCTGCCTGATTCAAATATAGGACCATCAAATGTGGGTTCTTCTTCTTCATCGATATCTTCCCGCTTTTGGTCTTTTCTATTGTCATATTCGTCAAAAGCCTCACTACATCCACGAGTGGACCTGTCCATTTCTAGAGAGTCTAGATCGAGTAGGGAACTTCAAGATGTTTCTCCTTGAAAGTGTAGTGATTTAGGAAGTACTCTCGATCCTTTAGAGGTGTACTTGTTGCATCTTGTGTTAACCATGTATTTGTAGCTCAACTTCGTCAAAGTTTCTCGATAGTGTCAGATAGTATCTCGAATCGTTCAAGTGAGTGTGTCTAGGTGGAAGTATCATTTGTATTTTGGTGGAAGTATATGATTCCAAAGTCAGAGGGTTAGAATGCCCTGATAGTGAGTTGGGAATCAAGTTGTAAAAAGTGGATAGACCACACGTATTGAGACAGATTACCAGAAAATGATAGGACATGCAAGGTAGACGTCTGAAAAATTGTTTTAACAAAACAACAGGGAGACCAGAAAAGACAATAGGGATAGACTAAAGAGCCAAAAGGGTATCCAAATCAACTGAGTTTTCTTGAGAAACTATTCTGCAAGTGCCCACTATCCTAGATGCGAGCCAGGAAATATAGTATGCGAGCTTCTGATGACCCTGGATGCAAGATTTAACCCTAGATGTGATGATGTGTTGACTAGATACAAGCCAAGATACCAAATACAAGCCAGGAAATTTGGGATGCGAGTTTTTGATGTCTCTATCAGAGATTGTCAGTTTTGAAAATTTTGTTTTGAAAGTGCGTGAAGTTTGTTTGATTGCAGATTGCGTTCTGAGACCTGTCAGTGGGTGAAAAACACATGTGTAGACCAAGGATTGAAGTTTTTTGCTTGTTTTGAAGGATTTTATCTTGTTAGTGATCTTTCAGATACATCAAGCAATTTTGCATTGTTAAGGGAACAAATATATCCTTATGCCCTATTTTATAGGTGGAGGATGAAAATCCTTGCTCGTTGACTTAGGTACACACTCAAATGCTAATTAGAATATAGCCATCACCAAGCACACAATGGATCCAGTCATGATGTTATATTAGCCGACTCTAAATGCAAGGGAGGGCACGATATGATGAGTGTCTTGCGGCAATTACTTTTTGCCTTGCACAAGGATTATCACCCTTTGGGGGATGAATCAGATAGTTTGTCTATGAAGTTCATTGTTTATGATGAGGCAATCTATTCGAAACCGTCTCCCATAGAATTGCACAAGGCAAAATTGAGGCGTATAGCCCTATGAGTACTCAAATATGTGTAGTCTTCCAAGCAAGATTCAAGCGGCTCTGCTCTACACATACCCAAGCATGCTCAAGGAATGATGTGAAAATTCTGAGAACAATACCGACTCCGTCTTCCAAGGCTTTGGCCTATAAGGAAACAATTATTTATAGTGAGTTGGAAGGGTTGACGTAAAACCTGTCCTCACTTGGGTCATTCCTGGGAAATTCTTTCCTCAACCGGCAGGCCCTATACTGTTAAATAAACATACAAAGGATTGGTGAGTGTAGGATATCTAGATTTTTTATTCTTCAAAAGAAGAAGAGCATACTCTCCTAATCCATGTTATTTTCTCCAAAAACACACAAATCAAAGGTTCTTTCCTTCAAGCTATGTTGAGCATGATTTAGATATTCCTAATTTAATGAAAATATGATGCGTGAAAGCAATTTTGTTTTTTTCAATTATCCATAATATTAAATGATTTGTTTGTTCAATTTCAGATCCCAAAATGAATTAAATGGTGTAACTTGTTCAATTATCTCACAAAATTTAATGATTAGCTTTGTCCAATTACTGATTTCCAAAATGAATTAGTGTAAGTTTGTTTGTCCATTTATCCCCAAATTCCTTTACAAGTGTTAAACCAACATCTGATTTTCCTTAACGGAAAAGAGCATAATAATTTGGTCAATTTAACAAATGTTGAGAAAATGTTTTAAGTTTTGAAAAAAATCTTTGCAAATGGTTAGTATTGAAATCAGTTCAAAAACACCTGCAAACACACACGTTAGCCAAGTCTTCTTACTTCCTTATCAGCAACCCGCAAGCATTTGTTAGGCTGTCAAAAGATCAAATCAACAACTGTTTAAAATGTTAGGGGTTAGGCAATGAAGTTCACAAAAATTCCAACCAGATGTGCTCCTAGAAATATAGGATACGATGCAACAAACCAAATACGAGCCTCTGCTACTAGATGCGACAGAATGTTCACCAGATGCGATCCTATACTGAAAATGACCCAGGAAATCCCGGATGTGAGCCTCGATTTTTGTAGTGCGAGGGCGTATCCTGGATGCGAGTTTTTGCTACCATAAATGACTCTGGACCTGAAAACTGGGAAGATAAATTGGTGAAATACATAGTTAAAATGAGGCAAAATCCAGAATCGAGCCCAACGATGGGTGCCAGAAATGTGTGTGTGAAATAGTGCACCTGTTACCTGCGACACAACACTTCAATAGATCATTACGTTAGTGAAAATGGGGTTAGTAAAACATGAAAATCCACTAAAATTGATCTATTGCTTTCTAACTAGGAGTGTGAAAAACAACATAATAGCCCTCAGATTAGGCCTTTTCCAGTGACATATACAACCTAGCATGAAAGATTCTATTAAAAATAAGAAAGATATCTAAATAGCATGCATTGTAGTTCTAGAAATGAAGATAATAACAATGCCTAATATTAAAGCTAAAATGCAACATGAACTCAAAATGATCTAAGAAGCATAACAATACATTTTCAATCTAAAATTCAGGCTTATTTGAGCTCAAAAACTCCTATTTATAGAATTTCTATTTATAGAAGAAATGACGAGAGAGATGGGGACAAGAGTCATTAATGGAGTTGCAAAACTCATTAATGAGGTGTAAGAGGAATAAATGCCAAAAGCATTAAAGAAGCATGGGCTTGAGGAATATGCATTAAATGCAAGCATTTAAGAGGCATGGAGAGGTCACATGCATTAAATGCAAGCATTTAAGAGGTATGAAGAGGGTTTAGAGTCAAGCTTGAGAAAGTTGACTTTCTCAAGTGGGTTGAGTTCCTAATCACATTTTTAAGAATGTGACATCATTAGGGGATGGGTTAGAATCGAATTAGGATTAGGATTAGGATTAGATTTAGCATGGGGTGAATAGGTTGGGATAGGTTTGAACCCTAGGTCAAGGTGGTTGAGGTAGGTTAGGTTAGGAGTTTAGAGGAATATTAATGAAATGAACTATATCAAATATATTCATTCAAAAATAGGAATATTAATTAGTTAAGCATTTGATTGCTTTAGATAATTAATTAGGACTATAGCCAACTAATTAGATTAATTTAGGCTAGAAGATAGGCTTTTTGCAAGTGATTTGATATCATAGGGATTTATTTAATTCCTCTTAAATTAATTACCTTAGCCATGTTTGATTTGAATTAAATTGATTTGATTTGATTGGCTAAGATGATCAATAAAATTTAGTGATTAGATCACTTAGGAGATTAAATTTGATTTGAATGAATTATGTCAGTCGATTGAAGAGTTGTCTAAATATAATTGGGGGTATGATCACACTTAAGGCAAATAAGGTCTATGGTCAGAGAAGACCAAATCTAGGTGGTTACAATTTGCTGTAATACTCACCACCATTATCAGATTTAAAGACATTTTACTCAGTTACCAATTTCATTCTCAATCAAACTTTTATATTTTTTAAAAGTTTCAAATACATCATATTTATAGAGAGCCACCAAGAGAAAATACCTAAGCTGGTCCCTATACATCTGTATGCACAAGCTCCAGTTGCTCATCTTACTTTTCCTTTCGACTCTTTAGAAAACTAACTCTCTTTTATTTTCCATACACACAAATTTCACAGAAATCCATAAACACATTTTAGACCTAGTAAGACTTTCTTTGAACGAAGTAATTTTATACTTTTTTCACTCATGTGCCCAAGTTTGTTGTGCCATAGTGCTATTTCAGAATCCACAACAATTGTTTCATGTTCTACTTGCTCAACTGCAACAACTATTCCTGAACATTGACTTTTCTCTGTAACAATTAAAATAGAAAGAACAGTATGACCTGTACAAAGATATAAGGTGTCTACTTTCAAATCTTTTGCCACTACTCTGGAACCTTTTGAAACCTTCCAATTTTTATCACTAAAAGTAACTGTACAACCTTCATCTCTTAGCTGCACTGCTGAAATTAAATTCCTACTCAACCTTGGAACGTATCTTACCTCTTGTAGTAACCAATCATTTCTATTCTGAAACTTAATCTTAATTATTCCCTTCCAAACCATCTAACAGGGTTCATTATCTCTCAAATAAATCAACCCAATATCCCCTTGGAGATAATCAAGAAAATGACTTCTATGGGGTGTAGCATGAAATGAGACCGATGAATCATTAACATTTTCTAGGGAAACAAGCAAACCATCATTTTCAAATTTATTACTTACCACATTTGCCTCCTAATTTCCTTCTTTTTTGTCTCCTTTATTCTTCTACGACCAACAATCCTTCATCCTATGACCTAGTTTCCCACAGTACTAACAATCATTTGGTCCTATGGATTGAGACCTCTTTCCCTTTGATTTTCCTTATGATTTCTTATGACTTCTATAATTGATTCCTCTCTCCTTTGATCTGCCTCTACTTTCTACATTCAAAACACTACCTGATGTGGATCCACCTGAGCTTTTCCTACAAATTTCCTCACTCAGAATGACACCAACAACATCATCAAAATTTAGGGTATTTGAACTAGAAACAAAATTACTAACAACCATTACCAAACCATTCCAACTTTTAGGCAAAGAACATAGAATCAAAAGAGCCCTAATTTCTTCATCAAAATTGACATTAACAAAAGATAATTGACTGGTAATTGTATTAAACTCGTTTAGATGATCAACAACTGACCCACCTTCTACCATTTTCATATTAAATAAACGCTTCATAAGAAATACTTTATTTGAAGAAAAAGTCTTTTCGTATAAATTCACTGGGGTTTCCATCAAATCTTTAGTTGTCTTCACTTTTGTAATATTAAATGTCACCGATTGTGTTAGGCATAAACGAATACTGCCAAGTGCCTTTCTATCCAAAATATCTCAGTCATCCTGAGACATAGTTGCGACTTTCTTGCTTATTCCTTCCAATGGCCACCATAAATCCTTTTGATAGAGATAGTCCTCCATCTTCATTTTCCATTGTCCATTCAACTTCTCAACCTTCAAATTTTCCTCGTATGCCATTACTCCCACTCAACTGCGAGACCTTCCTACAGAGGATAACCGAAAAAACAACTAGATCTGATACCAGTTGTTAGGAATAGAAGAAAAATATCTTAAGACTTAAATTCATATACGATCAATGAAATAGAGAAATAAAACACACAAAAATAAGGCACACAAAATTTAACGTGGTTCACCGAATCTTGAGCTACGTCCACCAAACAGAGAGTCCAATATTATTAGTTAGTAATTTCAACCTATTACAACCAGTGATCCCTTACAACTCAATACCACTTAAATGCTACAAATACTTCTTCACACTAGCAAGTCATAACCCTAATACCCTTTTTCTTATAGAAAAACGCTAACCCTAAAAATTGCTTGGCGAGTTAACTTAGAAAAATATTTGATGAGTTAACCTAGGGAAATGTTTGATGAGTTAACCAAAATAATGCTTGATGAGTTAACCTACGGAAATGCTTGATGGGTTAATCCAAAAAATGCTTGACGAGTTAGCCCCACAAATTGCAAAAAAGTGTACAGTACTTGCTTGATCAGTTGCCACAAGCCAATATATAAGAATATTTTGTATAAGTGACTTATTATGGGTAATAACACATTAGTTTATGTGGTGCATTTGTAAAGGCCATGCAAACAACACATTAGGAGAGACATTGTTTTCTTTAAAGATAAACTGTATGACAATGACATTTTTATGAAAGAAGAATAGTGTAGGACAGAACATACAACATATACAAATGGACATTTTCTGCATCTCTAACTAATAAAGAACATAGTCTCCAAAGAAAAGCTTAGATCAATATTCATTTGTTGTATAATAACAGATAGAGAGAAATTAGTTATAATATAAAAATGCTATGCATTCAATATTGGCCAATTGACATGGTAATTGCGAGTTACACATATGACATAGGAAACTCTGATGGCTAAATTTTATCTTTTTGAGGAGGTAGTCACTAGAGACTTACAAGTCATCTAGAATTTTTTTTTTAATATAAATACTTTATAGATGCCTTTTTCAAGAGACAACAAATGAGGTGTCAACATGCTAAAAAAAAGGCTCAACGAGATGGTAAGTGGTCTCCCCTGCCTCAAGGGAACCTTAAGTTCAATATTGATGGGTCTTCTAAAGGAAATCCTAGGCATGAAGGAGTTGGAGGGGTTGGCAAGGATTACAAGTTACAGATTGAGATTGAGGAAGAACTCATTAGATTACAAGTTCCAAACGAGCAGAATATAAAATTGCAGACTAAAAATTGTTGGTGTAATTAAATATTCCTAATTACACTTTACTTAAGCTTACTTAGGATAATGCATTGCATAGTAGTTTGTCATTGCGACACCTAGCAGTTCTCATTTCATTTTAGCACATGGTGTAGGAGAAATTTCACTTTAGGTGGTGATAGTTGTTATCTCATGTGTGAGATCCACCTTTAGTGCTCATATCACATTATCATCCTCTCATTATTGCACATGTTTGCACATACTTCATTGTACAATGGAGGATGATCCACCTTTGGTGGACATGTGATTCCACCTTGTGTGGTTGATAGGTTATCACTTGCATATCTCCTAGTTATCATGCATTGTCTATATATCCAGGCACATCTACATTGTACTTAATTTGATTTTGTATCAATTATTATTTGATCTTATTGAACCAATCAATTGATCATATCATATTTGTCTCTCTTGTGTTATCTATTAAGCTGCTAGATCTTGGCATTTTCATTATTTGTCTTAGGCAAATTCTTACATGGTATCAGAGCCATAGGAATATCCATTGCATATCCATTAGAGATCTTTTTGCTTCAATTTTTAGAGGGCCATGATTCAGATCCGTAAGTATAGTAGTTATTAGGAGCGTCTAATGCAAGATCTGACCTTGCCATTGCGTTCGGGTGGTTGTTCCGATAAAGTTTGACTATAAATTTGCCTATATTGGGCACAAGTCAAACCTAAGGCAAAAAAAAATTGCAAATCAGACTTGGACAACCCGATTTGCAATTGGGTAAAATTTATTTTCGAAAATTTTCATTTCCGATCTGCAATTAATTTTTGTTACCATATATGTATATATTTGTCAAATTTTCAGAACATTTTCTTGCAAAAATTTAGGAGGCTCGGCCCCTTGGTATTTATCAGCCTATAAGGAGGAGCATCGTGATCGAACTGGGAAATCAAACCTCGCACCCCACATTCAAGTCTCCGACAAGCTGCACCACTAAGAGATCTTCTAGTTTACTAAGGATAAGCGACCATTCCAATATAAAAGGCTTTAACTTTATTATTTTGGTGAGTGTGGGACTAAGTCCCAAGGATCCACTATGGCCCATAGCTCGACCCAAGATCGAAGCTCACTCCCGACCCCGGCAAGCTCGCTACCGCGCTGAGTCTCTTCACACCGAGCTGAGCTCAACCTTCCTCCGCCACACCACCACACCCCAGCTACCCAAGTAGCCTGTGAACTTTTGATGCTATATGGAACATTGGGAAAGACCTAGATCTGCACCATGCCAGCTGTTCCAACTACCACATCATCTCGGAGAGACGTCAACCACCTACTTAGCAAGCCCCGTTAGCAAGTCCACATCAAGGACATGTAGACAACCCAATCAATTTTTTTTCTCACACATGTTTTTCAAAGTGTAAATTTGATGGTCATTTATTCTTCATTAGGTCTATTTTAATTTTTCTCTAACAGTCGTTTGACCGTCAATTTTAATCCCCTGCGTGCATAAATAGCTTGTTATGTTAATTCTGACAGTCATATGACCATCATACCTGGCTATTTTTGTTTTGTTCTGACAGTTGTTTGGATGTCAAATTTATACTCGTATATTTGGTGACATCATCAGAGTTTGAAAATTTAAACCCCTCACCATTTGCAGTCCGACTTTGAGAGGTCATAACTTGGTCATCTAGGCTCTTTTTCAGAGCAATTTTTTTTCTTTTGGCTAGAATCTCCTAAATTTTTCAATGGTGCTTTTATTTTCTAGTTTTGATGGATGGATTTTGTAGAAATTGTAGATTTTCATGATGGTACATGTCCAATCCTTGATTTTGCAACTTCATAGGCTTCGTTCACGCTCATACAGACACATTTTCAAGTGCAATTTTTTTTGAAAGTGCATGATTTTTCTAGAAATTTCTAGATTTGCTATCAGATTATAGGATTATTAAGATGACAATATCACTTTCATCATTTGGTCTATTTTGGCCTATTGTGGCACTTGTAATTGATTGGATCCTTGAGTGATCTTGTGTCTTATTTTGTTGAGTCTGATTTAGCTTCATATTCTTTGTTGTAAACATCAAAATCAGAAGTCCATTTTGGCAAGTGGCAATTGTACATGCAATATATATAAAGTGTCAAAATCATCCATTTTGGGGGGTTCTTTGATTTAGTGAATTGGAGGGGGGTTTCTTGTGTGCTGGTATATCTTTCTTTATTGTGCTCTTTCATTTTTGCACCATGGGTTCTTTTGCATTTCCACAATTAACTTCACATAACTATGCAACATGGAAAGGTAATGTATGGAGCAAGTTAATGATGAAAGGCTTGAATCATTATGTGGATGGTACAATTAAAGAACCCACTGGTCCTAATGTGGATGATAATACATTAATTGATTGGAGAACTAAAAACTCTAAGGCTTTATAAATTATAAGAATATGTATTACCCAAGATCTCATGTTCACATTTCATCCTTGGAGAATGTCAGAGAGGCTTGGGATAAACTTGAAGGTTTGTATGGAAAAGTGGATGAGGATAAGGGATTCATAATTCAAGAAAATCTTCTCAAATTGGATACTAAGAACTTTGATACAATTCAAGATTTCACAAAAAAAAAAAGCCAATTTGTTGAGAGCACAACTTAAGGATTGTGGTATTACGATAAATTATTCACAATCGATTAATCATATGATGGGCAATCTTCCTTCAGCATATGCAGCCTTTGTTTCAAGTTACAATACTCACAAGTTGACCATGGGAAGTGCCTTTACTACACCTTCATCTGAGTCATTTGCAGAAATGTTGATGTTGGAACAATCAAAGTTGATGAGTGAGGATATTCTCAAGTCTTCAAATTCTATGGCATTGATGGCTAATCAAAGGAATCAAAGTCAAAAGAAAAAGAAGAATTTGAAGCCTAAGTCTCTTCAAGAAAGTACACAATCAACTTCCACACAACATGGCACTTCTACATCATCTACAAAGGGGGGATCTTCAAATAAGGAGAAGCGGTTTTGTGCATATTGTAAAAAGGATGGACATGAAGAACATTTTTGTTATAAGGACATTGATGAATTGAAGAATCTTCTTGTAAAGAACAAGATCAATTTTCTTTCCAAGATGTCTACCTCAACTTCTTCTTCACAAAATTCAGAAAAAGATAAAGGAAATGGTCACGCATTTGTCACACAAAAAGGACAAGCTTTGTATTCTTCTTCAAGTCATGATTCAGGGAGCTGGCTTATAGATTCAGGGGCTTCTCATCATATGGCTTCTTCACAGTCCATGTTTTCATCCTTCAAGCCTTGCAAAGGTCCCCATGTTTTGATGGGAAATCACACTTACATGAATGTGATTGGGAAATGAAGTATTGATGTTGGGGAGGGACACTTCAATGATGTGTTATGTGTTTCACACTTGACCAATAACCTTCTTTTTATCTATCAAATCACCAATGGTGCTACAAAGCAGACTATGGAATTTACACCTGATTTAGTTTCATCAAGGACTTGGAGATTGGACCAATTATTGCTACTGGGATGGTGAATCACTCATCTCGATTGTACTCCTTCACAAAAAAAAATTCCTCTTGATGACAATGATTCTTCAACATATGATCACAATCACAGTGATGATTCAGATATTGAGGAGAATTTAGCTACTCGAACTTGGGTATTCTCACACATAAGAAAGTTCTTGAGTCACCTATTCCTTCTCCTCCTATTGTGACTAATTCAAGTGTTTCTCCTGATGATTCTTGCATTCATACCACCATGGGTTCATGTGATTAAGTGCAACAGGATATTCATTGTCTTCCAAACAGAGCTTCTTGGGATGACTTCTTGACAGACATTGCAGGTTTGTTAATGGAGTCTCACAATTCATATTTAGGAGTCATTATTGATGGCATTTTTCTTCTCTTTGATGAGGATGATCCTTCTTCATTTATTGCGAGGTAACACTCTGACCCTCATCTTCATTCTCCACTTGATCATTCTTTCAAGGTTGACATGATTACGGATACTTTGATACAACAGTTGGAGGAGGTCACTTTATCTTCAACGAAGATACTTGAGTATTTGGAGCATATTCTACATTTATCCTCAGTTGATCCCGGCATGTCTTTTTCAGTAGTGTGGCCAGGTACACATAATTTGGAAGGGCACCTTTCAACATTGACATGGGGAAACTTGAGCAGGTTTCAGAAATTCCATATATTTTGAGGTTTCTTCCTCCAAATTGGGGAGACTTCATTGATGCACCTTTGATTTTGTTTCTTCCGAAGGGGAGGAACGTTGTTCTACACTCATGGAGCAGTTTCTACATTGAACCTGGAGCATCTACCATTGGTGTACATTCTACATTGGGGGGGGCTACTTGGTCTCTCTTCCACTTCTTCTCTCTTATGGGGGGATTTTTTCCTCACATGGGGTTTGTCCTTCTCATACTTCTTTGAGAGTTCTTTTATGTATTCATCTCTCTTTTGGGGGGGAGGGTTTTTCCCATGAGGTTTTCCCTCTTTCTCCACTTTATGAGATATTGCATTGTATATATTTTGCACTTGCATATTATACATGGGTACCTAACACGGCCTAGTAGTCGGGACACATCTTGAATTATCATCTAGCATTGTGAGTTTAAGTGCATTCACCTGAATTGCACTTAAGGGGGGTGTTGGTGTAAGTAAATATTCCTAATTACACTTTACTTAAGCTTACTTATGATAAAACATTGCATGATAGTTTGTCATTAAGACACCTAAGAGTTTGCATTTCATTTTAGCACATGGTGTAGGAGAAATTCCACTTTAGGTAGTGATAGTTGTTATCTCATGTGTGAGATCCACCTTTAGTGCTCTTATCACATTATCATCCTCTCATTGTTGCACATGTTTTTACATACTTAATTGTACAATGGAGGATGATTCGTCTTTGGTTAACATGTGATTCCACCTTATGTGGTTGATAGGTTATCACTTGCATATCTCCTAGTTGTCATGCATTGCCTATATATTCAGGCACATTTACATTGTACTTAATTTGATTTTGTATCCATTATTATTTGATCCAATTATTGAATCAATAAATTGATCATATCATATTTGTCTCTCTTTTGCTATCTATTGAGAATCTAGATCTTGGCATTTTCATTCTTTGCCTATGTCAAATTCTTACAAAAATGAATAGGTATTATCCTATTGCAAATTGAAAATATCTTAATTTACTTTATAAAAATATATGCACTCTAGAAAATATGAAAGTAAATTAAAAAAGGACGAAAAAAATTCTATGCAGCCACTTGACATTTTTTTAATATGCAGTTGTTGCTTATTTTGAGTCCCTCCCTTTTTTTATAGCCTATTTTCAATTATTAAGAAACACTTGCTTCACAAAAATAGGAAAAAATTCTAAATTTTCCTTTTCCCATAATTAAAAAATTATATGGGAACACTTGCATGGCTTATTTTTAAGCAAAAAATAGACTTAAACAATTGCATAGGGACTTGGGATTAGAGTCTCCAACAAGGTCACAGGGATTGTACAACTTTCTAAATGATACAATTAAAATTTGTTAGCAAGTAATCCAAGATGTCCTAATATACTAAAAAAGCCCATTTGATCTGTTTTGAGACATGTTTTTCCCTACTAGCTTGCAAAGCACGTTGTTTCTAAAGAAACTAAGGCCATCACCTAGTACAAAACTCACTTAACTTTTATTGTGGTGGTGTCCATGCATTATTTATAATGAACAAAAAATTTTGATTGCAGTCTACAAATTTAGATTATCATTTGCAAATGTGGGGAGAAAACTCAAATAGTCTACAAATTTAGATTATCATTTGCAAATGTGGGGAGAAAACTCAAATAATCTGTAGGTTTGAGAGAGATTTTAGGAGATGTCATCCAACATAGTATCAAACTTTTTAATCATAACTTTCAATTTTGTATATAAATAAGTAGTAAGTATTTTAAACGAATCTAGAAAGATTCAACATTTTATTGTATTTTATAACAATTCATTAACACTTGAGCTCGAGCGATCAAAAGATTTAAACATGATGTTTGCTACCGTCTCCCACACAACAAACTCGATCGTTGGAGAACTAATTGGGCCTACATCTAGGCCTCCAGTGGGGCACAAGGTGTTGGGGCTATGTGCGATGAAGTCCTGCTGGCTCCAATGACTTTGCGCTCTACAATGGCTCCTCATGCCCCAACAGGTTTGTCCCCTGCAATAACTTCAATTGTTTTGTGCCCACCAACTCCCCATGATGTCGTTGTGACTACAATTCTTAGTGTCGCAATGACAATTGGAGTTTCTATTGTCATCCCTTTATAGGGTGAAGCAATAATTGTTGGTTCAGCTCCAACAATTTTGAGGCTTTTAGGACTAGGTTCGTTGGATGCGGTGGGTGCTAACCCACTGTTGGCAGGGGGTAATATTCCTAACAATGTTATGGGTAAAAATTTTGTTGGATTGGTGTCTTTTGGGCACCCTTCCAGAGAACTAGTACTGGGTTTATTACTGTTGGTGGACAAAGTTTTACTCGTGTTGCTACATATGTACCTTTAAAGGAGAAACCCTGACCTCATGCATGTGCCAAGATATCCCCGATGGTGGTGTGTAGCCCAAAAGTGGTGGAAAATATGAATTTCTACCAATGTTAGAGGTTAGTTTGCAGATTCACCGGTTTCTAGCCTTCTCTTCGAGACCTTCATCGCTAGGTGATGGATTTGTGGAGACCCTTGGTCCCTGGTAAAAATTGATATTTTTCCTTTTTAAAAAAGGCTCTTTGTTGATCTTTTTACATCTTTTGAAGAACAAGATTTGGTGCTAAGCAAGTTGTGCGTTTGGGGGAATCACTCTCTCTTAGTCAAACCCTAGACAATTTCCTTTTATCCTCTTACATGCGTCCAGTGCAGGTTTGATTCCCCAATCTCGCCCATCAGTTTTGGGAGAGTTTTTATGAGGCCATTGGAAACTATATTGGTTGTTTGATAAATGTGGATGAGACTATGACAACTGTAGGTCTCTCTACCTTTGCACGTATTTTGGTGGACATTGATATCTTCACACCTCTCCCTAGAGATGTGGTTCTCATGGTGGAGAATAGGTCACAGACTCAAGCGATTATGAGGTCATCCTATTTTGATGCCGCTAGTGTTTCTCTACCGATCACTCGTCTATGGGTTGTTCTTTCCTGAGGCATAAAGGCACTGCCACTTGGTAAAAAGGTACTAGAGAAGAACATTTGATTGTCCCAATCTTTGATTCTTCCTCTAATAAAGAGTCGTAAAATGACAATGAGGATGAAGCTCCTACTGCAAATCGAGATGGTGCTCCTACTACAAATGAGTGATGAACCCATTGCAAATCTGGGTGATACTCTTGCTATAATTCAAATCATCTGTGTGAATATCAGTTATGCTCTTACTGGTACAACCCCATCTAGCATTGGAAACCCTTCTTCTCATGTTTCTCCTACTCTACTCCAATCTTTGATGGACAATTTTCAACTTCCTTAGCACTCAACCCCTTATGTTGACAATTTTCTAAAGAGTTTCATTAGTTGGTCCCCCTTATGGTGGGGATCGTAATGACAACATTACTTGGACACTTATCTGATGGCATAAGAAAAATAGTTCTTTAACCTTAATTTCTCCACTTGTGGGTGAGTTGTCTTCCCACTCTTGAAGTGGGCTACTAACCTTTATGCTAGCGTGATGTTTATTTTTTTATATTTGGTATTTGCCAACACTTTTTTTTGTTAGTGTGATGTTGAACACATTTGTCACCTTTATGCTATGGTTGCCTACAAACACATTATATTAACGAAGGCACAAGTCACGATCACAATGGCCCAACAGGGATTTGAACCTAGGTGGGGACAACAACAACACCACTTAACCAACACACTTGTTAGAGACAACACCTTTAGTTCTTTAACCTCAAATTTTTCTCCACTTGTGGGTGAGGTGTCTTCACACTCTTGAAGTGGGCTACTAACCTTTATGCTAGCATAATGTTTATTTATTTTTATTTGGTATTTACCAACACCTTTTTTGTTAGTGTGATGTCGAACACATTTGTCACCTTTAGGCTATGGTTACCTCTAAATACATTGGATTAGCAAAAAGACAAACCACGATCACAATGGCCCAACAAGGATTTGAACCTAGGTGGGGATGACAACAACACCACTTAACCAACACACTTGTTAGAGACAACAACTTTGTTATATGATGATTTTAATCAAAAACATTTTATTGTCATAATTATTAATTCAAAATGACTACAATAAATAATAATAATAATAATAATAATATATTAAAAATTACATTTAAGATTAAAAATTATATTTTTAAAATCAATTAATTTATAAATAAACTAGAACAAATAAAAATAAAAATAAATATTGAATTAAAAAAAATCATAAATAATAAAAGTAATCCCTCACATCTTTACTCACAAGTAACTAAATTAATTTGAAAATTTACATACAACACATGCAAAAATGCATTGGCATTCGTGTTGCAACAATGACCCTCCTTGCCATACAGTTTGAAGTCCAATTACATTGGGCATTGGGGTCCCAAAGCCATAGCTCCTAAAATAAATTTTTATGATTAAAAACTTAGTGAACTTAATGTTAAGTAAGAGTACATCTGAACAATCGATCAAAAAAACTTAAGTTTTGATAATGTGATAAATGTTAAATATGTCGTAATATAAAAATTGTACCGTACTTCGTTTTTGCAGAGCAATAAAATTAAAGATATTTTTTCTATGTACATTTTCATAGCATACCTGTTAATCTTTGATCTCTAAGTTTCTGTGTTGTGTATATGTTTGATTGTTAGTCCTTGCCATATATAAGGTGGAGATTACTGTTTTTGCTTTAGTACAAATTGGAACTAAGATATGGTTTGGTTTTATTTTCTATTAAAACGAATTTTTCCTGATTTTCGCTGGTGTATTCTCATCGGCTATGGCTTTTTGCTGGGCTGGTGATTCCTAATTAGTGTTTCATTTGTTTCCAATATTTATTTTTACTGATTTTTCTTAGGAATGTATGGAGCATGTAAAAGTGGATATATTTAAAATCTAAGATTACATGCAAAAACTGAATTGATTTTTTGAAATGTTCATGGTGGTTTTTTATAATTTTGTAAGTGCTCCACTAATTTTTTAGTCGTTGCTATCTGAGAGTTGGATTCCATTGCTACTATGCTCTAAATCTTTGCTTCTGTTTCTGTTCAAGCACTTGTTCTGTAAGTATGGTCCTGTAGCCATCTAAATGCTTCTGTATCCTTCGGTACCATGGTCTATTATTTTTCCATTTTTTATATGAAATTATCAGGCCGTCCTATGGTTTTGGCATATTAACCCTCGGGTGGCCGAACCATTTTTGTTTCAGACAAAACCATGTAAGATTTTACTTCCACTGCTGACCTTTGAATTACTCAAAATCGCTATGCACAAGTTATGTCTACAACATCATTCACCTTCACCCCTAATGCAACAAATTAATCTCAAAATGCAGTGGTCTTCACAAGGTACAAAACTGATAACACATGTATCAATAGTCAATAATTTTTTATATTTTTTAATTGGTAATTGGCTCATTTGTGCACCACTTTTGGGACATTTTGTATTGACTACTAGGACATTTGACTACAAGTTGCATTTTTTAGTAATCGGTTATTGGTGCAAGAACATAGCAGATCAGGTAGCACTTTCAAATGACCATTTTTTTACCACTCTTTGATGGACATTTTCTGAAAGAGATGTGATTACCCAGAAGCTGAAACCTTAACTTTGAGCAGTTAACTCACATACAAAGACATAAAAAATCATCAATATCTGACATATGATTTAGGATCTGTAAAGACATACCAAAAATATTGTCAACATCCGACATATGGTTTAAATCTATAGGTACACAAAGTTAGGGTTTGAGCTATTGCATCCTTTCCCCTAATGCTAGAAACTTATTAAATAATTGGTCATCACCCTGTTCATACACTATGCTACTATGCTAATCTATTTAGCTTTGTTTAAATCACATCTAATTTTATATGCAATTTTAATATATTCCTGAAGAAACAGTATTAAGTACTTCAACATTAAAGACAAAATAATAAAACATCTCCTTTCTGTTGCACGGCCATTACAGTGTAAAATATTCAGAGCCAACACAACCAATGACCTGTTCTGTTCCATGGTAAAAACCCAAGTCTATAGAGTGCACAAACACATAAAATTATGCTACTGTATATGATCCAACTTGGATAGAAATTCCTTCTTTCAAACCACTGAGATGTTTAGATTCGAACCATTTGAAGAGAAAGCAGGGAACAAATGTCAAATGTCGTTCAAAATCAGATAAAATCATCTTTTAATTTTGATTGGTTTCAGAAATATCTCGAGCTGTCAAGGCTAGAAACGAACTGCCAGAGAAAAACAGAATAAAAGCAAGAAGACCACTGAGACACAAGCATTCAACTACTGAAGTCTCCAACAAAACCAAGGGCATTTTGTATAACCTTAGAAATGACACGGTTGAAATTATACTAGCAAATGGTCCAGAATTACCAGGCATATCAAAAACCATACCATTACATCCCATTATATATTTCATATTAAGAAAACAAAACTCACTGGAACATACATGACTTTCTAGTGTACAGCAAACTAAAGAAATTAGGTAAGAACTCTGCAAACTACTTATCATATGGTTTTCACAGTGGCAACATACTCATGCAAAGAATGAACATATTAGCAAACCTGAAAATGAAAACTTCGGCATAAAAGTAGAAACTACAAAACGAAGTTGAAATGCATTGTGCCAGTTATTGACAAACATTATGTGCCTCTTTCAAAAATTCCAAAACCCCTCAGCTTCTCCACTGTAAGAGAAGGCTCGAGTACAAACATCTAAATAAAACTATATGGCTTCTTATTATAAGAGAAAGCAAGTATGTAATCGATAATTAAATTTGTATAAGAGAACGGACATTTCACAGAAAATGGTATAGAGTGATATACCGATCTTTTGCATTCTATGAAAAGAATTAAACCCTTCATATAAGAAAATGGATACTTCAAAGGAAACGGTATACAGTAATATATCAATCTTTTGCAGTCTACGAAAGCATTAAACCGTTCATTTGTTCTGACAAAATGGGTTCCTGCAACTTCATATAAGCTCATTATCCCCGGAGACCTAATCATCACAATAACACATAACCTACTTAAAACTGTAACATTTTACCTTAAAATACAAACCCTAGCAATAAATGAATCTGACCAGTTATTGAAAAACATTATGGATATCTTTCAGAAATTCAAAAACCCTTTGGCTTCTTCATTATCAGAAAAGGCTACAGTATAAACAACTAGATAAAACTCGATACTTCAATTCATATAAGAAAATATTTACTCTGAAGAAAACAGTATACATATTGCACGAACCAATTTTTGGTGTCTGCCGAAGGCATTACACCCTTCATTTGTTTTTGACAAAATGGGTTCTAGACCCTTTACATAAACTCTTAAAACTCGACAGAGACTCCTAACATAGTAATAACCGATAATCTACTTATAACCCTAACAATTTACCTTCAAAATAAAAACCCTTGCAATACTTATAGTTAAACTCAAAAATGTCAATTAAAACTCAAATTTTGATTTTTAAAACCTAACCTGATTAAGAAACAACAGAGACAAATAGCTTAAAATTGACGACCCCTCTTCCACATATTCAAAGAATCCTTCATATGGCGACTCCTTATTTCAATTATTTCTGCCATAAATCTTTCAACAACTTCTTTGAATTCCTCCAAACACTTAGTCAAAATCTCCTGGAAATCTTTCAAAACCTCCTTGACAACTTCATCAAATTTTTTATTAAGGGCTTCATACATTCGCTTCTGTAACTTTTTCTTCTGCTTTTCTACTTTGCGAAATTTTGCCTCGAGCTTTTTATGCCTTTTACTCGACTCCACAGAGTTCGACTCTACGGTAGAAACTAAAGACTTACCAGAAGAAACCATTATTGAAAAACAGAAATTTCCTTAAAGCAAAAAGCTCAAATCTTTTCTGGACAACGCAATTACTCCTCGCAAAATTGGAATCGTGCCTGGTAAATTAATAAAGCACCTACCACAGATTTTTATTCAATGCATGGATTCCTCGGAAATCGTGACTCATTTGGGAATGTTCGATCACCGCCATATTTTATAAATGCAAGTTCAGAGAAATAAATGCCATCAAATCCGAGATAGTAATCGTGGGTTAAGTTTCCAATATGAATCGCTAGGCGGGAAATTAAAATGAATGGTGTCAATGCATTCCAAGTAAATTGGAAGGAACCTAGACCGTTGGCATCTCGATCGTAATTATTTAAAATTGTCTACTACGATTGCTTAGAGATCAAGAGAAATAATGCCAGGAAGTAATTGTTGTACGTTTATAAAGACTTGCCTCTCGTTTTAGTAACCCTTCATACACATAGGTTAGGCAGGCACTCTTTATGTGTTAATATCTGTTGTTAACACAATATGTTAATAACATGTGTGTTAGTCTATTGTATTTGTTTGCAAATTACTAACATATTGTGTTAATATCTGTTGTTAACACAATATGTTAATAACATGTGTGTTAGTCTATTGTATTTGTTTGCAAATTACTAACATATATTAACACAATAGACTAACACACATATTGTTAACATATTTTGTTTACTAAAGTATAAATTTCCTGTTTATAATTGAATAAATTAATTATTGTCAATGTGTAATTATTTTAAAAAATTTCATTTAGGTGAAAAAATAGAAGAAGTATTATATTTTTCTTTATATATTAATCTACATTTTCAAAGTAGAGTCACTAGATTTTAGAAAAAAATAAATTATTCGTGTGTACAAAATTTAAAAAGATAAATGATTTTGTTTGATTGAATTTTCAAAAATATTTTTACATTGTATTTTATTGGTATATAAAGTCATTGATTTCTTATACAAAACTTCTTTAGCTTATTTATCCAAAAGTAACTTCTTACTAACGAATATATTATACTTATTTATTTAATTCAAAAATATATTTATTTATTTATTTATTATTCTAATCTAAACTATTTTAAAGATACAATACTCCAACATCTTCGCCTTATCACATCTAAACAAAGAATAGAACATTGCAAGAGTCATAACAACAACTCCAACATTCTCGCCTTATCAAATCTGAACAAAGAATAAAACATTGCAAGAGTTCATAACAACAACTCTTTTAGAGACTTTGATGAAGTGTCTTCACCAATTCTCTTTGCTTCCCTTGGAAACATCATAGTGACTCCATTAGTGTATCTCCTATCAGTAAAAACCTCCAAAACATGTGTACAACATGAGAGAACATAGAGTGTTACCATCCTCATCGCATAATTACATATCAACTTTCCTCTCGAAGTCCACATCTCCTCTGTGTGTGTCAAAATTCCTCCTCTAATGTTGCACATAAGAGAACAACTTTGCTTTCAGAGACCACATATATTTTGAATCTATTAGTACCCCTCCTCTAATGTTGTAGAAATCATGTCTCCTTTGTTGTACAAAATGATTTCAACTAATGTGGATACATTAATTTCAACCATAAGAAATCTAAAGAAAAAATAAGTTGTGACTAACTCTGTGAAGGGACACAACTATGAAGTGGTGCTTCTCATGCTATGTATCATTTATAGGTAATAAGCTAGCTTGATATTATAAAATATCTTCATCTTCAATTTGGTTGTCTTCTTAATCTTTAATTGTCAAATGTGGTGTCCAAACCTTCAAAGGTTCTATTAAGCATAGCATGGTTGGCCCCCAAAGCCCAAACATTTGATAACATGATGTAATTGTATCGTCTTAAAATGGAAGCACTTCCATGTTAAGAGCGTTTAGCCCTCCTTAGGGGACATTTTTTACCTCTACCATATCATCCTCCTGTTTCTGCATCATCTCATGCTTCTGTGCTGGTTCAGGACCCTGATTGGGCCTCTCCAGGCACCTCCTACCCCACCTGGCATATTTTCTAGGGGTTCTGGCCCACTAGGTCAAGGTCGACCTCGACCCTGACCTAGGTCAGAATCAACCTCGACCCTGACCAAGGTCCCCCTTTCAAAACAGGAAGCTTGTCGGCTACCAGGGGTCATCAAAAATTTAGTTTTCCCGCTTCCTGGTCGGCTGTTTCGGGTTTCGAAGCATTGATTCCTAAATTATATTTAATATAGGTCCTCTCTTAGGGGTAAATGCCTTAATGGGAATGTAATCCTCCTATGTAGGCCTTCTTAGAAGATTGTGCCCTAATTTCATATAAAAGGAAGTCTCTCTCTCTCATTTTCTCTAAGTCTTCTAAGTGAAAAAAAAGCTCTAATCAAGATTTTGTCAAGAAGCAAAAGGTTCAAGCATCCATTTCCAAGCTTTCAATTTGTTCAAATCTTCCTCTCAAGCATTCAAGTTCTCCATTGAAGATCAAGGATTTAAGCTCTCAAGCCTTTGAAGGTATTAGGTGCAAACATTCAAGATTCATCATTCAAACCCTAGATCTAGCCATCATGGTGGTGTGATCTTCCTTCAAGATTCCTTTGTACATCCTCAAGACTCTTTCATCATCTCTTCAAAGTGGATTTCAAGCATACAATCATGGAGGTTTATGGTTCCTATTGAGTTCATGCTTTCATACTTACATACTTGCATACATTTGAATTTCAATTACATATCTATTGAGTATCATAGCTTCATTGTTAGATTCAATTCTACTACTTGCTAGCATTATGTACTTTATTGATTTCAAGGTTAATTCCTAAATCGGGGTTTGACTAAGGCAAACCCCTCCCCCACAATAAACAATCTCCTTTTTCTTGCAGGTACAGGTGCAGAACAGTTGATTTGAGACCAGATCTAGATACCATTTTCGGCTTTCTTTCAGACGGCGCAAATAGAATTTATGTCATACCTGTGTAAGTCAGAGTCGATATTATTGGGTCAGGGTTGACATTTGTGGGTCAAGGTCGACCTTTTTCATAAGACGACATCAGAACGGAAAAATATTTCTGGGTTTTGTTCGTCTATGCGTTCCGGTTCGGGATCAACTGTCAGTTTTTCCAGAAACAGTCTACAGACCTCAGAAAATAGCATTCTTTGATCTGCAATATTTCAAGGTTCGTGCATTTCTTCTATTTCTTCAATTATTTTCATATATCATTTCCATACTTATATTTAACAGAATTTAAGGTATCTCATTTTTTATTCTCCTTTCCAAATAGTTGATTCATTTGTGCATTAGCCCTTCCTTGGGGTTGATCAACTTGGATCTCCCATTTGTGCATTTGAGGGTAAAAAGGAACATCTTACCTTCTCCTTAATCACAATTGCAATACTTAATCAATACAATTCAATTAAGGTTAAGGAATTCAATACATTCTAGGCAACTTAAAGGACAATTTACACATCAATGCATTACATTTCAAGATAATCATTCAATCCTTCTTAATACATTACATTCTTAATAAACATATCTCTATTTCAACCTCCTTCACATTTTTATATGTACACGTTATCAATTACAATCTATCACACAATTTTATATTGTACAGTAATTAAATATCATCAATCAATAAATAAAAATATCACGTTCAATTAAAAATCTACCTTTTATATAACAATCGTCTTAAAATTTCAATTATAATAACACTATTAACTTTATCACTCCAAAACATACAATTTAATAAAGTATCTTATTTAATTCCCCTTATTATTTTTGATGTGTCAAGGTTTGCAAGAGTTATGGTGATGCCCTAGGTGATTGTGAGTCTTGTTCAGGCTATCAAGACAGGAATGGTCATATTGCAGCTTGTTGTATGACCATGTACAACCTGATAATGGAATGAAACCAATTTTATTTGGCATCCACGTGGGTCTACTTTCATTTTCTTTAATTTTTATTGATTTTCGTGCATAAATGAGTAAGTTGTGACAACTTTTGTAAAGACAACCTATTTAGAAAATGGTTTCCATAATCTGTAGTTAGAAAATGTGTTGGTACAACTGTGTATGGTCGAGTACGGAACTGACACTTGGTATGTGGATAGATTATAATGTTTTGAATAACTTTCCTTATTTCCATAAAAAAAAAAAAAAACATCTTATGATTTTTGGGGTCAAATAAACCAATTTATAAGAACTGTCATTTTCCTATGAGCTCTTGTCACTGCTACTACAGTAGGGTGGCATAAATTTGTTATATGTTTGGTTTGTAATCTTGGTGACCATGTGTGGTTTTTTTCATGACATATTCATCATTCCAAAGATGTTAAAAGTGTTGATTTATAAAGTTTGAAGTTTTAAACCAAGTTTTAGTTTGTGGTCCTTGAAAACCTCATGCCAATTTAAAGTAGAATTTGATTCCATAACCATTATTGTTAAGATGTTTCTAGTTTATTGAATGTTGAACCCTAGCTTCTGCATCAGTTTTTCCTCCAAAATTTGACCCGTCTAGATACAAGGACATCCCAAACTCTTGAAAACTTTAAAAAAATCATCCTCTCGCATTATAAAAGGGGCAAAAAAAAGCCACACAACATCATAAAAGCATAAAAGGGGCAAGAAAGCCACCCAATAAATGTTAATCTTTTTATACCTAACAAATGTGAATTATCTATTGTTAATGTTACCTAGGAAGGCATTTCCTACATAATTTGACCCTTCCAAAGACATTCCAAAAACTTAGAAACTTCTAAAAAAAAACTATCCTCTCACTGTCCCATAAAATTAATTTAAATAATGTTTGAGTTTTGACAATTTGTTTGACGCTCATGTGCACTATTAATTTAAATTATTTAACACAAAAATTATATGATAAGGTATCTTAGAGATCAAGTTCCCCATAAAGGGCGGAATTAATTTTCTATTTTTCTAATCCTCTTTCTTACTTATATATATATATATATATATATATATATAAGATCTAAGATCTTCCTGATCTTTTTTTTCTAACTAGTCCTCATGCTCTTCAAAAGGATTTTAAAGTTGTTTTCCATTGGTAGGTAATCCTATGCATATAGAATGCAATTTAAATTATTTAACACTAATATTAGAGGATAAAGTTCTATAATGTATAACGTTTTGATATAAATATTTAAAAATTTCCATGTGAAATGCAGGCAATGCAAGACTTTTTTCTCCACCCAATTGACTCTTAATACGTTGATAGCATCACCTTCTCACCGCGTGTCTTTACCAAACGCTATTGTGTGGATGCATTAAAACCAGTTTTGAGATCCTTAGCTCTCCGTCGGAAGTAATTTGGCTTCCACTTTGACTAGATCTCCATACTATGAACTCAACAAGTTACCAAATTTCATCAAAGAAAGCACCACTAATTTCTTTGGCAATGCTATTATATTTTTTATCGAGTTAATATTTTGATCGACAAAAGTTTTCCTCCTCGCCAGTCAATACGACAACTGCTTGGAAAAAACTCTTCTATTACAATGATATATTTTTTTGCATGATACAATGTCTCCTTCACTAGGATACGGCGTAAACATAACCAATAAATGCAAGCAACTGTGGCAACTGTGAGACTAGCTAAGCTTTCCATTTCTCAGCTTGCAGTCAACAAATGTTTCTATTGCAGATGGATCGACATTGTAGCAGCCGCAACGAGCAATCACAGACCCCAACGAGTCGTTATCTTTATACAACTTCATATAGTTGACCATTGATTTAAGTGAGGTGAAAAAAATTAAATTGAATTTAAGTAAGGGGAAAAATGTTAAAATAGAATTGTAAGCCTTCAACTTTGCTCTCTAATTCTTGTTATCAATTTTTAAAAATAAGTTGACCCATTACTAATGAAAAACTCATTCTTACCATCCTCCAAATAGATAACTTGATTGCTGATAGCGAATACCTCGCCCATAGAATTAATTTGCAAATATATTAGAGGACGACTTTGATAGCACCAATAAGGATAGGAAAAGCAAAGTGATTTCACATGTAAATTGATTGTCCTCTGCCAAAGAATCTTTGTTAGGAAGGCTTCCTTGGCTCTCCCAACAAATTTAATGGTGAGATTCCTCCTAGGCTAAAGGGAGGGATAGATCACCACCCAAGTGAAAAGAAAGAGGAAGTGCTTCAAAAAAGCGAAGAAGAGAAACTATGAAAATTAACTCTTTACACTTCCCCTCTGTGTAGACACTTGTTATCTTACGTGCCAATGAAAATAGTTGCCAACACATGGCATGCCAACGAGCCCATGCAAGACCACTTGTATATTTCAATTGTGCTCCTATACAAATACATAATCAATTAGGCTAATAATTATTAATGTAAACAAACATATTAATTTTTAAAGTTATATTATATCATTTTCAGAAACTAATATTAACTTATGTTCATCTTGTAGAACTCTATAGGCATCCCATCTGGACCAAGGGCCTTGCCCACAACCATCTGAGTAATGGCCTCATTAATTTATTCTACACCAATAGGCAGATTGAGTAGGGATGAGTCCTCCTCATTAATTTTGTTTGGGATCACCTACCTAATTTTAGTCATTGCTTTTGCCATCTCATCTCTGTTTCCTTGAGAGGTGAATAGATTATGGTAGAAGTTCTTGAAGGTAAGGAGAATTTGTGATTGGTCATCAATTTTACACCCCTCCTCCCATATTACCTCAATCCTACATCTTGTTTCTTTCTGTTTAAGTAGGTTGAAGAAAAATGTTGAGCCTTTGTCACCATGTTCTACCCAGTTGCTTTTGGATCTTATCTTAATGCCCTTGATTTTCTCAATCTTGATTTTCCTGAGCTCGTCTTTTGTTTTAGCCATATTAAGAGTGGCCACCTCCGAGGAGGGGTTATTTTGAAGCTCTAATGAAGCATTGTGAGTTTGGCACTTTGGGAAGAGAAGTCAACAATGGTGTTATCAAACTAATCCCCAAAGGAGGTGACAAATCACTTATAAAGAATTGGAGACCTATCACCCTTCTTAACTCCTCCTATTAGATCATAGCCAAAGTCATGGCTACCAGGCTCAAGAAGGTGCTCCCAAATATAATTGATTATAGCCAAACAGGTTTTGTGAAAGGTAGGTGCATTCTGGATAACGTAGTCACCTACAAGGAAGCTATGGAGTGCACTAAGGAGTCTAAGCAACAAGCATATATGCTCCTGCTAGACTATGAAAAATCTCATGACAGGATAGAAAGGGATTTCATATACATGATGATGGTAGCATTGGGAATTCCCAACAACTTCATTAATATGGTCCAAACCTTAATGAAAGGGGCCCATACAAGAGTGGAGGTAAATGGCACTAGATCAGAATGATTTGAACTAACTAGGTCTATAAGGCAAGGGTGCCCTCTGGCCCCTACATTATTTGTTATAGCTGCAGAAGTGGTTGGACATCTCATTTTTTACCATACTATCATTCCAAAGGTTAGAGGTGTTCTACTGCCTAAGGAAAAGGAGATCACAAACATTCAATTTGTTGATGACACAACCTTGCTTCTAAAATTGGAGCCAGATAATCTTACTTTCTTTATGGATAAGATGAAACTATTTTGCTCTACCTCTAGAAGTAAGATCTTTATGGAGAAATCCTTATTCCTGGGGACAAAAGAATCTCCTGATTATCTCTCTAGATGGAACTTCATATGGGAGGGTCCATATTTCCAGGTCAAATACCTTGGCATCCCATTCTCCCTAAATCCTAACCTTAAAGACATGTGGGGGATGTTTAAGGAGAAAGTGGATAAAAAACTCAACAAATTGGACAATCAATATCTTTCTATGGCAGGCAGAATTCAAGTCTTCCAAAAGGTGATGTCATCCTACCTTATATTTCTCCTCATCCTAGCTATTCAACCAATACCAATTCAACCACATTCAGAAGACTATCAGGGACTACTTATGGTCAGATGGAAGAGGTAACTGGTGCAGGAGCACACCTAACTCAAAACCCTAGCTCCTTATTTATGGCATGTACTGACTCTAGCCAAGTCAGGAGAGTGTGTGCGGACCTTAGAAGGTCATTTGTTTTATTTCCCTAAGATGGATATGACTAGCTCAATCCATGTCTAGATAGGTTGCTTAGTTGGTTTCCTTTAGTTGTGTGTGTGTGAGGTAGTTGGTAAGCCTCTGGAAATCCAACCAAGGCATCAGGAACTTTGGATAAGCTGCTTGGTATCACTGGCACTCGACATACACTGGTGCCTAGCAACTCGGCCTACATTGCCTAGTAGCTTGGCCTACATTGCCTAGCAACTCAGCCTACATTACCTAGCAGCTTGGCCTACATTGCCTAGCATCTCGGCCTACATTACCTAGCAGCTTGGCCTACATGTGCCTAGAAGCTCAGCCTACATTTGGGCCTAGCAACTCGGCCAACACTAGAGCTCGGCTTGCTTTACCGTTGCTCAATAATATTCAGTCGTAATGGCCTGTGAAAAGCATATCTTGTCTTTTATGGATAGTATGGTTAGTGTAACGGTTCCTGAAGAGATTCTTGCGAATGAGTGGACTGTTAGGGTTGTTTCCTATGAGAGGATGGTTACTAATAACATCCAAAAGCATTCATTTTAGAGATCTAGAAGGGAGAGATTGAAGAAGAAGAGAAGCTACAGGAAAGTTAGAAATTTACAGATTATTGTACTATTTTGTTTTATTTCTAGTAATGAGAAGTTGCAGACTGTGTGTTTAGTGGATATCAAGTTTCTTTGTGGTTCCTTTTGCATGCAAGTAGATTAGTTATTTTATTTTCTATTTTGCAAGCTATTAGTTCTTCACCCATTCTGGGTTGTAAGCAGTAATGGCCCCTCAAGATTCCTGAATCCATGGTGAGAGTCATGTGTTGGGATGGAACTCGAGAGGAGCCCTTGTACATAATTTTCTTTTTGTTTTTGGTAGGAGTGGCAACAGGTGTGAATCTGGAGATCTTACCCTAGGCGAGCTCGGTAATAGTCCGGCTAGGGAAGAGAAGGAAAGCAATGTTCTGAAAACATTGATTGAGTGAGAAGAATGAATCTATTTGTGTAGGTTCAGCAAGAAAAAGATGAAAAGCATTTCGATGGGGACTGAGTCTTAAAGTTGAGAGGGACTTACCTCAATTTAGGGTTGTGAACACCCTAAGAGATCTAGGAGAAATCTCAGAACATAACCAAGCTGGTTTTGTAGCAGCAACAAGACTTTTATCCACATCAAATTGGTATTAGAGCACTAAAATATTTAGGCGTGTGTTGTTTGGATGCTATCTGTAGAAACGTCTGTCAACTCATCCAAGATGGTGACCAATGCAGAACTCACAAAAGATTTGGAAGAGCAAAAGTAGGAGAACAGACTCCTGAAGGAACAGTTAGCCGAAATGGTGACTAAGTTGGAAGAAGTGCAGCTTAGGACTGCAGCAGTCAGTGAACGGATGAGAGAAGCTAATGGAAAGGGTAAATTAGTGGTAGAGGAAGACATCATTCTAGAGCCAAACCATGTGCTTCAAGAAGATCCATTCTTGAAAGCATTGAAGGAAATGAGTGGTAAGTCCTTAGAAGGTGTGCCTCTATTTAGTGGCAAGATGGAACCAAAATTAATCATGGAATGGATAGAAGGTCTTGAAAATCACTTTAACTGTGATAATGTGACCGAAGCTCAGAAAGTAAGAATAGCCAAGACAAGGTTGAGAGGAACTGCTCTCACTTGGTGGAAGTTTGTCCAAGATGAGAGGGAAAAAGAAGGAAAGAACCCCATAACTAGTTGGAAAGGTGTGGTGGCCAAGATGAAGGAAACTTACCTTCCTGATGATTATGAAGTGCAGTTGCACAAAAAGAGATAGAATCTAAGACAAAAAGATTTAGATGTCAGTTCCTACACCAAAGAGTTTCACAAGCTATGCTTAAGGTCGCATGTGATGGAAGAAGAAAGCCTGAAAGTGGCCAGGTACTTGAATGGTCTCAAGTGGAGTATCCAAGAGGAAATTAGTCTCTTAAACCCCAAGACTATACACCAATGTTACCATCTAGCCCTCAAGGTGGAGGAAAAATTCAAGAAGAAGCAAGATTCAAATAGCAGAGGAAGAGGAAGAGAAAAAAGAGGTCATAGAGGAGGATATGGAGGAAGAAATTAGAGTGAGTCCAAACTCACTGAGAATCAAGGAGAATCCAGTAACACAATAGGTGGTTATAACCGTGGAAGAGGCTCAAATAGTAGTTCAAGAGGAAGAACTAATAACCAAGGAAGAGGATCTTACTTCTCTTTAATGAAGTGTTACAACTATCAACAATTTGGACATCCGGCATATCGGTGTCCTGAAAAAGGATCTACTTCTCAAGGAGGTGGGAAAAGAGTTAACTATGTCCAAGAAGAATCAAGTTGCAGTAGCAAGCTATTAGAGGTAACATTAGAATCAGAAGAAGGTGAGAAGCTCATGATAAGGAGGACCTTAATTAGAGAGCCAAGCAAAGAAGAACCAAGCCAAAGGAGAGCACTCTTCAGAGTGAAGTGCAAGATTACAGTAAAGGTGTGTAGATTCATTATTGATTCACGCTCAACTGATAATATCATTAGAGAAGAGGCAGTCACCAAGTTAAATTTGAAAAGGATTCCACATGAAAATCCATACAAGGTTGCATGGCTCAACAAAGGACAACATGTGTTTGTAGGAGAACAAGCATGGGTAGAATTCACCATTGGAAAGTATAAAGATAGAGTTCTATGTGACATTCTCCCCATGGATGCATGCCACCTTCTACTGGGAAGGCTATGGCAATTTGATAGCCAAGCCATGCATGATGGAACCAAGAATGCATACTCATTCAAGAAAGATGGGGTGACTTTCAAAATTCAGTCACTAATAGGAGAGGTGAAAACATCAAGTTCAAGTGTGCTCATGGTTGGTGAGAAGGAGTTATTGAAGACTCTAGGAGAAGGAGAAGGAGTTGGATTTGCTTTAGTATTGAAGCCAAAAGAGGAAGTTGTTGTCAAGAAATCAGAGATACCAAATGAGGTAAACGAAATACTTGAAGAGTACAGGGATATCATGAATGATGGCCATCCCACTCCCCTACCTCCTAAAAGACTTGTTAGCCACAAGATTGACATCATACTAGGAGCTACCTTACCCAACAAAGCTGCCTATAAGATGACCCCTCAAAAAATGAGGAAATAGCCAAGAAAATCAGAGGGTTATTATACCAAGGCCTAATTAGAAAGAGCATAAGCCCATGTGCAGTCCCTATTGTTTTAGCACCTAAAAAAGGAGGAGCTTGGAGACTTTGTACTGATTCTAGAGCCATTAATAGAATCACCATTAGGTATAGGTTCCCAATACCTAGAATTGAAGACCTAATGGACTATTTAGGGGGGGTAAAGTACTTCAGCAAGATTGATCTTAAGAGCGGCTACCACCAAATTAGGATTAATGAAGGAGATGAATGGAAGACATCCTTCAAAACTACAAAAGGTTTGTATGAATGGCTAGTAATGCCATTTGGTTTGTCTAATGCTCCCTCAACTTTTATGAGACTTATGAATGAAGTATTTGTTGGAAAGTTGACTTCCTAAGGATGCTTGACTCATTTTGTGTTGTCATCATGGCAACAAAGTCATGTTTAGTTTCTGTCATGAAAGACAAAATGACTAAGTATGGAAAATAGGGCAGATAGAGATAATCAACGATCAGCACATCAGCGCACGTGCGAGAGATTGAGTCAGCATATGCACATTCAGATATATGTTGTATGACATGTGTACATGCTACATCCAGCCACACATAGTATGAAACAACAATACAAAAAAGTTACAGGTAGATCAGTAGACCAGCAGTCTAGAAGACAGAGCATGGAAGCTGACTAGTGTTTTGATCAGCGTGAATTATCTTGTAATGTAATGGCCAAGCGCCTTTGGTTCTATGTTTGTAATGATGTAATTAACATTATAGTAAACATGCTTGAGCTGACTTGTTCAGAAGCGTATTTTGTTTTAGGGCCGACTAGTGTTTTGTTTTGGGTCGCGCCTGTTCGGATATGAACATATAAGTATATAATGTAAAGTTATGTTACAAGCGTCGATTATTATGTAAGAAGAAGATACAAAAGAGTAGTATAATGAAGTCAGTATATGATATAGCTCTTTAAGAGAGTAAGAGAATTCGCGCATACACATAACTGATCAGACAACAGTGTCATCACAGTAGTTAATTTTGATATAGTGTATATCATCTTTCAGAAGGTTGTAGCCTTCATCCTATTGGGCAGTGAGCCATATACCTTTAACAGGGTTTTGTAAAAGACTCCTAACAGGGTCAAACCTTTAACCAGGTCATTGTACTCATATTGTAAATATTGCTTCTAACAGGGCAAAGGAACTTTAACAGGTTCATTATACCTAGTACAATATTTGTGGGTACTAATTCCCACCGGGGTTTTCCTTTGATCAAGGTTTCCCCGTAATCATATCATGTGTCATGAGTTCTTATGTTAAGCTTCATTCAATGTATGTTTGATTTATGTTTAAGTTGTTGAAAAGTAATAAATAGACAAACACTGATTCACCCCCCCCCCCCTCTCAGTGTTTCTAACAATTGGTATCAGAGCTCTGGTCCTCAGCAAATAAGTTTAAC
>MU223923.1:40824-51240 GCA_018584345.1 Thuja plicata | reverse complement strand
TTTTAAAAGTTGCTAATGTTGCTATGCAACATTTTTACATCTTTTACACAATTCCACTTTTCTTGTGTTTTAACACTAGACTAGCCTATCTAACCTTAGTTAGACCACCTAGGGTATCTAAGGACCCCAAGAACCTCCATGACATCACCCTAACATTTGATGACATCATCAAGTACAGTTCACTAAAAGAGCCAAAATGAGCTATTTTAACATAACAAAGAGCTTGATTAAAACCTCACTTAACCACACTTGGTCCACATGACCTTATGTATTTAAATTGCCCTACAAGAGGGTCTTTCACACACTCACACACCCAAAATGACATGAGACCACCAACATATTGGTTTCTCAAGGGTGCTCCTGCACCAAAAAATGTAACCAACTTCCTGAGGTTAAACAAGATGAGATTCCATCTTCTTCCTTGACAAGAGATGATTGGGGAACATCAGATTTTAATCCTACTTTCCTAGGCAAATATAAAGTCTCAGATTTGGAATTTATGAAAGAAAAAATTGAGTTTGAAAAACAAGTTTTTATTCCTTCTCTTCTTTCTAAGGAATTAAAAAGTAACTTTGTTGTTGCTTCTCGTGATGAAACAATTGAGACAATAAAGCCAGATTGCTATGACATTGTGACATATGCTGCTCCTTTAACTCAATCTGATATGGCCGACAGATATGGTTCTAGTTATCATTTACTCAAGAAATCAGGATTTAATGGGAAAGTTTGTTGTAAGTATGAACAAGGTATACAAGTACCCCTGGATAATGAAGGTTGTGATTATACTTATGGGTTAGGATTCAATCCTTATAGGCAACCATCAGCTTTCCCTCTTAATTTTAATCATATTTATGGTGGACATTTGAAATTGGTTAATCCGCTTCTCCTTGACATGGATCAAAAGCCTAGTTTGGACATTTTTCTCGAGGATGAAGCCCTCACTGATTTTTTAGGAGCTTATCAAGATCTACCTACATTTCATCATAAAAGGAGAAAGCTTTATTGTTTGATTAGTGAAGCCTATTTTGGAGAACATGATGAACCATATATTTCTCCTTTGCCAATGGATTCTCCCATATAAAGTAATTTATTAATAACTGAGACCATTGAAGTTCAAGTGGATGAGAATGATGCTGACAAAACAATCAAAATTGGAAAGTGTTCGAGTCAAGATGAATGTGATCAATTGGTTTCTCTCTTGCTTGAATATAAGGATATCTTTGCTTGGAAATATTTAGATATGTCAGGTATAGACCCCAAGATTGTCACTCATAATATTGTCCTTAAACCTAATGCTAAACCTGTGAAACAGAAGATTCACAAGATGAATCCGGGCATCGCTTTACTGGTAAAAGATAAAATTGAAAGGTTATTAGGTGTCGGATTCATCCGCTCTATTGATTATTCTGAATGGATTTCCAATATTGTGGTTGTTTCTAAGGGAGAAAATAAAATAAGAATGTGCACTGATTTCTGGGATTTAAATAAAGCATCCTTAAAAGATGACTTCCCGCTACCTAATATTGACATGATTGTGGATTCAACAGCAGGTCATGCGTTATTATCTTTTATGGATGGAATTTTAGGTTATAACCAAATTTTTATTCCTGTTAAGGATCAACTTAAGACCACATTTATTACACCTTGAGGGACATTCTGTTGGGTCATGATGCCTTTTAGATTAAGAAATGCGGGAGCCACTTATCAACGTGTCATGAATTTGATTTTTCATGATTACATTCATAAGATTTTGGAAGATTATGTGGATGATATCTTGGCAAAATATATACAAAGAGAAGATCATGTGTTCATTTTAAGACAAATATTTGAAAGAATTAGGAGTTACAACATGAGGTTAAATCCTAAGAAAGGTGTTTTTGGAGTTGATTATGGAAAATTATTAGGATTTATTATTTCTAAGTGAGGCATAGAGGTTGATACTGAGAAGATTGATGCTATTGTTAACATGCCTCCTCCTAAGAATATTTCTCAATTACGCAGTTTACAAGGTAAAATACAATCTATTCATTGCTTTGTTTCTAACCTAGCCGATAGGACTGTTCCTTTTACTTCTTTTCTCAGAAAAGATACCACTTTTTATTGGAATCATGAATGTAAGAAATCATTTGAACAATTTAAGGAATATCTTGCTAATCCTCCTATCTTACAACCTTCTCAATTCAATGAACCCTTTTATCTATATACTTCTGCCACTTCCAATGCTGTGAGTGCATTGTTGGCTCAACATGACAGTGAAGAAAAGGAAAGACCAGTATACTATATTAGTTGGACCTTGTTGGATTATGAAACATGATATACTCAACTAGAACGACAATGCTTGGCTTTAGTTTATGCTTTTCAAAAACTTTGGCAATACTTGTTGAATGTTGAAGTTAATGTGATTGTTAAATTTGATCCTTTAAAACACCTTTTCTCAAAAACCAATATTTCCGGTCAGTTAGCAAAGTGGGTGATGTTGCTCATGGAATTTGATCTCAATTTCATCCTTCAAAAGTCAATTAAAGGACAAGCTTTAACTGATTATTTAGCTGAATCTCCTTGTCCTCATTCTAATACAACTGTTACCTCAGTAGAATTCCCCGATGAGAATATATTTGCAATCAAACAAGAAGATGTTTGGGAGTTATATTTTGATGGTTCTAGATGCAAGATAGGTTCTAGGGTGGGCATTATCTTGATCCCTCCTACAAATAAACTGATCCCTATGTCATATAAATTAACTTTTCCTTGTACTAACAACATTGCGGAGTATGAAGCTCTTATAGCTGCCTTACAAGCAGCTTCATCCCTTCATATTAAAAACTTATAAATTTATGGGGATTCGCAATTGATTGTGGAAAAAATCAAAGGAGGATATCAAACTAAGAATGATAAGATGATGCAATATCAAGATTTTTCTCTCGATATTCTTTCACAATTCTCTTCTTACACAATTCAAAATTTACCTAGGAAAGACAATCAACATGCAGACGCCATGGCAAGTGCAGCTTCTTTGGTTTGTCTTGAGAATAATGATGAAGACTTTCAATTTACTATACACACTCTTAAAACCCCTACAATTTCTCATAAGGTTACTATTGATTGTTGTAACTTGCATTTAGATGAATGGTATTCGCATGTCTTTCATTTTTTGAAAGATAATACTTTTCCTGAATCGGCAACAAGGAACACACGTAATCGTATTAGAAAACTGGCAGCTCGTTATATCATTTTAGGGGAAACGCTTTACAAACGTTCTTACAATGATTTACTATTAAGATGTCTTAGCAAAATTAAAGTACCTGTAGCTTTAACAGAAGCTCATTCTGGTTCTTGTGGAGGACATTTTGGTGGGAAACCTTTAGTTAATAAAATTCTCAGAATGGGATACTACTGGCAAACAATGGAGCAAGATTCCATTATATTTATCAAAAAGTGTCCTCAGTGTCAACAACATGGTAATTTAATTCATGCTCCTGCTCATGAGCTTCGTAATCAAGTTGCTTCGTGGCCTTTTAGAATTTGGGGTTTTGACCTTATTGGAAAAATCTCACCAGCTTCTTCTCAAGGACATACGTACATTCTCATAGCTACATATTACTTTACAAAATGGGTAGAATCTATCCCTCTTTGTTCTACTACTACAGATGTTATCTGTGATTTCATCCTTAACCATATTATAGCACGATTTGGTATTCCTTCAATGATAGTTTCGGACAATGGCACTTCCTTCAAGAACAAAGAAGTCACGAAATTCATGGAGAAATATCGTATACAACGTAGATTTTCTACTCCCTACTACCCTCAATCTAATGGTCAAGATGAAGCATCAAATAAGGTTATTGAACAAATATTAAAGAAAATAGTTAACAAACATGCGAAAGATTGGCATACACAACTTACTTATGCTTTGTGGGCTTATAGGACTAGTGTTCGTATGACCACTGGCACTTCACCTTATAATCTTGTTTATGGTACTGACGCTATCATGCCTTTGGAATTAGAAATACCATCTTTGCATGTTTTATTTCATGGGATCATTGACAAAGATACTTTCTGGGAACAACGATTATAAGAATTAGAAATGTTAGATGAACAACGAATAAATGCTTTGGAATACATTAAGGCCTATCATAAATCACTTCAGAAACAATATAATCACAAGGTGATTGAACGGTCATTCTTGGTAGGTGATTTAGTCTTATATGAAAACCAAAGAAATGTGATTTCTCTACCTAGTGAGAAAGGAAAATTTAGTCCAAATTGGCTTGGACCCTTTGTGGTAATTGAGGACTTTACTTCAGGTGCTTATAAAATTGCTGATATGAATGGTGTTCCTCTTAAGGAACCTATTAATATTATGCATCTCAAATGTTATTTTCCCTAATCCATCATTCTTCCTTTATGTATGTATGTGTTCCTTTTAGAATAATTATTTTATAAGTTATGTAAATTAGAATACATTCATACATATTTTCCTTTCCTCTTTCTTTTGTTAAGTTTTGTGCACTGATGAAAAAAAAAAAGTAATCAACCATAGAACTAATTGTTCAAAAAAAAAGTTTTCTTCATAAATAAACTTTTTCTGATTTTGGTACATATGTGGCACATGTGCCATATCTATCAATCTCTATCCCTATGCTCTGAAGGTCGGTGGCTCCCAGCTCTCTCAGATCTATGGTGTGAAGCTGAGGATCTCAGGACGGTAGTCCATGTGTGACTCCTTGATATTCTCATCTCCTGGACACGCTCTTAGGCTCTTTGTAGGCCAGCCATCAATTTCTCTTCTCTTTCTTTGCATAACCTCAATTCTCGCTATACACATAGGAAGATAGATGCATGCCTTCTAGGATCCCTTTGTCCTATAAGGGACTCTCTCTCGCTAGCTGGTAGTTGGTAGGATATACATGTATCCTTTAGAACCTCGGATACAAAACTCCTCCACTCTGCTGTGCTCCCTGCAAAATTAAAAATGTAAAACTTCTTTAAATACTTCTTCTAGACAAAATATCTATTCAAAACATTCTAAAAGCTGTAGCATACCTGCATCTCCTACATGGGTATCACCAAAGGATCTAGATAGTGGGGGCATGGAACGACTACTCTCTCCTCACTCGCTCTATCTAGGCCTAGGTGGTGGTGTCTCTGTGTGCACTCAAGGAGGTCATCATGATCTCAAGGGTGAAATAAAGACTGCCTGATCACCGGTCCCTGTACTGTGTCCTGGGGGCATCTCCTCTGCTCTCTCCTCTGCCCTCTCCTCCTCCATAGGATCTCCCTTGAAGGGAGGTTCCTCCTCATCTCTCTGATCCTCCTCCTCTCCTACTGGTATGTCATCTCCTCGATGGTTCCTCTTTGAAGGACCTGGCTCACCTGTGGGGTAGTCATCAAGGAAGATAGGATGGGTCCCTTGTAAACTCTAGTATCTGATATACTCTCTGCTAATACCTGCATGGGATATGTCAGGGGCTACCTCTATATCCTTGGTCTCATCTATCTCACTATCTACAATATCAGCTACTGTAGATCGGTGTATGGCGCTGGGTCTCTGATAGTATCTCGTTGGATAGGCATACCGAGGTACTGTCTAAGGGACCCACTATATCAAACTAAACTGTCTCATCACCCTATCATAGTAGTATAGCATCACAATATGATTGGTAGGACCTTCTAGCATCTTGCACTGTTGTGAGTGTCTCAACTGATGTCAAGTATCCATCCACGCTATTATCTGACAATAAGGTCTCGATATCACATCTATACCTGGTATACGGTCAAAGAATATCCTCCAAAAGAGGATATCTCTGTGCTGCCAGACATCTTCTAGCGGATACACAAAGGCTCTCGTTGTGCTCACATTTATCATCACAGGAGTACCTTATGGTCGTGTACATGTGAAATGCTCAAACATCTACACCTGTAGCAAGGTGCACACCGTAAGACTCTCCCACTGGTATCTCACTAACTGACTCAAATCATGATAAAAATGAGCCAACATGCTGCGACCCCATGAGATGGTGACCCTGTCACTCTCCATCCTGCGTACAAGATGGGTGAATGGTGCTAAAAAGAATGTACCCTTTATGTTAGGCACTACAACCAAAGTAAGTATACATAGCATCACTTTCTGTACCAAAGGTGTTAGACCTACTAGTATGGCTGCCAGAGAAATATGATTTGATCGGGTCCTCATCTGTGGTGCTCGTCCCAAAAAATACTCCATATCTACAAAAATCTTGGGAGGACCCTGCGATACTCTCAGTCTGACAGGCTCGCCTTGGATCAGAATTTGTAGGATCCTGTACACATCCTCTAGCGTGATCGTGATCTCTCCTAACGGAAGATGGAAGGAACAAGTATCCTCATCCCATCTCTCTATCATGGCTGATATCATGGACTGATGGAACTTCAGCTGTGGTAGGACTGCTACCCAGTACAATTCCACATCTCTCAATAACTGTATCTCATCCTGTTGTAGATTGGAAACACTCCCTCTGAAAGACAGTAGTAACCCTCCGAAGGGATGCTCTCAAAGATGGACTGGATCCTGTAAGCACAAACATGAATCATATCAATACTTCTTCATCAAACATCTACTGTACCCACCTGACCTGGTCAAGATCAACCTTTTTGGGTCAAGGTCGACCTTTATGGGTCAGGTTCAACCTTATTGGGTCAGGGTCGACCTTTGTGGGTCAGGGTCAACCTTCACCCCAAAAAGGACAGAACCTTCCCAGTCAAGGTCAACCTTTATGGGTCAGGGTCGACCTTTTTGGGTCAGGGTTGACCTTCCTTGTAAAACATGAAATTTTCAATCATAGGCACTAGAAATAGGAACTTACCTCGGGCAGTGGCTGTCTGCTGGCCAAGCACTCCCTCAGGACCTCCATGTGGATCGCTCAAAATTCCTTTCTCTTCGGCATCTTGTCTCCTTTTTCAAACTCTGAAAATGGTAAGAATGAGGAGGTAAGTATCTCTTCCTCTTATTTATATGCTATAAATTAGAGTTTCATTTGAAATTTTCTAGGTTAAACTCAAATTTTCCCTTCATATGCATTTAGATAGACATCTATTCTTTTCATCATAACTTGAGTTTGGTAGCTCCATTTTCAGTGTCGTTAGAGGCGTTGGAATTGTGATTCAAATACCTAACCTCTTGAATCACTTTAGGAAGGTTTAGGACCCTTATAAATAGTTTAGGAAAAGACTTTTTAGAAATTGCATATTCAGTATATAGAAATTACCTTATCACCATGTTTCACCTTCCATGAATTATTAAGTTGAATCAGGGGGGGCATAAGGATCTCTATATACTTCTCAAGATCATCGTAGTAAGACTTATGTGATGTTTGGAGTTTCATTAACCTTGTGTGCTGCAGGTTGTGGATACTTATGGTTTCCTGCAGGATCTTTGCATTGAGGACTTGGCTATATCCTTTTTATACTTTATGATGTTTGCTTACTTTAGCTTGCATATTCACGTAGTGTCATATCTAAGCTAAAGTGGGGGCTAAATGTATCATCTTAAAATGGAAGCACTTCCATTTTTATAGGTTTAGCACCCTCATTTTGTATGTTTGCATATTAGATTTGCATTTAGGATACATTTATGCTTGATTCTACATGATTAGGTGAAATTAGGGTTAGGATCTTGTTGATCCTCCTAGATTTCCCTCTCCATGGATATTTTCTCTAGGTAGGACCTATGTATTGGTCCTCCTGGGCCTCATCCTACTCTCTCTCTAGGCCTCTAGGCCTTCTTATTATTCTGGAATATTCCCTCACCTTCCTAGGTCCCCAGCTAACCTGGGAATCCCACAGATAATTTGTGGTGACCTGCCTGAAACCTTAGGTCAAGGTCAAGGTCAACCCTGACCTAGGTTAGGGTCAAATTTGACCTTGACCTAGGTCAAGGATGAGGTCGACATAGACCTTTGTCGGGTGTTGGTCCTCACTTTCAAATCCAAAGCTTATCGGGGTCTGGAACTTAAAATAGGTCCTCGGGCTCGGATGTGGAAGTGTTTTCTCTGATATTTGAATTAATATATTCCCTCCTTGGTTGGTGATTGTAATTGGACCATGATTCGAGGTGAAATTTGAATTTGGTTCCCTTACATTACCCTAGGAGGCCTATGTTGAGATCTCTATATAAACACTCTATTTTTCCTTCATTTGATCATGAAAGGAAATTGGGAGATGACATGATAAAATGATGATGCAAACAAGTAAGAGGATGATATAGAAGGACAAGCTACGAGGACATATCATATTTCAATCAAGCATTTTTGAGGACAAGCTATTGTGGACCTTCAGTGAAGAAATAAGACACTCTTTTTTTCCAACATTCAAGCATTCAAAGGACATTATCATGGGTACAACAATTACTAATTATGATTTGATGGGAATACTTTAGCCTTGGGGGCTTGGTATGCTTTCTTTGTCATATTCAAATCTATGCATTGCTTTCTCATTTCTATGTTATGTTAGGATTGTTAATCTAGAAGATTAGATCTTGATATTGCATATTTAAAGACTCTTTTCAAAAGGGCAATACATACACACATACATTCTATATTCGACTATTCATGGAGGTGGAGATCACCAAAAAGGGGGTTTGACTAAGGCAAAACCCTATATGGCCACCCCAAAACCCCTCTTTTTAGATATTTACAGGTGCTATTTTTGGGTGTTACAGATGCAGAACACCAGATTTGAGACTAGATTTGGATACCCTTTTCGACGAGCTACCGTGATCTGAAAATAGATTCTCTATCGAGGCTTGTGTAGGTTAGGGTTGACATTATTGGGTCAGTGGTGACATTTGTGGGTCAAGGTCAACCTTTTTCATAAGATGGTGTCAGATCGGGAAAAGATTTCTGGTTTTTGTTCGTCTCTGCATTTCTATTTCGGGTCATCCTTTGGATTTTCCAGAAACAATCTACAAACATCAGAAAATGAGTTTTTCCAGATCTAATATATTATGAGGTAGGTATCTTATCCCACTATTTCTTTGCAAGCTTTCCTCCATTTCTTATCATAATAATTAAGTGTAAAAGACTGAAATTGGACTTAGGATCTCTTTCTTTATGCAATTCTCATTATGAAAATCTTACTTAGGAGATCCTTTACAACCCAAATTTAGATCTTACACACACACACATACACATATGATTAAAATGACAATGTTACATATGTCTGTCACATATATTGCAATAATTACAATGTATAATGTAGCATTAATAAGCCTCTAATGTACTACGAAAATCACCACAAGGAAATTATGAAAAAAAGTGATGCATTGCAATGAAATCATGAAAACAAGTTATGCACACACATTAGAAGAGAACAAATAGAAACTCTTGGCACCCAGAAATGTTTATACTCAAAATATTTAACAGAGAAATGACTAAGCCATATAAATAAGTCAGCCAAATGATTCAAATTACAAATACAGTGTTATAAAGAAATATGACATCTTCTCATGATTAAAAAGACAATGTTCCCTATTTTTGTCACATATATTCCAATAATTAACAGAAACCCTCGACACCCAATAATGTTTATACTCAAAATATTTAACAGAGAAATGACTAAGCCCTATAAATAAGTCAGTCAAATGATTCAAACTATAAATACAACGCTATAAAGAAATATAACATCTTCTCATGATTAAAAAGACAATGTTCCCTATTTTTGTCACATGTATTCCAATAATTAACAGAAACCCTCGACACCTAGAAAATGTTTATACTCGAAATATTTAACAGAGAAATGATTAAGCCCTAAAATATTTATAAAAAAAAACAAATAATTCATACTACAAATATGTTGTATTAAAAACAAATAACCCTAAAATGACAATGTTCCTTACGTGTATGTATATTTATATACATATGATTAAAATGACACTATTCCCTATTTCTGTCACATATTGTACGCCTCTCTCTCTGATCCCCACAGCTTTCCAAAGGCAAGGGTTAGTAGCAAAGGTTCACAAATGAATGCAAATCAAGTATACAATGACTACTAAACGAATAACAAAAATGCGAGCAATAAAATGTACAAGCAAGAGGAAGGAAGACAAATAAATGCAAACCCCACGATGCTTGAAGCTTCTATTGTTTCTCTCTACTCCTTCCGAAACGTTGTTCTTGATGCTCAGTATTGGCGGGGTAGCGTCTATGACTTGAGAAGCGTCGAGAATTCGACAATTGAAATGTGTGTGCATCATCGCAAGATGGCTTGAATGCTAGAACCAAACTGACGGAGTAATGGTGCACGTGAGCTTAAAATCCTGGATCCTTCAAATGGTTATGAAGGGTTTATTATATAGGAATTGGTGATGATATGAACGGTTGAGATCAATCCCAGAGATGGGGAGATGAACGGTTGAGATCAAAAGGAACAGGAGAGGTC
>MU223922.1:938617-948857 GCA_018584345.1 Thuja plicata | reverse complement strand
TACAATATGGGATCCAAACGCAGAATAGCTTATTCCAGCTTTCATTTTTAGGATTAATTAATCCGAGAATAGGTCCTTATTCTAGAATAGGCCTATTCTGGATAAGTTAATGCCATGCACCAAACGGACCCTTAGTTTATATTTTGAGGGAGTTTAACTTGGAGTTTTCCTAAATTTAAGGGTATTTCACTCAAATGTATAAGCAACCCCTTTAATAAAGGAGGAATTATATTAAGAACACTAATGTTTACACAGGTATTTTAAGATTAATTGAGCTCCCAAGAATTGCAACAATTCTAGTTTATCCTATGGTCCATGCAAATTTTCTATTAAACTACAATTTCTGCATTTTATTTCTTTTTTCTTATTGATTTATTTTTCCTTATTGATTGTGACTTTTTTCCCACTTGCATTTTCCTTTAACCCGGAGAAAATTAGTAGAAAAAATAGGACAGGTGTTTCTGCCACATTTTTGCATACATGCCTACCAGGGCAGTTGCATGGTAAAAAAATGAATAGTTGAAAGTCAATGGGCGCAAACGATCTTTACTGCCTTCTCGATGGCATGAGCAGTGACAACATAATTCCCTAAAAAAACTTATAGTATGGGCTCTTTGTTCTCTACTACAGAAGCTTCTAAAGGTACCATGGTTATACATCTGCGGTCTATGCTATTGATTTTGTATGTGGGGTGAGTACTCTGATGTTATGGAGAGATGACTAGAAATCCATTTGAGAGGTGTTCTAGTTGGCATATTCTTGTCTTTCTTTGAGAAAAATGGGGGAACTAGAGAAGGGATTAAAGATAGGTATTTTTGTTTAGAGCTCTATTTTTAGGCAGAGAAGCTTTGCCATGAATGAGAGTGGTTTTATCAAGACCACAGTAAGGTTCAGATGGGTTAAGTTTAGGATTTAGGGTATGTGAGTTTGATGTGTTATCCTCAAGCCTAGATAAGGTTTTAACATATTGTTATTGATGCATTGAAAAAAAGGGGACAAAGACCAAGTGTGTGCAAATCTATTTCCTAGAAGTAAGAATGTTTTTCTAGTGGGTGTAAGCCATAGACCTGTTTTGGGTTATTGTGATTTTTGAAACAGAGGGGGGTAGCCATTGAGGGAGGCATTTGGTCCAACACTATCGTTACAGTTGCTCTAGCTCTACATCTATGCAAAATGTGCAATCATATCCAACATACTTGAATTGTGTACAAAGTGGATTTGTTGAAGAAGCAATAGAAACTGCAATAAAACACATTTTTTAGGGATGAAAACCAAATTATACAGCATTCTCCACTATCCTCTTTGTCATATCTTTTCTTGGTTAAGAGGCTAATTTTCATACAAAATGGCACTGTAAAAAAAACTCAAAATGTGGTTTTTTTTCATACAATACACATTTTGGAAATTAAAGAAGCAATGCAGGACTCCTATGCCTTAAAATAATTTAGACCCAACATTCTACACTAATGATATCTGAAGATTAAAGAAGCAATACAACACTTCTATGACTAAAGAAATCAAATTCACCATGATATGAAGATTAAAAGAAGTAATACATAACTCCTATGACTTCAAAAAAATCAACCCCAAAATGTTATGAAGATTAAAGAAGCAATTATAAATACCTTGGTGTACAAAATGAGGATGATAGTAGTGAGGCTGAGGCATCTCCATGCTTGGAAACAAAGAGTTATGATCTTGTGGGGGATTTTTTTGAGAGTTTTGAGCAGGAGAATAATCATTACTCTGCATGAGATGATCTTCTTTTTCAGGGTTCCTTCCACTCCCTCTTATTCTTTGCTGTGAATGAAGCAGTTTTTTTTTGAGAGGCTAATTTTCATACAAAATGGCACTATAAGAAAAAAACTCAAAAATACAAGATACAAATCATGAAGATTCAACAACTACAAATTTCACAAAAAGATATTAGAAACAATATATAATGCTCATGTAACCCTAAAATTTCATCACAAGAATTTTATCTTGGTCTATTTGAATAGAGGGTCATGGCAGATAAGATATTTGGCTAGAGAATAATAAAGAGGTTGTAAGGCGACTAAATTCTGGAAGAATGACTACACATTGGGAGCATGAGGTGTGTTGCAACAGAGGCTTTTGGTACTAGGATGAGTTCTTTTCCGTGGGTCCAAGGGTTGGCACAACATCAAAGTGGGTATTTATAGTGGTCGGGTAACTAACTAATGACCCCATAAGACCAGTTGAGGTCTCAAATGTAAGCAGAAAGCATAGCAATAATGAATAATAAAAACCCTGTCTTAATTCATTTCATATGTCTTCCACACCAGATTCAGCTGTAATGTGAAAATGTAAGTGTTTATTATTTGAAGCAATTCTATTTCATTATGGGAGGGTAAAAATCCTCGGGCAACTTTAGTCTTGAATTTACTCACTTTTTTTATATTGTTTGTTGCTCTATACTAGAGATGGTGGTAGGGATTACTAGGTTGATCCAGAACAATAATTTGTAGTTGGCCGTTTATTTGATGCCCTTACAAGTTATGCATAAAATGTAATAGGGAATAATTCTCTTTGAGGGACAAATTAGTAATTTGGAAATTTGTTCTATTCTTCTTTCTTTTTCTTTTTTCTTTTTTTTTCATCATTAAAGGGCCATGGCCAAGATTTTATATTAAGTAGAAATCAATAAAATAGTAAAATAGTAAAGCAAAAGCACATAATGTTTCTGGTTCATAACCCAGTCCTACTAAGAGGACTATGAACCCAATATCCAGAGCAATAATGCTCAACTGAGTTAACCAAGTTCACAAAACATAAGTCTAGTTTATGAAAAAGCCAAAAAATCAATTTTGAGCTATCCCAAAAAACTTATCATGGAGGCATTTCAATCTGAAGGTGAAGTGGTGTAATTCTCTGTGCTTGGAGAAGAGTTTGATTTGGATCTTTTGTCTGGGATAGTTTCCCCACTGTTCCCTATAGAATCATCCTCCGGAGAAGCCTCAGCCAACTCAGAGTCCTCCGCAACAGCAACATCCATTTCTTCTTCATCTTCATCATCTTCATAAGCCTCCCCTGTAACCTTCTCTAAATCCTCTTCTCTGTCTGAATCAGAATCACCATCCGAACCATCACCTCCAATCTCAGTATCAGAAGAAACTGGGCTACCCAGTCCATCCAATTTTTCATCATATTTAAATTGATACACCCATGGGAGGTTCTCATCAATCTCATCCCCAAAGGGAACATAAACCCCATCTTTGATTCCTAGGAACTTTGAGAGAAAGTTAATTCCTTTTTTCATCAGTGTTAGGCACAATTGTTGATCCTCCCAATCCCACCCCCAAATAATATGACTTGGCGATGAGGAGGACCAACATAGAAATTCCTTCTTGTTCCTACTGAAAACCCAGGGAACGATTGCCCTACAGTCATAGTCGTGGCTCGGTCCCAGGGAAAAGGAGTGGTAAGTTCAGCATCAATATTTAAGATTACATTATGCAAATCCACTATAAATTTATTATAGTAAGAGCCTATCACAAATTTCTTTTGCATGGTTTTTATGGGTCCCTGCTACTAAGATGCTATCAAGGAAACCTACACATATATCAGAGAGTACCCTATATCTATGGTTTGTATTTAGAAAATTATAACACAGTACCTTTCTCACGGCATGAAAGACAAGAGGGTGATGGTACATACAGACTTCCATGAGATGGTTGAACGAGATTGGAGTATCGAAGGCAAGCTGCTCAACTTCCACTCTGAATTTCATCGGAGAATCCATAGTGTAAAAGCTGAAACTGCGTCGAGCAAAGGAAAGAACTATTATGCTACCAAACTACCTTGGTTTACAAAGGGCAGAGTCGATGGCATACTAATTAAAGGAAAGTGCAAAATGAATAATCACTCCCTTCCTGACATTGTACCCTTTGCTGCCTTCATCATTTAAAGCCTCGTTGCCAAATGATGCAAGTGGATGGATAAATTATATCACACCACTATTTCAAGTTATGTCCTTGCACAGAATAAGACCTGTCATTTTGCAAAAAGAAGAGAATGTTGCGTGAGAGAGTGCCCAAGTGCAGATCCTGTCAGTTGAAGAGATGTGTAGTTAGAGAGACATTCCATCCACGCAACATGAGGATGAAAGGAATCTTTCACCATAAATCCAACTCTCAAACGGCCAGTTGTAAATGTCAGGAACTGTCAATTCAATACAACAAACACATTTGCCTATGACTATTTTAAAGTTGGGTTGAAAAGATCGGGAATTCAAAAAGCACCTTTAGCAGAAAAAATGAAGGGTTAACAAATAAATTTAATGCGTTCCCCCAATGTTGCTTTATTTTCCAAGTCATCTGCCAAAACATTCCCTTCCTAGAAAATGTGATTGATCATTATAGATTCAAATTTCTTAGTTAAGTTTAGAATCACTCCAAAGTTGATTGAAGTTTCCAATTGTAAATCGAGCCAGTTCTAACTGCATTTATAGTTATCAAGGAATCACCTTCAATTTCAACTTTTTTAATGCCTAACTCAAATGCCAATGATAAACCATGGAGTAATGCTTTAAATTCTGCCATGTTGCTAGTACCCCATTCTAGTGGACTTGCCGAATGTGCAATCATAGAACCCTCAGCAGAATGGATGATGCATCCTACACGAGAAGGCCCCAGATTACCTTTTGAGGCACCATCAAAGTTTAGCTTGCACCACCCAAATGAAGGAGGCTTCCATTTACAATTTGCTCGTAAACTTGCATTAGCTTTGGCACCTTTCCCTATTGCTACAGGGAGTTTTAATCCAAACCAATTCTTAATCATTAGATCATCCCATCTTGTGAACACTTTATGTTGAGCACTTTGTAATTGTATTTTAGCATTCATAACTTCCACAATGGATGCCTCAATTCTACTCCGAATGGATGAATTTTCAAGAGAAACATTTTGAAAAATCCTTCTGTTCCTTTCTTTCCATAGTTCGTAGACGAGGATAGAAGGGGAAATGATCCATAAGTTGTTGCAAAGGCTACCCTTGAAGATCAAAGGCCAGGCGGAAAAAAGAGATAGGATATCATTCAGGAGAGTAGAAGACCAGTCCATCTTAGCACATAACCATTGCCAACACTCCATTGCAAAGGGATAAGATAAAAGTAGGTGATCTGTATCCTCTTCCTCTACATAGCATAGCACACATCTAGAGGGGCCATAATATCGATACCATTTTCTTGAACCAATTGGCAGTTAGAATCCTGCCCTGAATTGTTGCCCATGAAAACATTCCTGCTTTGGGGAGACAGTTTTTGTTCCAACAAAGTTGATTATAAATTTGTGATTGTTGTTGAGAAGGGATGGAAGAGAGGATTTTACATCCATCTTTAACCTTATAATCCCCTATTTTGGATCCATTACAGATTAATTCATCTTTCCCCACTTTAATTAGAAAGGATCTTTCTTGTAAGATCTGAATCAAGGCACTTCGTTCAGACGGGTCGATGGTTGGAATATCAAATTTCTTCCACTTCCAAGAGCCGTTCAAAATATTTTGTGAATCCTTGGCAATATAATCTTTGACTAGGGGACCCCATTCCCTTGTGCAAATCGAAATGATATTGTTTTGTCCTAATAGTAGATTAATACAAGGGAACCCACCCCACGAGTCATCCCAAAACCTTGCAGTAGACCCATCTTTAATGTTTCATGAGATATTATTTTCTATGACTTCTCTAGATTTGTAGATGAAATTCCAAATTCTAGAACCTCTTGGGAGGTTGGAAGATCTTACCACATTTTCGTCATTTAAAGAATGGAAGTATTTCCCTCTCAGAATTCTGACCCATTTAAGGTTTGGTTCTTTTAAAATTTTCCAATAAAGCTTTGCTCCTAATGCCTTATTTTGTCTCAGCCGATCCTTGATCCTGGTGCCTCCTTCCTCCAAAGGTTTACAAATCCTATCCCAAGAAATAAGATTAAATTTCCTCTTAGTGTCTGTACCTTGCCAAAAGAACTTTCTCAAATTTTTAACTATGTTCCAATAACATCCCACTAGAAGGGGAAGGCAGGACAAAAGGTAAATAGGGATTTCAGCTAGTGTTGCTTTGATTAGTACCATCCTTCCTGACAAGGATAGCCACTTGGATTTCCAAGCATCCATTTTCCTGTCCATTCTCTCTTTGATTGGTTTCCATGCTGAATCTGTCCTTAAATCTTTATCAATTGGAATGCCAAGGTATTGGCAAGGAAAGGATCCAATTTTAAACTTTAATACCTTTTGAATATTCTGCTGAACTTTTTTCTTTGTATTTAGAAAATATATTGATGACTTATCTTTGTTAGCCTCTTTCCCTTAAGCTAATGAGTATTTATCCAAATTGTATTTCATTTGTGATGCCTCTATTATGTTTCCTTTCCCAAATAGAAGTGTATCATCTGCAAATTGTTGGTGTGTAATAGCCTTTACCAAAGAAGTAATTTCCACCCCTTGGATTAGACCTTGTTGTTGATGCCTGATGAATCTTCTTCCTAGTGCTTCGGCCATGATAATAAAAAGAAAGGGAGTCCCCTTATCTAATGCCATTGGTTCCATTAAAGAAACCTGTAGGGGTCCCATTGATCAAGATGGAGAATTTCAGTGTAGATATACAATAATAAATGAGATTAATCCAGGCTTTGGAAAATCCAAACTTCTCCATGCATTTTTCTAGAAATCTCCAATCCACTCAGTCATAAGCTTTCTTAATGTCTAATTTTACTATCATGTTGGGATGCTTATTACATTGGATTGATTTGATGGCCTCTTGAGAAATAATTATTCCATCTAAAATTGACCTTCCTGGAATGAACCCAGTTTGTTCCTCCCCAATAATTTTCCTTAACGCCAATTTTAGTCTAGAAGCCAAGGCTTTCGACAAAGTTTTATATACAGTATTGCATAAGGAAATTGGTTTGAATTTATCCATACATGAAGTATTTTCCTTTTTAGGAATTAGAGATATAAAAGTGTTGTTAATCTCAGTTAAGAATCTACCTGAAGATCTTCCTGCCTCTAGTGCCTCAGTAAGTTCTTTCCCCAAAATGTGCCAGCAATGTAGAAAGAAGCATGGAAGGAAGCCATCAGGACCAGTGTATTTGTTTGGTTCCATTTGTAAGAGTGTATCTCTGATTTCCTTCTCAGTGAATTTAGCAAGAAGAAGAGAGTTATCACAGTCTGATATGAGCTGTGGAATGTCCCTAAGAAGATCATTCTGAGAAGCAAAATGAGAAACCTCATATTGATTGAGTAATTTTGTGTAAAAGATAAAAATTTCCACTTGAATTTCTTTTTGATCCTGAGAAATAGTACCATCTTCCTTGGTGATTTGATGAATCCTATTGGCAGTTCTGCGATGTTTTGTGTTGTTGTGAAAGAATTTTGTATTCTTGTCCCCTGCATCGAGTCAGTTCTCTCTAGATTTTTGTTTCCAAAAGAGTTCTTCCTTAGCTAAAATTTCTTCGTGTTCTCTTAAAAGATCTCTTTCCTGATCAAATATTTCCTTATCCATACCCAATTGCATAATGATCTCATTCAAGTCCTTAAGTTTCTATTCTATCTCCCCTTTGGCAAAGAATATGTTGTTAAAATGTGTTCTGTTCTAGATGAGCAAGTTATGTTTTATATATTTTGAGTTTAGCTACAAAGAAAAATAGTTTGGAGCCTTTTGGTCTGCATTCCAACCACCATTCTAATATTTTACGCAAGAAGTTGTTATCTTTCAACCACATATTTTCAAATTTAAAGGGACAATGCAACGGTTTATTCTCTCCAAGTATTTCCAAGTGTATGGGAAAGTGGTATGATCCAGAGGTGGGGGAGATGGACGCTTTCAGATCAAAGGGAAGAAGGGAGAGGTCCCCTTTAAAGAAGAACCTATCAAGTTTTTGTGCAATATTGCAAAGTCCCAATCTTTTGTTATTCCATGTGTACTTACCATTTTCCAGTTCAATTTCTATCAGAGTTTCTATTTGAAGCCAATCTTTGAAATCTGTTTGAGATTGAGATTCTCTTTGGGATCCCCCCATCTTTTCTGAAGGGTGTATTATTGCATTAAAATCTTCCCCAAGGATAATGTTCTCCTTGTCTAAGACTGGGAAATGTTCACTATCTCTTTCCACACTTCCTATTTTCTCCTTCTTAGATTGGGCCCATACACATTTATGATATGAAACTGAAGATTTGACTGCAAGCATTTGACTTCTCCGCTCATCCAATTTATTTTTGTCTTTAAAGTAGTAACTTTAACAAGTCTTGGATTCCATAATATGGCAATGCCTCCAGAAGAATCTAATGCATCAAATCCTTGTACCTGCCAATCCCCAATAGCTTTGGAGAAATTGGATAGAACTTCCATGTCCGTCTTTGTTTCCTGAATAAGTACTAACACTGGTTTGGCCATTAGAATGTAGTGTTTGATTAATCGCTGCTTGTTAGGGGCATTGAGGCCCCTAACATTCCAAGAGAGGACCACCATTGAGACTTGGGAAGGAACTTCCCCTTCCCTACTTTCAAATATTCCATGATTTTGACTTGGTCTATATCCTCTCCATCTTCAGATCTTAAGGTAGCCCGAGATTTCCTTCCTTTGCAGTTTTTCTTGACCATACCACAGTCAGCCCTTGTTCTGATTAGGTAAGACTTTTGAAAGCCTAATTTGGGAAGAGGTGGAGAAAGGGAGTTATCCTTAGAAGTGTATCCATCCCTTCCAACTCCGCCCAAAGTTGTCTCCTAAGACCTTTATGGTGTTTTGCAAGTAGAGTAGCCCATTCCTTCAATGGAGTCCCATCTGTCTTCCCCTTCCACATAGTCGTCATATAAAATTCTCTCGTTAAATGAAGTTGAAATAATGTCATTTCCATGGTATCTTTGGTCTGATCCCCCAAAATATTATATATGGCCTTTAATCGAGGGGAGATGGGAGAATTAAAATCTTGATGTTCAATAGACAGTTCCACCAAATCCTCAGAATCTTTTTTGATGCCCATTAATTTTAAAGGGATAATCCCACCTTTAATCTTACTCCTTGATTTAGACTTTTTGAGGTTTCCTCCCTCCCCAAGGCTTATCTTCTTCAATTCATTTTCTCTGATTCTTGAAGATTTCCTAGTTCTTGAACTATTATTCAAAGAGTCAATGTCATTGTTATCTCTCGTCCTTTTTAATGGAGTGTCCATTCCCGCCTTTGCCAGAACCCATAAATCGCTTATTTTGGTTCGCGGGATTTTGTCATCTTGCTTATCAGTTACAGCTGACTGAGGTCTGGTAGAGGGAGTATTTACCTTTGTTGTATTGACATCCTTTGTCAAAACAGCCTGTGATGAAGAAGTGTCTTCTTTCATGACTTCATCCACTAGGTCAGATATTATTTTAGCTTGTACTTCTCTGAACCATTGTGTTAGTAATTGTTCTGCTATTCTGGGATTAAATCTAGAAATTCCAGAGGTTGTTACATATTTATGTTTGAAAATTAGTACCGTGGGAGCCTGTGCTATGGAAATATTTCATTCCAACCTTGGATGAATTTGTAGATTCCTACTTTTTTCAATAAGTTGAGGTTGCCGAAGTTCCAAAAAGTTATGTCCATGTGGGATTGGGGCCCCCAATAAGAGGATAACAGGTTTTTCTCTTTTTTGAATGCAACCCATGATTCTCCAATATAAAAACCAAAGGAAGACAAGCATACTTTCTCTAAAATTGCCTATATTAACATCTCTACTTGAAGTAAATGGTCTGTTAGATAATCCTACCTCCAGGAAAAGATCAGAAATGATGTTTCTGAAGTTGTTGATATCTATAATGTTCTGTTCCTAGCTCCAGAGGGAAGAAGAAGCGTGTGGATCTTAATCAATTGATGTTGCATTGACAGGGTTGGATCCCTGAAGGCCTTCATTCAGACTCTAAAAAGTGTCTATTTCTGGAATGGAAATACCTTGTGTATCATATGTTATAGACTGCTCCCATGTACCATACTTTAATTTAATCAAGAGAGATTTTGGTAGTTCTTTAGAGAGATCCATAAATAGGCATATCCCTATTGTGGCCATACCTTGGCAATATTGATGTTTTAGATATGTTAGTAAATAGTTTTGCCTCAAAGAACATCTATCTTAAGCTATAAAGCCACAGTATACTAACAACTTGAATTCCTACAGGATTAGTCAGGAATTCTCTGCTTAATGTTTATCTTGATTAACAGGCGCAGCTACCTTTAATTTGAAAAGAGCTACTT
>MU223922.1:909140-921768 GCA_018584345.1 Thuja plicata | reverse complement strand
TCAATCTAGAGTTTAATGTTTAATTTTGTTTTCATATGTACATATATATATACATGCATATATATATGCACATATATACACACATGCACGCATATATATATGGTTCTTGATCTAGAGTTTAATGTTTAATTTTGTTTTCATATATATATATATATATATGCACATATATACACACATGCACGCATATACATATATGGTTCAATCTAGAGTTTAATGCATATATATATATATATATACATGCATATATACACATATATACATGCATATATACATAATTACATGTATATATACATATATATACACATATATGCATATATACACATATATACATATATACATGTATATATACATATATATACACATATATGCATATATACACATATATACATGCATATATACATGTATATATACATATATATACACATATATGCATATATACATATATATATACACATATATGCATATATACATATATATATACACATATATGCATATATACATGCATATATACACATATATACAAGTATATATATACACATATATACATGCATATATACATATATATACATGTATATATACATATATATACACATATATGCATATATGCATGCATATACATATATATACACATATATGCATATATACATGCATATATACATATATACATGTATATATACATATATATACACATATACATGCATATATACATGCATATATACATATATACATGTATATATACATATATACATGTATATATACATATATATAGACATATACATGCATATATACACATATATACATGCATATATACATATATATACACATATACATGCATATATACACATATACATGCATATATACACATATACATGTATATATACACATATACATGCATATATACACATATTTACAAACAATATATATTAAAAAACATTAAAATGCATATATACAAACAATATATATTATAAAACAATAAAATATGGAAATTAGAAACGTGAAAAACCTGAAATTGATGTTTGATCAAACGGAAGCCAGCCACTGTCACTTTCAACCCAGCCGAAACAGTCACAATGACTGTTTCGGCGGGTTTTATTCCGCCAAATCTAAACCTAGTTACTTTCGATCGAAAGTAACCAAGTTACTTTCGATCGAAAGTAACTAGGCACTTTCGATCAAAAGTTAGTTGCTTTCGATTGAAAGTTTTTGACCGTTTCGATCGAAAGTATGTAAGATTTTTTAGTGAGTTACACTTTTCGGGGTGAATTCCTTCCTCCCGAAAAGTGTAACCCACTATTGTGGTATTACCCACATATTATGCATCAGCTAGACAAAGGTAGCATTTATTAGGCATAGAAAACCTCCTCCTACATAAATTGTCAATGGTGAAGATTATAGATCTAGGGAAAAACCACCTCAAATTTGATAACTGTAAGACCTGACTCCATATATCTGAAGCAATAGGGCAGCGAAGGAAAAGATGAGAAACATATTATGCATCATCTAAAAAAAGGTAGCATCTATTGGGTATAGAACATCCCCTCCTGCATAAATTTTCAATGGTGAAGATTTATTTTGAAGCAAGAGCCAAAGAAAGATATTAGCTTTAGGAATCAAGCTTCCAATCCAGGGATTAGACCAACAAGGGGAGGGAAGAGAAGAATAAAGCAACAAGGCAATAACAAAAACAAGATAAAAAGGTCAAAAGAAAAACCTCTCCACACCGTCTCATCTTCATCTCCACTATGCGCTAGAGAGATAAAATTTAAAGAGTTTTGCAAAGGTGTAAGTTGAAGATTAACAAGGGTTAAATTGGACCCTTTACCATTCACCTAGTAATCAAAGACAAAATGCCAAAATATTGTAATGCATTCCTCCTTGAAAAATCCAAAGACACTATCATTGGATAAGGGATCCCCGCCGAAGCATGAATCATTCTAGAACAAGATCCTCCTCCCATTCCCAATTTTCCAACCAGCCCCATAAGAGAACCCTCTCTAGCTTTAATAATATTATTCCAAAGTGTTGATCCCATCGAGATGTTAGGGGATTGAATAAAATCCTTGAAAGTGTGAGTATTATGAAGATATTTTCTATGACATATATAGAGTTCCATTCACTCTGGTTGCCATAATTTATTCAAACCTGCTTAGCTAGAAGGGCATTGTTAAAAGTCTTAATGCTCCTCAAACTGAGCCCACCATATTCCTTTTGTCTGCAGACAGCCTCCCAGGCTACTAAGTTAATTCTCTTCATTTCCTCCACCTCTAACTAAAGAAACCACTTTTGAATTTTCTCAATAATCTCTGCAAAATTTGAAGGAATTTTAAATAACCTCAAAGCACGGACAAGAAAATTTTGAATGGAGACTTGAGAAGCTAAACCTTACCAACCTGACTAAGCAAGGCACCTTTCCAACCAGCTAACTTTTTGTTTAACCTGTCAATCAACAAGATACAAAATTAAATCATATTTTTAACTCCAAGATCAAGGCCCAGATAAAGAGAAGGGAGACACATGATGGAACATCACAAAATATCAACAATTCTTTTCTATCTGGGCTCAGGAGTATTCATGAAAAATGGAGAACTATTTGCCCTATTCACCATCCGACTTGAAGCACTCTGACAAAAATTTAGAACATTCTTGATAACTTTGGCTTATCCTATAGTAGATCTCCCCATCGTGATAGTAGATCAGACCCACAAACTTTTGATGTAAGCAGGTCAAGTTAGCCAAGCATAGTTTGAGGCCTTTTAGAGTACAATTAGAACCTTGTTTATGCATAAATCTTGCCAGTATTTCAGCCATAATAGTAAAGAGAGTAGAGGATATATGATTCCCCTACTTGTGACCCCTAGATACCTTGAAGAAATGAGAGGGAGAGTTGTTGACAATAACTTCCATCAAAGAAGTAGAGATGAGTTTCCATATTAGTTGAAGTGTCCTTTCTGAAAAGCCAAATGCTCTGATAATTTTCAAAAGGAATCCTCAGTCCACTCTACCATAGTCTTCATAAATTTTCAACTTTAAAACGAATTCCTTGGCTCTTAGAAGCCTCCAATGAGTGGATATTCTCATGCACTCTGATGATAGAGTCTAGAATTTTTTTCCTAGGTACAAAGCCATTTTGTTGTAGCAATATTAAAAGAGGGAGAATCTCCAGCAATCTAGAAGTAATAACTTTAGAGATAATTTTATAAAAGGATTTGAAAAGGCTAATGGGTCAAAAAAAATCAAAGACCTTAGCCCTAGGATGATTAGGGAAAATAAAAATAAAGGTAGACTTAAGTTCCTTTAAAATGGATCTTGCACCAAAGAAATCCTTGAAAACATTAGCCACGTCCTCAGTCATAATACTCAAAAAACACTAAAATAAAAACAAAGGGAATCCATCTGGGCCAAGGGCCTTATTACGATCAAAGGAAAAATACCCTTCTTAATTTCTTTACTGAATGGGATGACATGAAATATTTTATTATGGTCTTCATTCATAATTTTGGGAATGGAAGCAACAAGGATGTCCTAGGCCTCACCATCCAACCCATTATCATCCTTTAAAAGATTAACAAAGAAGAAAATTGTCTCTCTTCTAATCTCCTCTTCTTTGTCAATTTTAACTTCATCCTTCATAATATGATCAAATTCTATTTTCTTCCATGTGCTTTAGTATATTTATATGAAAGAATCTCGTATATATTCTTGTCACCCAAGGAAAACCAAAGGGACCTGGATCTTTTCTTCAAAAAGGATTCCTCTCTAGAGATAATATTATGATATTTTGAGAGAATTTCATTTTACTTAGAGAGGTAGTCTCCAATATATCCCTCATGTTAGATTGTATCTTGGATCTCAATAAAATCAGACTGAACAACATACTTCATAGAAAAAATATCCCTGAAGGTCCTTTTATTTCATTTTCCAACATTCACCTTGACCTCTTTTATTTTTTGGCCACTTTAAACATTGCAGTGCCATTAGCATTAATGCTCCACCACTTTTTTGCAGTAATCACAAAGACTAGGATGAGACAACCACATTTTTTCAAATTTGAAAGAAAAAATCCTTCTCCCATTCATAGCTTCAGCCACAAAGCTAATAGGATAATCGTCCAACCCTATTTTTGATAAATCATTCAAAGAACAAAAATAGTGAAGCAACTAATCATTAGAAACAAGGGCATAGTCCAACCTAACCAAGATAAGCTCATCTTCATTCCTCATGTTCATCCAACTGAATGAGGCTCCCTTTAATTCAACATCATGCAGACCCTGATCATTGATAAAAGCCATCAAACCCTTTTTCCTATCCAACTCCAAATCTGGGAACCACCAAATTTTTCCTTCGCCTAAAGAATGGTATTTAAATCACCCAAAATAATCTAATGATCATTAGGGTGTCTCTACCTAAATGAAGCAAAGATTAGACTAGAATTTCCTTCTAGCACCTTTTTGTTAGGCGCATAAATATTTGAAATAATCCAGCTAAAGTCATCGCTAATATGCTTAAATTGTATAGCAACATGATTACCATCTTCACCTATAGGGATACCCTGAATGAAGTTTGAGTTCCAAAGAGCAACAACACCCCCTGAAGCTCCCTCTAAACTACTACCTTGAATACCACAATTCTTGAAAACTTTAAATCTCTCCACTTTGTCTTTAGAAATTTTAGTTTTTTGGATTAGAAATATATCCGATTTATGATCTCTAGAAAAATTATGAATAATATCTTGTTTATGGGAGTTTTTTAACCCCCTAATATTCCAAGACATGATTTTCATTTCTTACCAGGAGAGCTATAGAGACAAATCTCAACGATAGTCTTCTAAACACCATACACAATGTGTTGAAGACATTCCTACTCCCTATACCACTTGGAAGGCTTCCTCCTTGCACTCCTAGAAACTCCATAATCCACTTTTTTCCTATTCCTAGTAGACACCCCCAGGGTCATAACAGACAATTTTTTCTTCTTCTTCCTTTCCACCTTAGTGAAAGACACATCCTCTTCAAAATTTGTTTCCTATAAGTTGGTATTTTATTTTCCTCCCCTATCCCTATCAACAAGACTCTTGTAAGAGGAAAGAGAGTCTGGGATGTCAACATTCTAGTCTAGATTAGAAAAATGTTGCATTTGGATTTCTGATCTGAAGAATCAATAGGATAAGTAGATTTTACAATTTCAGTATCTGAAGGAAGTGAGGAAGAAACAAACAGAGGGGATGAATGTGGTGAATCTTATTTATAGTCCCTCAGCACTTGCCTATCCTGGTGTGACCCTAGGTCCACCTCAGCCCTACTATCATCTCCATGTTTTTCCACTGTTGGGAAACCATTATCCTTCTCCAAAGTGTCATTATTATCCTTCTCATATTTTCCTTCAGGTTCTTGCATAGGTTGAACAACCAACTTAGCACCCCCAGTATCCTCATACCTATTCAAATAAGATAAGCCATCATTCTTAGGAACCTACTTTGAATCGACCATGTTTGAGACATGTTGCGCCTTATTGATATCCTCATTTTCCTTGACCGTGGGACAACTAGTATTAACTAGATTTACAACATCCTCATTTCCTTCACTCCTTTTTTCTGCTAGCTCTTGTGCCTCACCAAAATCCTTCTTGCTAACATTTTTCACCAATCGATCCTCAATGGTATGTTTGGGATTCTAGATTATTGTCATCTTAGGCTTAGATTTAGGAGCTAGTTTTTTTTCTTTAAGAGGGCACTTCTTTTCCTAGTCCCCAGATTTTTTGCAAACATAAAAACAAAATAGAAGCGATTCAAATTCAATCACCTAAACCCGCTTCCCAAAATTAGAGACTAGTTCAATGGAAGAGGGAAGGCTCATAGACTCGACTTTACTAACACATATTCTAGCATATACCATTCACTTCCAAGCTGTTGTCATAGCATCAATAGATATCAACTCACCAAAGGAGCTAGCTATCCCTCTGAACATATCCTCATACCAATATTCCAGACGAAGGCCTGAGAGTCTAACCCATACAGGAACCACATGAAATATTGCATCCAAGAGGTCTAGATTAGGGATCCATTTTCTAAGGGCTGGAGAAGACTTCCCAATAACCAAATGGTCGAGATATCTTCAACATAAGAGAAAGAAAAGAAAATAAAAAACCCCTTAAACATCGCAGAGACCTCAACCTAACCCTTAAGCTTCCATATCTTACTCATAAAATATCTAACCACTTCAATATTAGGTCTTGGACCCATAAACTTTCCCACCATAGAAAGAGCCAAGCTAGAAATGTTATGATTAATAATTTGGTCTCGGACATAAATAACAAACTTACCACTATTCTGGTCAGAGATGTCAGTAACCGGGGGAAAAACTGATTTGCCAGTGGGTTTGACCCCAAACAGAGACACCCAATGTTTTTTCATTTCCCCATTTTTTTAACCACCTCCCTAGTCAGTTTTGACGGAGGAATATCCTTCACGAGGGGACCAACAACTAGGTCCACCTGAAACCCTAGATTTGGACCATAGGAAAAAGGTGTGTCATCCTCTAAATCGGCCTCCCCGTGTCCTTCAACTACACCACTTTCCTTGGGGCCCGATTTGTGACTGCCTCCCTGAATAGTCAACAATCTGTCCGCCAGCAATATTGAAGTCATCCGCCTGAAACGCGCTTGAAACCCTTGCTCCGCACCTCTCCGCTCCATTCTAATTTAGTCTTCCTTTAAAAGTCCAAAGACACTATCATTGTCTAAGGGATCCCTTCTGAACCAACAATCATCCCAGAACAGGATCCTCCTCCCATTCCAAACTTTCCAACCAACCCCCATAAGAGAAACCTCTCTAGGTTTAATAATATTATTCCAAAGTGTTGATCGCGTCGAGATGTTAGCGGAATGAAGAAAATCCTTGAAAGTGTGAGTATTATGAAGATATTTTCTATAACATATAGAGTTCTATTCACTCCTGCTGCCATAAGTTCTCTAAATCCGCTTAGCCATAAGGGCATTGTTTAAAGTCTTAATGCTCATAAAACTGAGCTCACCATATTTCTTCGGTCTGCAGACAACCTCCCAGGCTACTAAGGGAATTATCATTCTTTCCTCCACCCTTGATCAAAGAACCCACTTCTATATTTTCTCAATAATCTCTGCAAATTTTAAAGGAAATTTAAATAACCTCAAAGCATGGCTAAGAAAATTCTGAAGGGAGGACTTGAGAAGCTGAACATTATCATCCTGACTAAGCATGGCACCTTTCCAACAAGGTAATTTTTTGTTGAACCTATCAATTAATAAGATCCAAAAAGAATCCAGAGGTTTAATTCCAACAATAAGGCCCATATAAAGAGAAGGGAGAGACTTGATTGAACATCACAGATTATCAAAAATTCTTTTCTATCTGGCCTTGGGAGTATTAAGAAAAAATGGAGAACTCTTAGCCCTATTCACCATCTAACTTGAAGAAATCTCCTAAAAATTTAAAAAATTCTTGATCATTTTGGCTTCTCCTATAGTTGAGCTCCCCATCATGATAGTATCAAACCCATAAACTATTGATGTGAGCAAGTCAAGGTAGATGAGGATAGTTTGAGGCCTTTTATAGTATCATTAAAGTAACCTATTTATGCATAAATATTGCCAGAATTTCAGCCATAATAGTAAAAAGAATAGAGGATATAGGATGTTCCTACCTGAGACCCCTAGATACCTTAAAGAAATGAGAGGGACAGTCATTAACAATAACTTTCATCAAAGAAGTAGAGATGAGTTGTCATATTAGTTGAAGTTCCCTTTTCAAAAAATGAAATGCTCTTAGAATTTTCAAAAGGAATCCTCAGTCCACTCTATCATAGGCTTTGGAAATTTTGGATAGCTTTAAAATGAATCCTTGGCTCTTAGAAGCCTCCAATGAGTGGATAATCTCATGCACTATGATGATAGAGTCTAGAATTTTCTTCCCAGGAATAAACCTATTTTGTTGTAGTGATATTAACAGAGAGAGAATCCCCTGCAATCTAGAAGTGATCACTTTAGAGATAATTTTATAAAAGGAGCTGCAAAGGCTATTGGGTAAAAAAAAATCAAAGAATTTAGCCCCAAGATGCTTAGAGACAGGAAAAATAAAGGTAGAGTTAAGTTCCTTTAAAATAGATTTCCCACCAAATAAATCCTTGACAACATTAGCCACGTCCTCAGCCACAATAATCTAAAATCACTGAAAGAAAAACAAGGGGAATCCATCTGGGCCAGGGGCCTTATTATGATCAAAGGAAAAATGGCTTTCTTAATTTCTTCATTGGATGGGATGGCAGTCAATATTTGATTATACTCTTCATTTAAAATTTTGTGAATGGAAACAAGGATTTCCTAGGCCTCACCATCCAACCCATTATCAACCTTTAAAAGATCAGCAAATAAAAAAACTGTCTCTCTTCCAATCTCCTCTTCTTTGTCAATTTTAACTTCGTCCTTCATAATATGATCAAATTCTACTTGCTTCCCTATGCTTTAGTGTATCTATATGAAAGAATCTGGTATTCTTATCACCCGAGGACAACCTAAGGGACCTGGATGTTTTCTTCCAAAAGGCTTCCTCTCTAGAGATAATATTTTGAGAGAATTTCATTTTGCTTAGAGAGATAGTCTCCAATATATCCCTCCTATTGGATTTTATCCTGGATCTCCATCAAATCAAATTTAACAAAAGAATTCATAGAAAAATATCCCCAAAGATCCCTTTATTCCATTTTCTAAAATTCACCTTGACCTCTTTTATTTTTTTGGCCACCTTAAACATTGCACTGTCATTAGCAATAATGCTCCACCACTTTTTCCAGTAATCATAAAGGCTAGGATGAGACAACCATATTTTTTCAAATTTGAAAGAAAAACTCCTTCTTCCATTCATAGATTCTGCCACAAAGCTAATAGGATAATGGTCCAACACTATTCTTGATAAATCATTCAAAGAAAAAAAATTAGTGAAGCAACTAATCATTAGAGATAAGGCATAGTCCAACCTAACCTGGATATTCATTCCTCATGTTCGTCGAAGTGAATGAGGCTCCCTTTAATTCAACATCATGAAGACCCTGATCATTGATAAAATCCATCAAACCCATTTTACTATCCAACTTCAAATCTGGTAACCACCAAATTTTTCCTTCTCCTAAAGAAAGGTATTGAAATCACCCAAAATAATCTAATGATCATTAGGGTGTCTCTACCTAAATGAAGCAAAATTATACTAGAATTTCCTTCTAGCACCTTTTTTATTAGGCGCACAAATATTTGAAAGAATCCATCTAAAGTCATCCCTAATATGCCTAAATTGTGTAGAAACATGATTACCATATTCACCTATAGGGATACCCTGAATGAAGTTTGAGTTCCAAAGATTAACAACACCCTCTTAAGCTCCCTCCAAACTACTACCATGAATACCACAATTCTTGAAAACTTTAAATCTCTTCACTTTATCTTTATACATTTTAGTTTCTTGGATCAGCAATATATTAGGTTTATAATCTCTAGAAAAATTGTAATTAATATATTGTTTATGGGAGTTTTTTATCCCCCTAATATTCCAAGACATGACTTTTACTTCTTACTAGGAGAGTTATAGAGACAAATCTTAGGGACAGTCTTCTTAACACCATACACAATGTTTTAAAGACATTCATGCTCCCTATGCCACTTAGACAACTTCCTCCCTGCACACCTAGAAATGAATCAATCCACTTTTTCCCTATTCCTAGTAGACACCCCGGGGGTCATAATAGATGAGTTTTTCTTCTTCTTCCTTTCCACCTTAGTGAAAGACACATCCTCTTCAAAATTTGTTTTCTCTAAGCTGACATTTTCTTTTCCTCTGCTGTCCCTCTCAGCAAGACTCGTGTAAGAGGAACGAGAGTCTCATATCTCAACATTCTAGTCTAGATTAGAAAAATGTTGCATATGGATTTCTGATCCAAAGAATCAATAGGATAAGTAGATTTCACAATCTCAGTATCTGAAGGAAGTGAGGAGGACACAAATAGAGGGGATGAATGTGGAAAATCTTCTTTATAGTCCCTCAGCACTTGCCTATCCTGGTGTGACCCTGGGTGCACCTCACCAATATCATCATCTCCCTATTTTTCCACTGTTGGGCAACCATTATCTTTCTCCAAAGTGTCATTATTATCCTTCTTGTATTTTCCTTCAGGTTCTTGTGTAGGTTGAACAACCAACTTAGCATCCTCAGTAGCCTCATACCTACTCAAATTAGAGAAGCCATCATTCTTAGAAACCTTCTCCGAATTGACCATGTTTGAGACATGTTGCGCCTTAATGATATCCACATTGTTCTTGGCCGTGGGACAACTAGTATTAAGTAGATTTACAAAATCCTCATTTCCTTCACTCCTTTTTTGTACTAGCTCTTGTGCCTCACTATAATCCTTCATGGGCCAACATTTGTCACCAAATGACCCTCAATGGGCTGTTTGAGATTCTAGACTCTTGACATCTTAGGCTTAGATTTAGGAGCTAGTTTTTTTTCTTTAAGAGGGCACTTCTTTGCCTAGTGCCTAGATTTTTCGCAAACATAACAACCAAATGGAAGAAATTCAAACTCAATCACCTAAACCCACTTCCCAAGTTTAGAGACTAGTTCAATGGAAGAGGGAAGGTCCATAGAATGGACTATACCAACACATATTCTAGCATATACCATTCACTTCCAATTTGTTGTCATAGCATGAACAGATAGCAACTCACCAAAGGAGCTAGCTATCCCCTGAACACATCCTCATGTTAATATTCCAAAGGTAGGCCTGGGAGTCTGACCCATATAGGGACCACATACAAGATTGCATCCAAGAGGTCCAGATTAGAGGTCTATTTTCTAAGGGTTGGAGAAGACTTCCCACTAACCTAGGTCCTCCAATAGAAAATGCTCGAGATATCTTGAGCACAAGAGAAAGGAAAGGAAAAAAACCCCTTAAACATCGCAAAGACCTCAACCTAACCCTTAAGCTTCCATCTCTTACTTACAAAAGATCTTACCACTTCAATGTTAGGTCTTGGACCCATAAACTTTCCCACTAGAGAAAGACCCACGATAGAAATTTTATGGTTAATGACTTGGCCTGGGATAGAAATAATAAACTTACTACTATTTTGGTCAGAGATTTTGGTAACAGGGGCAAAATTGATTTGGCAGTGGGTTTGACCCAAAACAAAGACACCCAACATTTTTTTCTTTTCCCCATTTTGTTAACCCCCCACCTCTCCTCAGTCAATTCCGAGGGTGGAATCTCCTTCACGGGGAGCCCAACAACTGGGTCCACTTGAAACCCTAGATTTGGATCTTGAGAAAAAGGTGTGCCATCCTTTGAATCTGCTTCCCCCTGTCCTTCAACTACACCACTTTCCTTGGGGCTCAAGTTGTGACCCCCTCCCTATATAGTCAATCATTCATCTGCCAACAATCTTGAAGTCGTCTGCTTGAAACCCTTGCTCCGCACCTCTCCGCTCCATGTTGGAAATCCTCAATTGTTGAAGCTAGGGAATGGAAGTATTTTCTCTTACACTATGCATATTGTTATTGTTTAGAAAAAAAGTCATAATTGAGATGATGAAGAGTGTGTGAAAGTTTGAGTTTAAGAGTAACGAGGCAATACCAAACAAAGGGAAGGTGTTAATTGTTGATGTTATCGTCGATGTTAATGAAGTGAAAAAGAGGCAAGGTGGTTTGTTATTTGACATGGTTATGATGACTTGTCTCTTTGTTGAAGGAGAACTGAGGAAGAATTAAAGTCATTATTTTTCAAAAATACTTTCACAAGCTATAATGTATAGAATTTTTCTTGTCTTTATGCATTCATAGAAGCCTATAGATACAAAATGGCCTCTACATGCTTTCAATAAAAATTGTGTTTCCAAAAATTAATCTTCATAGTAGTTTATTTATTTTATTGAACTATCTTTTTTATTTATGTTGTGAAAAAGCATGCGATAGTTTTTTATTTATATTTATTTATAATTTTAAATAAAATATATTTAATATTTAATATTTTACTAAAGAACTATTTTATATTTAGTTGAATATTATTTTTATTAATAATAATTAATACTTTGATGTGTAAATGACTATCAAATTTAAATTTAAAAGTAAAAAAAATATGTACATGGTTAATATGAGATTAGTGGCTATATTTAAAAAGTATTCTAGTATACTCATTTTCATTCTAATTATGCTTTCTACCCTAACAAGTCTTTTTCTCAAACTTTTCTTTTAAAATCAACCAATCCTAAGTCACTATTTTTTGTTGTTAGAATATTTCTAATGTTTAAATATTTATTTATGAATTAAATAAATGATATAAATTACTTATCTTCTTTATCATTCGTTCAATTGATTTGATCTTATAGGACTCCTTTTTGAAGCTTCACAAATTTGTTATTCGAAAAGTTTTTAATGATAGTTTGTAATATATAATTCATCTATCATTTAATTTATTTTGAAATTAGTTTTTTAATTTATAGTATATTTTTATGAGATACTATATTTAATATTTTATTACTATAAACATGTTATTATATTTTATTGTTTACAAATTTTAATTACTATATATTTCTTATATTATATATATATATA
>MU223922.1:828390-909090 GCA_018584345.1 Thuja plicata | reverse complement strand
TATATATATATATATATATTATAATTTCTAATATATAATATATAATATAAAATTACTATATCATTTAATTTTTAATCTATAATAATTTTATTTTAGTAAATAACTATTAATTAAAATATAATTAATATTAATAATAAAATTAGAATTAAATTTACGTATATAATTATTATTATAACTAATGACGGCAAGTACAGGCCACTACGTGACACTTGTTACATTTATAATATCATTATATTTTTATTTTAAATAAGAAACCTTTCAATCTTCTATAATGATTAAATTATTAAATTTTTTGTATTAATTATAAGGATATCAAAAATTATAACGAAGAGTATACAAAGAGGCCTAGCCTCACACAGAGAGTATCAGAGTATCAAAGTATCAAAGTTTTACAAAACAACATAAAAAAGGAGAGACAACAGCTAGCTTAGAAGATCATTGTGATTTTCAATCCAGGCAGTCCACCCCAAAGGGCCTTCCATCCAGACGATATTCTGGTTTTCTTGGATCTAGGCCAGCATACAAATTTGGTCCTTTGTGGTCTTTTTGTTCTTCTTCACAGCTTGGTGCAGCTTCTTGCGGGTTTTGTCAAAAAGAGAAGGATCATTCATGTGCCTTCTCCACTCGTACCCATCCTTCATCTCAAAGACGAACATGGTAAAATACCCAGTCTCAAGGAACCCCTTCAGCTTATCCTTCTCGATGATCATATTAATTAGGACGTGCAAGAAAATTTTAAACTAAGTGAGATTAAGAAAAGACTTAGTAAGGATTCTGGGGGTGTCCTGAAACCTTTCTTCATTCCAGCATTTCCAAATATACAAAAGAATATTAGAAGAAAGGATGTTCCAAAATAAGTTAGTATCTTTTTTCAATCCATTAATATAACCAGTAATGATTTCAAAAATGTCCACATAAGTAGGGTAAGTAAAACCAAACAAATTCGAGATTTTTTTTGCAAAGGGGCATTCAAACAAAATATGCCTGCAGGATTCAGGAACATTGAAAATGCTACAAACATCATAAGAAGAAGAATCTTTTCTCAACTTAGGCAGTCTATCAAGAATCACGAGCCATTTAAAACATTTGATTTTAGGATCAACGGTACTTTTCCACAGCATATCAAAATACTTCTTCCATTCATAGTTATCCAGATGAGTGTACCAACATTTGTTAACATGAGAGATGATAGAGTCATTGTATCCAATCACCTTATAGATATTTTTGGATTTTATATTAATAACAGTGGCGCCATCGGGCCATTTAATATTAAGAAATATGTGGGAGTCCAAATGGAAAATCTTGGGTAAGTCTTTGCAAGCTTTCAAGATCATGTTGTAGGTCTTCTTTTGGGATAAAGGTAGGTTAAATTGGGTCTTGAGATAATCCCAACTAATAAGTTTGTCATGTTCAAACAGACAAATTAGTTGAGAGATGCCAAGCTTATTCCAGTGGTGGGCTGAGAATCCTTGGGAGAGGGCGAGATGTTTACCAGAAAGGTGTAAGCTCCACCAAATGGATCTTTCACCATGAAGGTGGTTGGAGTCAAAGAAAGTCTTATTAGGGATAAAGTGTCTGACATGTTCCTAGGCCTTCCAAATAGTTTTAAAGACCGCGGAGCCTTGAACAATAACAGAGAAATTGCCTTCAATAAGGTCACCAAGGGGAAGGTTTTTCCATGTCTTAGATTTTCTAGGAAAACCCCTTTCGATGTTGCTCCTATAAGAACTTTCCATGGCTCATCCCCTTCTAAAGCATGAAAAATCCATTTGGGGGCAAGGGCAATCCCTTGCATTTTTAAATCCTTAAGGCCTAATCCCCCAAGGAGCTTGTTAGTGTGGCACCATTGCCACTTAACAACATGCATTTTTTTGTTACTTTTGCCATCGGACTAGAGGAAGTTCCTGATAGTCTTTTGAATCTCTAAAATTTGATAATTATTAAACATCCATGTAGAGGAGTAATAAATATTGTATGAAGAAAGAATATTTTGGCGAACTTGAACCATGCCAGCTAAAGATAAGGTTCTATTATGCCATTTACAAAGCTTTTTAGTGATCTTATCCTTCACCCAAGACCACATGTCTTTATGTGAAGGATCAATAGAGAAGGGGGTCCCAAGATATCAGACAATATGTTGGGGGCCACCCCACTGAAAGCCAAATTTGCTGAACCAATCAGGGGGTTGCTCTTTCCAACCAAGACAAATGGATTTGGATTGGGACAAACGAGTACCAGAAATGGAGCAGAAAAAGTCAAGTTTGGTATGGAGAGCTTGGAATTTTTCCTCGTTGGCTTCAAACAAGATGGAAGTGTCATCAGCAAACTGACAGTTGATGAGCTCAGAGTCATCGGGCAAGGAAATACCTTTGACAGCAAGAGATAGGGAATTGTCTCTAAGGATATAAGAAAGGGCGTCCGAAGCAATGACAAATAAGGCAGGGGTGAGGGGGAAACCTTGCCTGATAGATCTACTAAGGGGGAAGGGATCAGAGAGTGATCCATTAACATCCACTTGAGTAGAAGCATCTTTGAGCAGAACTCTAACTATTTTACAATAACGTCCAGGAAAACCAAAAGCATTAAGCATCATTAAAATAAAGTCCCACTCGACCCTATCATAGGCTTTCTCAAAATCTAGGAGAAACATGATAGTGTTTTGGTTAGAGTGTTTGGACCAATTCATAGCTTCACAGCTAGTAATAAAGTTTTCAAGAATGAATCTACCTTTGATAAATCTTGGTTGTGTAGAAAAATATAAACTTGGGCAGAATAGTTACAAGCCTCAGAGCCATAATTTTGGCAAGTATCTTGTAAGACACATTCATCTGAGTAATAGGTCTCTAATTTTTAAGAAGGGTCTTATCCCCATCCTTGGGGATCAGTTTGATAATTCCCATGTTAATGGAACTGCCCAGGGTGCCTTGATTAATGGCTTCATTATAGATGGCAAGGAGATCCGGACATATCCAGCTTAAGTTTTCATTGTAGAATTCCATAGGTAAACCATCAAGGCTAGGAGCCTCGTCATTTTTAAGGGCTTGGATGGCCTTCTCCATTTCATCAATAGATATCTCCTTGCTAAGAAGGTCAAAATCTTGATCAGAGATTTTACTGGGAATGAGAGGTTTGCACTTATCTCTGAGGGCTTTGGCCTCTTCAAAATCTTCAGAGGTGAATAGATTTTGATAGAAGGAAGAACAGATTTCCTTGTATCATTAGTATCAGAGATCTCGTTATTGTTAACAACAATATTGTTAATGGTCTCGTTGGTTTGTTTCTGCTTGAGGAGGTTAAAGAAGAATTTAGATCCCCTATCACCATGTTGGAGCCAATGCGCACGGGCTCTAATTCTGGCACCCCTAACTTTAGAATGTTGGTGATGTGCTAGAGCATCCCTAGCATTGGCAACCTGGGTAACAAGATTGCAGTCAGAGGGATTGTTTTGGATATTGAGCTCGGTAGAAAGCAAGTTAGAGGATAGCTATTTTTCAGTAAATCTATAGTCTTTATCTTTTTTTTGGCCAATGGTTTGTAAAAGTTTCCAGGTACGAACATTGTAGTTCCAATTCTCAATATTGGAAAAGGAAGTGAGGTTGTTTTTGTTAATAAGTCTAACAAGATTAATAGCGAAAATAACATCTTTATCCAAAAGTAAACTAGTATTAAGAGCAAATTTATTCTTAATCAGATTGTCATGGACAGGGGCATTGAAGCATTTAAAACAAATAGAGATAGGGTGGTGGTCGGAGAGGGAAGAGGGAGAGACAGTGACCAAATTACCCAAGTTGTCAGGAATGAAGGAGAAAAAAATTTTGTTAGCGTAAAAACTGTCTAATCTGGAATGTATTATGGAGGAGTCATTATGAAAGTTACACCAGGTATACCAGAGCCTCGAACATCCACTTTTATTCTCAGCAAGAGGATCAAATAGGAGTTTGGTATATTTGAGTCTGTTCCAATGACCTTTTTCCCAATCTCTCCAGGAGAAGGGGAGGCCACCAGATTTATCTTCCTGAGACTCAACCATATTAAAGTCCCCACCAAAAAACCAGGGGATGTCAGGAAGAGATGTCATCCAAACCCAAAGATCAGTTCTTTCTTTGTACTCATTGGCAGCATATATAGACAAAACCCCAAAGATAAGGCCATTAAGGTTGAATGTGACCCAAACAGCCCTATTGCAGGGTGAGATACCATTGCCCGTGATGAAGTTAGACCATTTAGGGTTAAGAAGGATACCAACGCCACCCTTACCCTTAGGATGATTGGAGAAAAACTTAGTAGCATCTTTCCAAATGTAGTTTAAGCAAGAGTCAAGCAAGAAACCAATAGCCTTCAGTTCTTGAAGCATTAGAATATCAATAGCGGGAATAGAACTCAGGATACGTTTAACAATAAACTTCCTATTTGGGGATTCGAGACCCCTAATATTCCATGAAGTGCAATTCATTGCGAAAACAGTGAGGAGGGGGAACAATTAGGGTCTGTGGGACCACTTGTAGAAATCAACAGAATAGAGGGAGAATCCCCAACAGTTTTAGCTGAGCTATTATTATTTTTGCTTTTTGAGCCCGGGGGTTTCCTCTTCGTTTTGCTTTGGGGAAGTTATTTTTCTAGTCAAGATCATCATCTTCAGAGACAGAGGGGTTATTACCTTCAATGTCCATGGTGGAATTACTGGAAGCTATATTCTCATGGTTAGAGTCTTTATCAGGAAAAGGGGTATGCGGGATAATTGCCGGGACGATTTCCAGAACACAATTGTCATCCAAATATTTGAAGATTTTTGGGGGGAGGGTAATATTTTCATCATGTGAACTAATATTAGGAGAGTTAACATTGGATTTCATCTGAGGAGGAGTCGAACTCGGAGAGATGATGGGTTGGGGAACAACACCACAGGTATTAGTCAGTGTAGTAGATGGGGCGAGTTCAGAGATGGTGGAGTTTTTCTTAGCTTTCCTTCTACATTTATTACTTTTTTTTTCAACTGGTTGAAACCCATCTGGTTGAATCGCTCCAATCACGGGAGTTAAGGAGGGTGACGTCGAGATCTCAGAGTCCATGAAGGTAACAAGAGCAGGGGAGATACTAGACAAATCAATGGGAGGCTTGTTAACCACAGAGGGTGACCCCAAGCTTATCTTAGTATTCGAGGGGTGGGAATCCTGAGAGGAGCTTTTAAGTGGCTGGGGATTTCGTTTGATAATGGGACAATCTTTTCTCAAATGACGCTCTTTCTTGCAGAGGAAGCAAACGTTGAGACCACCCAAGATTTCAATAGGGCACGAATAGACATCCTCATTGATATTCACTTCAAGAGCGGAGGGGATATCCATGCCCGGTTTCAGAGAAATAAGTGCTCCGGCATCCAAATGTGGAACCAATCTAGTTGTTTCATCCATTCACAAAACCTTTCCAAAGGGTTCTAGCAGATGTGGAAGAAACCACCAGAGGAAGGGGGGGACATTTTTGAGCAGAAGCCAGCGAGGGGCGGATAGGGCAATTAGTTCCTCATGTATGGCTTTAGGAGTCCAAGCCAGTGCTTGGAAGGAGGTATTGCCAACGGTCTAATACTGCCTTTTGAGCATCGCTCCCTGAGATTCAGGGTTAAAAAAGAAAATAACAAACAAACCCTTCTGGATTTGCCTACAGAAAGAGATATAAAAACCCATTTATCTAATTCAACAACACCGAAAAGAATAGTGAAAATTTTCAGCCTAGATTTTTTTTTAATGATTTCATTTAGCATATCAGGGTTAGGAGAAATGGACAAAGATTTCACCACAGCCCTAGAATCCTTACTGGACGGTGCGGCTCCATCTTTACCAGCGAGGTCGAATTTGGCTCCGAGAGTAATAATGGATGTGTTGCGAGTAACGGCCTCTGAGAATTTTTTTTGCATAGTGGGTGGAGAAAGGTTTTTTAATGGGGATGAAGGACCGAGTGATTCAGCCTCCATCGCGGGTAGGAGGTGCGGTCACTGCCAAGGCAGAGGAGTAAATGAAAATAAATGCAAATAATAAAGCATAGGCAAGAAATGATCACACCTGTCACTGGAAAAAGCTATGCGGAGATCGCAATCGACACCCGAGAAAACACAAAGCCACACCGATCAATTCTAATTATATTCTATTTTTTTCAAAAAAAATAAAAAAATCAAATTATTAACTTTCACATAAACTTATATTATTATTATTTCTTTACGAAACTTGTAAGAAAAATAGTTTTATTAGACGTTATGGACATTATGTGAAGCTTTGCAGGTACCGTCACAGCTATGTAAAAGGCCATTAATTTATGTTGCCATTGTAAATTTTACATCGCTACTAACGAGCGATTAAAAGTTATTATTTTGGAGTTTACTTAGAAACTCATCAAATCACAGATTCTTTATTGTCATTATTATTTTGGAGTTTAGATAGAAACTCATCAAACCAGAGATTCTTGCCTGATTCCGTACCTAAATAAATTGAATGCTTCAACTATAAATAGTAGCGCGATTGAACTTTTTCTTAAATAATAGATAACTGACTACAGAAATAGCGGATATTATAGCGGTATATATATATAAAGGGGAATGCGATCCTTTTGCGATTGGCTGCAATGATACCTGTAGAAATTATGATAATGCTGATAAGGGGAAAATTATTTATCTATTCATTTGGAGCATTGCTATTCTAACAGTGAGAATGCCATACATTTAAAAGGTCACCAGGTTAGTAGCTTCAAAGGTCAGCATTATCATAAGTTACACAGGTGTCATGACAGCTAGTCGAAGTAAGAGTACATTCTCTATTATAATGATCGCTAAAATATCTGTAATATCAGTGGTAGAGAATTTGTGTTCTTTAAAGAGAGGTCTCAAGTCTAAATCTCGGAAAGGAATAGGGTATGTATGCTTCATTTGTAACACAGTTAGGTTCCTCTTTCACAAGGATTACTTAGTAGTACATACAACCACATGGCTGGTATCGTGAGTATAAAAGAATGTTTCCTCTTTTAAGATTTTGGATTTTTAATTTTTTTTTAAATCTTCACAAATAATTAATATTACAAAAACATGCCCCTAAACTTTTAGAAAAATTAATAGGTAGATTTATTTGACTGGCCTTTTTTCACAAGGAATTTTTAAATCACTTTTAATTTTTAGTATTTTTTCAAATCTTGAATACAACATTTCTTTACATAAATATTTACTATATAAACATGTCACATGATAATAATCAAATTATTTTTATTTTAACTTTTTAAGTTTGCTTTTATTTTTAACTTTTAAATTAGTACATCGTGTTTTAGTGTTTTTTCAGTTTTCTGTACATCGTTACAATTATTTGTATCTTATCATCAAAGCAGAACTTAATTTAATGTTGAATGAACGGTTACAGTCAATTCTTTTTCTTTTCCAAATAGAGTACATGATGTTCTTTTATTTGTAAATGAATAATATATAAGGTCATCCGTAGATGCCATATTCATTGAGAATCACCAGGAAACTTAAACTGGTTATTACTAAAACTGTAACTGGTTGTTTGACATGCTCAATTTAACTGTCGAAAATAGTTTTGTACTACTTTCTCAATAGTAGGCTGAAAGTGTTACTCATCATTTAGATTCTATATTTAAGTGTATTTTAATTACAGTGGGGGTTACAATCAAGAAGTTCATTTGTATTTGTTAATTAATTTTTGGAAGCTAAAGTTGCACAAGCTGACATTGACTTCTATTTACAGATTGACTTAGAGGGTGGATACTTTCCAGTCACAATCCTTTTCAGAGACGATTATCCAAGTAAACCACCCAAATGTAAATTTATTTTTTACATTTTAGTATTATTATATTAAATTAATGTCAAATTGTAGAGTTTGCCATAGTTTATTTTTTAGATTTATAGTTTACAATTGATAATAGAAGGTTGAAGTTCTATCTACATCTCTGGCTTCTCTATCTTTGTCCCCTCACTACCTCTCCCTCCTCTTTTCCCCATCTCCCCCTGTCCCTCTAAGTGCCTCCCCCTCCCCCTCACCCTCACCCTCACCCTTTCTCTCTAAACTATTCATAATTTAGAGTTTAGGGTTCATGGTCTATGATGGAGGGTTAAGCATTAAGTGTATATGGATTAAATGTATTTTTATAGCTTATTGTTAAATTATTAATGCAAGATTTTAGGGTACACGGGTTTCTAGAGTTAATGATGGAGGATTGAGAATTTAGGATTTATGAATTAATTTAATTTTGAGGTTTTGGTTTTAAATTATTAATGTTGGGTTTTGAGATTTAATGCATATGGTTTATGGCCAATTTTTAGGGTTTAGGGTTTATAATTAAAGATGGAGAGTTGGGAATTGAGAATTGAGGAATTAAGAATTAAATATTTTTTAGGTTTGAATGTCATATTATTATTAGATTTTAGGATTTAGTATATTTGGTTTAGGGTTTATGATTCATAATTGAGGGTTGAACATTAACATGTTAGAGATGAGATCTTAACTTGTTATAATATTAAAGGTTTTATGGTTGAGCATTTAGGGTTTAGAAGGTATGATTGAGGATTTAGGGTCTATAGTTTAATGATGTAGGGTTGAGCATTGAAGGTTTATGGAATAAATTTAATTTTTTTATGTTTTAGTATTAAATTATTAATGCCAAGCATTAGGGTTTAGGGTTTACTATTTAAGGTTGATCTTGGTAGGACTAAATATTGATGGTTTAGGGATTCAGTTTGATTTATAGGTCTTAGTATTATAATTTTTATATAGAAGGTTTTAGGATTTATGATTAATGATGTAAGGTTGAGGGTCCACCTACCTCTCTATCCCCTCTTTACCTTTTCCTCCCTTATCATTCTACTTCTCTCCTATCTCATCTTTCTCTCTCCTATCTCTATCTCTCCATACCTCTCTTTCTCCTACTCTTATTTCCTTTACCCCACTGATCTATCTTTCTATCACTTTGTCCTCTCTTTCTCTACATCATTTTTGGTTTAAGGTTTAAGCCCTAGGGTTGATGGTTTATGATGAAGGGTTCAACATTGAGGTTTTGTGGATTCAACTTAACTTTTTAGGTTTTAGTACATTCAATTGTTAATGTCAAGTTGTGGGGTATATTGTACATGGTTTACCATTTAGGTACTAGGCTTTAAGGTTTTGTGTTTAGGTTTTCTAGGGTTGATAAGATGAAGGGTTGAGTCTTGAGGGTTCAGGGATTCAATTTATTTTTGAAGGTTTTAGTGTTAAAAAATAAATGTTAGATATTAGGGTTTAGTACATATGATTTATGATTTAAAATGAAGCACCAAAAAATGGGAATGTTGCTTATGCATCCCCTAGAATCTTGGTGGACTCATCCCATTACTAGTCATCCATCCAAATCACCAAATTCTAGGCACTTTGGACCAAATGGGCTTTTACAAATGGAAACTTGCCTACATAGAGGATAGAAACCATGCTTTTCATCATGTGATTATTATTCCCACATGTTGCATTTACAACTACATAAATATAAACATATTCTATTTCAAAAGATAGAAACTTATGGATTAGCAACCTTGCAGCAACAAAAAAGGACTAAGAGCTATCTGCGTGTCATCTAGTCATGATTTATCTTTTGATGCTTGTTTATTTACCTTTCCTACATTGTAAATGACTATATGCAACTACTTAACCTAATTTTTATGCTTAACCATATGGGTATATGCACAAAGATGGGGGACCAAAAAGGTGGAAAATTCCTTTTTGGTCCCCAAAAGCACATAACGCGTATGGGCTATAGCACGTATGTGCTATAGAGCACAAATGCTATAGATTGGATTTCCCAAGCCTTAGGCCTGGGCAATTCAAACCATAGCGCGTGCACTCTATAGCGTGCACGTGCTATTAGGTTTTATTTAAAGTTTGGAGAGCCACAAAAGTGGCTCATTTTACTCCTTCAAACCCACGACTCAGAAAAGAGACGAGCTCTAGAGTGTGTTCACATTACATTTTGGGTGTTGGCTTCATCTAATCGAAGCAAAAAATGGCTCTACAACGTCATCAAGGTCGAATCGAAAGAAGAGGTAAGTGATTCTACAACCTATGCCTCTTGTTTGTATTGAAATTTAAGTTTAATTTTTCAGTTTTCAATCAAATTTAATTGTCAAAGTTTCTTTTCTTAAATTTTAAGTTTAACTAGACTTTTTAAATAGATTTTGTTTTAATTGCCAGGAAGGAATGATCTCCCCAAAGAAAACCCTCAACCAAACCCTCCCTCTTCTCCTCATGATCAAAATCTATTTTAAAAGTCTAATTAAAATATAGAGTCATTTGATATTCTTCAAATTATCATTGGAGCGTGATATTAAAATATTTCAAAAATTAGAAAATTTATATTCAAGTATTTTTAAACATTATTTCTGAAATTGATGTGAAACTTGTAAACCAAATTTGACAATTTTGTTCTTTCAATTAATTATACTATCTCGTTTTGATAAAAAAAAATATAAAACCTATTGGCTAATTCATTGCACACCTAAAAGCATGAAACTTCTATTTAATGTATATATTAAGAATCCAGAAGTTGTATCAATTTAGTAGTAATAAGCTATGAAGAATATACAAGATTTTGGATGTAAATTGTCTTGTAGATGATTTAGCTTAGGATTTGTGGTGTTGATATTAGAACATAGGAAGTGTAAATGTTGAGAGTGAAGGGGTTTCATGGCTCACTAACTGTTAAATTCCCAATGATCGTCATCTTCATGATTAAAGGCATCTGATAACCTATACTATTTTTTGAAGAATATCAACCAAACCCCTAAGGAAACAAATCTTAGCCAAAGTAGTTGTCAACTTTGTAATCATTTCTCTTTCTCCTCCTAGTTCAAGCGAACTAGCCATGAACACTTTAGTAGTATTTGAATTTATCCACTATAGTAATTCCTCCTTAAGAATCCATTGGATTGTAAACTAAGAATTCCACTTCTAGTTTTTAAATCATGATTTAGGCACAACACAATAATCTTACCAAGAAATGTCATATGTATTTACATTCTTACCAATCAAACCAAGGTATTCATCATCTTCATGGGGCAATGGAGAGGAACCAAAGAGAAAAATAAAGGAACTAATTTTGAGAGTTTTGGAACGACTCAACTTACCAACAAATGATGTTAAGTGTCAAGATATTCCCTCATGACTTTCTTAATAAATAAATTGTCAATCGAGACATAGTTAAGAGCCACACTCACATTGTGGAATTAAATTCAAATTCCCACCATGTTAACAAGGGACATAAAGCATTGATCATATGAATATTGTCCAAACAAAGGCTATTGGTATTTACATTATCTCAGCCTTTGTAAGTTCCTAATTGTAAGGCAACCTTGTTGGTGGTCTTATTTTAACAGTCAGAGATCTAGTTCTTTCTCTTCTTGTCAACTGCAGGAAAATTTGCAAAACAATGAAGTAGTACTACATAGTGGAAAGCCCCACTAACATAGAGAAAAGAATAAAACCCTTGAACCTGAAAACATGTAAGATTTCAATGAAAAAAAAACTTAAATCCCATGAGCTTTAAAATAATACTTACATCATACTATGATTAATAAATAATGCAATAGTGAATTAAAATCGCATTAATGTGTTTCACTAAATAAGATTTAATAGTATCATAAATACCTTGAACATGAAAATAATTCTTGCAACATATTGCAAGTAAACGATATCACTTGAAACCCCATTGCACTTCACACATTATTAATAATAATATCTGAAACCCCACTAATAGGATTACTTTAAAAACGTTACTAGATTAATAGAAATGGTTCAAACCCCAGTAAAAGAATGAAACATTATGATGTGAAACTCCATTAAGAGAATTTGATGAAACCCCTTTAACATATTTAGTTTAAACCACTATAAACCCTATTGAAAATATGAGTTAAATCATTTAGCAAACCCCATTAGAATTATGAGTCGAAATCAACCCCACTAACAATATCACTTAAAAAATGTATTTATATAGAAATAAGGAAACAATACAATGTAAGAACTATGAAAAGAAACAATTGAGAAACCAATTTAATACCCCATTAATAGTATAAGTGAGAACCTCAGATGAAAACTTATACAAACTCAGGTACAACCCCATATTTAGTGTAATAAAGCCCTATATAAAACCACACTAATAGTAAATAGAAAACTCAAATCTATACCATAATATAATAGACATACAACATAGAGAGACATATGTACATAGAACGAAAACATAGTTGCATATGCAAACAAAAACAAAACAAAGTTGTAGGCAGTTACATTTGAAGAAAAAAACAATACATTCATATATTTGCACACATAATGCTTGGATAAATTTTTTGAAATACTGGAATATTTAGATTTTTATGCTTGATTGTCTTGATCTGGTACTTCTCATTCATGATTTAATCTAAAGGAATGCAATGCAATGAATTTTAATGGATCACATGTCTATTTATAGATGATTTATATGCATTAATGAAATGTTGTTTTTTTGTTTGATTTAAATAAATCTTAATGAATTGTGTTTGAATTTGAATTTATCCATAAATGGATGACTTAATTGGTTTGATCGATCTTGTTTTATCCTATCAATTAATTAGCTTCAATTGTGGCCTTATAATTGGCTGTTGTCCAATGCAGGTTGAAGTGGGTGGATATCCCCAATACTTGTGTGCTTCAATTAGATCGGTAGGATATCATGTGATGTGATTGGTTTCTTGGTTGATGTGGGTATCTTGAGGATAAATTCAGTGATGGATCTATTTGGACCATTTGACGAGATTAATTATACTACATACTAATGATATGGGTTATTTTATTTAGTTTAAATATTTGAGAGCGGATCTTGGTTGGGTCGTTTGTGTGAGAATCTATAGTTTTTTTGTCCTTATTTGTAGTTGTGGGTTTAAATGTTGGGTTTATATGCAGCATAGGTTGTGACAGTTATAAGATGAATATTCTCTGACTTGTAGAATTTTTACTCAATGGGAATCTATTTTGACAAATATGTTTATATAATGAAACACGTATCCCCACATTAGGTCCCCACTATAATACTATCTCCTCTCCTCTAAAAAATGCAAATTCAATTTTATCACATGATTCATCTCATTTTCTGATGGCTTCCTCTTCTTCTTTTTTTTAACCAGAAGCCCAATAAGATCTCTATGAAATAATGTTTTTTATATCAATATAACTATGCTAATCCTAATGCCAATAGTATTTTAAATGATAGCATGGTTGGCCATACTAGAGTTGTCATGGCTTCAATTTTGAGGATGTATGATGGATTTTAGAATGTGAAGATTGTGGTGGATGTTGGAGGAGGAGTAGGTTTTGCATTGGCATTAATACTTGCACAATACCTTCATGCAATTAATTTTGACCTACGTCATGTTATGTTGGATTTATCTCCTATTCATGGTCGGTAAATTTTTATATTAGTTGTTCCAAATATGTTAGATTATATCATGTATATTTTTGTCCCCAACATTTCAGAACAAATACTATGATCCATAATGAGAGAAGATAGAAAGAGAAAAGAATTGAAAATATTGTTAGTAGACCAAGAAGAAAATCTTGCTATCTACCCTAATGATAGATCTATCTCATATAGTTTGATCAGAAACATCGTCAACAAAAAAATTACATGGGCTAATCCAAAAGAAATCAAATTGATTAATATGGAGCGTAGAAACTTCTGAATTTAAATTTTATATTATGGTTTAGGAGATTTTTTACTGATTTATGATTAAGTTTAGTGTTATTTTTTAAACTAATTTGGTCTTTGTTGCTATCAATTTGATTGTGTTGTAGTTTTCCATTGAAGTGTTTAGATCACACAAGTGATCCATGTATTATATTGTGTTGGGATTTTTTTCTTCAATGCTTCAAATCACACTCTTTTATGGATCATGATGATGGATGATAGTGTGATATGAAGTGTTGAAGGGAAAACTTCAACACAACCATGAAAATGGCTCATAGAGTATGATCTAAAACATGGATGGAAAAACTCCATTACAATCAAATCCATAAATATCATTAAATAGTTTTCTATATTTTAGAGTCTTGATATTGTGGTTAAATTTTAAAATTAATTATAGAACAAATAATTATAAAATTATAATTAATTATTTAATAATTATATTCTTAAATATTATATTTGATATTTTTCTAATATATTGATGAACATATTTTAGGTGCAGAACATCTAGAAGGCAATATGTTTGAAAAAATCCCTTCTAGTGATATAGTTTTTCTAAAGGTCTTTTTTAATATATTTTTATTTCTATCTTAATATAAATTTCAAATAGACCCTCTTAATGATACATAATTAATTATACATATTATTTTTATTACAAAAAAATGGGGTTTGAAGGGACACAAAACCATATTTACAAAATATTCTTACAAAAAATCATATATGACAAAAAAGAGCCAACATCCAAAATAAAACAGGTTACACAAGACATACATAGGAAATATGGCAGCCTAAAACTAACAAAAAACACAAAACACTTTAGAAAACTAGAAAGCAAGGTGACAAGCTATGCCAGGTCCTTAAGGGTCTCATCGACCTCCACTTCCAACTAGCTCATATTCAGAGCCACCTTCTTCAATTCTTTACAATTATAGAGAGGGGTTCTTAGCCTTTCTTTTGAGGTTGGCCCTAGGTCTCTTACTGGTCCCATAGTTCCCTGCCCTTTGTCTTTTACAGCATCCAGGTCCACAACCATCTTCTCTTGTTGCACTTTATTGAGATTATCCACAATAACTTTCATCATCTCCACAATGTTCTTAATAATCCTATGGGTTTGAGTCATTATGGTGTGAATAGAATTTTGGATGTTCTTTCAATTATCCTCAACCTAAGATAGCCTATCCCCATAATTTTTGTTGAGTTTTTCCAAGGCTTCTAAAGTCTTGTTGAGGAAATCAACTACACATTTCTTCTCATCTGCTATCCACTATGCATTACCATATCTCTAAACTTGAGAGATGGCATTGGTAGTACCCTCCCCAACACTGTTGCCACATATATTTACAAGCATAGAAGACTGAATAACCTCTATTTTACTACTCATTTCTCTCTGTTTTACCTAAAGCTCCTTAAATTCATGGAAAACCCACTTGAACATGTTGAAAGATTCCACAGCATTATCTTTTTCCATATCTAAAACATCTGACAGTTTCTCATGGTTAGAATTAAAGTGAAGAGAGTTAGCATTGAGGTTTCATAAAAACTTGGTACCAACCTCTCCATGACACCTAGAAAGAGGCTTGCTAAAAATAAAGGATCCAAAAGGGGTGTTTTTATCAAGGCTAGGAGGGGAACGGACAACTACTTCTAGGCCTTTCACAATATTTTTTTATTAACCTTCCCTTTTTATGAAAACCTAGAGGTGGGGAAACATACCTACATGCTCCCTCTGTGTTAGCAGAAGTCAAACTGGAAGAAACCACAATATTCATCTTCCCCTTGTCTTTTTCCACAAGCTTAGGTTTTATTACTATAATCCTCCCCCTCAGACTCACCAATAGACCCCACCGCCCCCCACACTGGTGACATCATCCTTAGAAACAAGAATAAGATTAGACAGGGTGGGGAGATCCCTAAAGTGATCATCAATCAACACAAGTAGAACCTCTTGCAACACCAGAAACTTATCCAGATTCTCCATGTGATCATTAATACTAGCACCAAGAGAAGACACCAAATAATGCAAGAAAGAAACCCTAGTACTATGCCTGAAATGGTTCAGCAAAAAAATGGTGGCCTAAGGCCCTGGTAAAATGACCATGTAGGGTTATGTATTCCAGTAGTACCTTTAAGAGTTGCCCCCAAACTATTTTTATGTTTGAATTATCACAGAAGCTCTTTGAGTTCTACTCAAGATCCTCCCGTTCCTTCTCAGACTTAGGTAATTTTTTCACCGCTAGCTTGGAATACTTCTTTTCCTTGTACAATTTCATCCCCTCAATGGATAATCATTTCACCTCCGCAATCATATTATCATCAATAATGACCTTTCTTCCATACAGAGTAATCTTTTCATGCTTCCAATGATCAAAAAAATTCTTACTGACGTTCATATTCCACCCATGAAGTCTCTCCAAGAAAGGAATCAACCCTCGCCTCTTTAGAATCCACCAAATAGTTGAATTTTTCTTCCACTTCTCACAATTCATAGGTTCAACCTGATGCCTATCACCACCCACATTTGACTCAATAAAAATCTAGGGATTTATGAAAACAAAACAAATTAAAATCCAGACTTGGCCCATAAAGCCTCACAAAATGTGTGAGGCATTATAACTCAATCCTCCCCAAAATATATCATCATACATACAATAATGTTGGTAAAGGAATCCTTTCTAAAAGAAATCCTACCATATCCATCACTTAATGATATGCAGATTCATCATTATTTGGTAAGATCATAGGTTCTTCTACCTTGAGTTATGTCTAATTGAAGAAGGGCAGTTATGTCAGCATCCAGCCTATCCCCCTTACATCACGTCAAACACTCCTTACTCCAAACACCTTTGTTTGCAAAATAATCAGCAACCATATTTTCCTTATGGTAAGCATGAGATATTATGCATTTCTCAAATGAGGCAACTTTTTTCTTGGACTTATTAATCCAACTTTCAATGGTCCAAAAGGGCTTATAGATTCCATTTACGCATTAAATTGTATACTTTGATTCCTCTTCAATCCATACATATTTGAAATTTAGTTGGTAGACTAAGTCAATACCTTGGAAAGCACCTATGGCTTCGACCAAGTGGTTTGTTTTACTACACAAGGGGAGTTCCACCACCAAAATTACAATGCCATTTTTCTCTTTAATCACTCCCCCACACCCAGTTGGCCCATAATTACCCTTAGTCGCCCCATCAAAGTTAATTTTAACCCAACTAGGAGGAGGTCGGATCCAAACACAACTATCTCTCGACTTCTTCATTATTCTTAAATAAATAGTAATGTCCAATGAGACCTTACAAGATTCATCCACCCTATAACCATAATCTTTACAATTTACCTTCCCCTTGTCCCCCAAAGGAACATTTAGAATATTAAGATTTTCCTTTATAGATCTAAAATTTTTCTAGAAGACAATATCAGGTAGAAGGTACTTTTCTCTATAAAGTCAGTTATTGTGTTCCTTTCCATATCTCCCACACCACATGTGGGAAGATATGTGACCAAAGAAGCTTCAAGACATGATTGTTAGAAGGCAATCTCCACTGCAAGAAAAAGATTGTTATAGATCTAGGGAAAACTCATCTCAAATTCCATAACTATAAGACATGACTCCATATATCTGAAGCAAAAGGACAATGAAGGAAAAGATGAGCAACATATTTTGCATCAGCTAAACAAAGGCAACATCTATTAGGTATAGAAAAGCCCCTCCTAAATAAATTGCCAAAGGTAAAGATTTTATTTTGAAGCAAGATCCAAAGAATGATATCAACTTTAGGAATCAAGTTTCTAATCCAAGCCTTAGATCAACAAGGGGAAGGGACAGAATAATGAGACAAAAAGGAAACAACATAAGCCACACAAAAAAGGCCAAAAAAAGAACCTCTCCACGTCATCTCATCTTGAGCTCTACTATGCGCCAGAGAGATATAATTTAAAGAGTTCTATAAAGGTTGAGGTTGAAGATTAACAAGGGTTAAGTTGGCCCATTTACCATTCACCCAATAATTAGAGGCAAAATGCCCAAATATTCTAATCCAGTCTTCCTTGAAAAGTCTGAAGATACTATCATTGGCGAAGGGATCGCCAAAGCAACAATCATCCCAAAACAAGATCCTCCTCCCATTCCCAACTTTCCAACCAGCCCCCATAAGAGAAACCTCTGTATCTTTAATATTATTATTCCAAAGTATTGATCCCATCGAGATGTTAGGGGAATGAAGAAAATCATTGAAAGTCTGAGTATTATGAAGATATTTTCTATAACATATAGAGTTCAATTCACTCTTGTTGCCATAAGTTCTCTAAACCCGCTTAGCCATAAGGGCATTATTAAAAGTCTTAATGGTCCTAAAACTAAGCTCACCATATTTCTTTGGTCTACAGAAAACCTCCCAGACTACTAAGGGATTTCTCTTTATTTCCTCCACGCTTGATCAAAGAAACCACTTCTGTATTTTCTCAATAATCTCTGCAAACTTTCAAGGAATTTTAAATAACCTCGAAGCCTGGACAGGGAAATTTTGAAGGGAGGACTTGAGAAGTTGAATCCAGAGGTTCAAATCCAAGATGAAGGCCCAGATAAAGAGAAGGGTGAGACTTGATGGAACATCACAAAATATCAAAATTTCTTTTCTATCTAGCCTCGGGAGTATTAAGGAAAAATGGAGAACTCTTAGCCCTATTCACCATCTAATTTGAAAAACTTTCATAAAAATTTAAAAGGGTGCTTGCAAGAATTTGAGTCCCACTTTTGGGCAAAAAGTGGAATTTGTTTTCCCTATTTTTCAAATTTTCTGACAATTCATGTCAAAATTAGAGGCACTTAGAGATTGAATCTCAAAAAAATCCACTAATAGAAAATGTAGTGCTCGGAGACAAATTTTCAAATATGTAATTTATTTGAATACCCACATGGTAGAAAATATATTTTAGTAGGCATTTTTAAAAACCCCTTTTTCAAAATGTCTGTTTTAGGACCATACCCCACATGTGTACGACCATCCTATTTTGAACTAAATAAATGAGTTTTTTTAAATCCTTCTTGGGGAAGGTACCTAACACATCAAAGATTGGTCAAATTTTTTTTTCTTTTTTTAAAAAATTGAATATGTTTTTTTATTAATTTTTAATTGACTATAAAGTACATTTTCAAAACCTCTCGTGTACGACCATAATTTGATGAAAATTTCATTTTTTTTAGAATTTTGTTTTTAAAGAAAATTCTATGTATATTGGGCTCATATAATTGTTTTTTTTCATAAACCTAAAATCATAAAAGTTATTAATGTTTTAGTGAGCCTTACTATTTTAAGTTTAGGTACCACTTTTGATTAATAAATATTGTAAAAATAGTGAAATTTATCATATCACTATAAAATTTATATTTTTGAAATCTAGATAGTAAGAGCTCTAATGGGTTTTCATTTTGTTAAAAAATTTGATTAGGAAGACCCTAAAAAAATTACGGCAAGACATAAATCTGGTATTCAAATGCCTTAGCGATTATTTTGGAGGTCCAAGCATAGGCTTGGTCCCACCAAACCTATCCCGAACTGAAATCCAATGCAAACGGTGGTCTTGTAAATTCAAATTTTAAAAAAATGGGCACACGTTTAAAAACATGTACCCATTTCTTAAATATAATAAATTTGCATGTAAAAATGAGCTTCTTAAATATAATTTAAAAATTAAAAATAATAATTAAAAAATGGCCACCCATTTTTTGAATTTTGGTTCGGGTGTCTGAGCCTAAGACGGGTGCCCGTTTGTAGTAGCAGTTTTCAAGTCCACAAGACTTTTTCCAAATTGGTACCCAACTTCTTTCACTTACCCAAAATATTCTTGATAACTTTGGCTTCTCCTATAGTAGAGATCTCCATCATGACAATATCAAACATATAAACTATTGATGTGAGAAGGTCATTTAGCTGAGGATAGTTTGAGGCCTGTTAGAGTACCATTAGTAACCTATTTATGCATAAATATTGTCAGACTTTCAGCCATAATAGTAAAGAGAATACAAGATATAGGATATCCCTACTTGAGACCCCTAGATACCTTGAAGAAATGAGAGGGAGAGTCTTTGACAATAACTTTCATTAAAGAAGTAGAGATGAGTTGCCATATTAGTTGAAGTGCCCTTTCCGAAAAACCAAATGCACTAATAATTTTCAAAATGGAATCCTCAGTCCACTCTATCACAGGCTTTGGAAATGTCTATCTTTAAAAGGAATCCTTGGCTCTTAGAAGCCTCCAACAAGTGGCTATTCTCATGCACTGTGAAGATAGAGTCTAGAATTTTCTTCCCATGAACAAATCTAGTTTTTTGTAGCAATATTAACAGAGGGAGAATCCCCAACAATCTAGAAGTGATCACTTTAGAGATAATTTAATAAATGGAGCTACAAATGCTAATGAAGCAAAAAAAATCAAAGCCCTTATCCCCAGGATGGTTAGGGACAATCAAAATTAAGGTAGATTTAATTTCCTTTAAAATATATCTTGCACCAAAGAAAGCATTGACAACATTAGCCATATCCTCAACCACAATACTCCAAAAATACTGAGAGAAAAACAAGGGGAATCCATCTAGGTCAGGGGCCTTATTACCATCAAAGGAAAAAATAGCTTTCTTAATTTCTTCATTGGATGGATGAAATTCAATATTTTATTATTATCTTCATTTAAAATTTTGGGAATGAAAACAATGAGGATGTCCTAGGCCTCACCATCCAACCCATTATCAACCTTTAAAAGACCAGCAAAGAAGAAAACTAACTCTCTTCTAATCTCCAGTTCTTTGTCAATTTTAACTTCATCCTTCATAATATGATCAAATTCTATTTGCTTCCCTGTGATTTAGTGTATCTATATGAAAGAATCTGGTATTCTTGTCACCCGAGGACAACCAAAGGGACCTGGATCTTTTCTTCCAAAAGACTTCCTCTCTAGAGATAATATTATGATATTTTGAGAGAATTTAATTTTACTTAGAGAGGTAGTCTCCAATATATCCATCTTGTTGGATTTTATCCTAGATCCCAATCAAATCAGATTTAACAACAAAGTTCATAGAAAAATATCCCCGAAGGTCCCTTTATTCCATCTTCTAACATTCACCTTGACCTCTTTTATTTTATTGGCCACTTTAAACATTGCAGTGTCATTAGAAAAAATGCTCCACCACTTTTTCCAGTAATCATAAAGACTAGGATGAGACTACCATATTTTTTAAATTTGAAAGAAAAACTATTTCTCTCATTCATATATTCTTCCACAAAGCTAATAGGATAATAGTCCAACCCTATTCTTGATAAACCATTCAAAGAAAAAACATAGTGAAGTAACTAATCATTAGAGACAAGGCATAGTCCAACCTAACATGGATAATCTCATCTTCATTCCTCATGTTTGTCCAAGTGAACAAGGCTCCCTTTAATTCAACATCATGGAGCCCCTGATCATTGATAAAAGCCATCAAACCCATTTTACTATTCAACTTTAAATCTAGGAACCACCAAATTTTTCCTTCTCCTGAAGAAGGGTATTGAAATCACCCAAAATAATCTAATGATCATTAGGGTGCCTCTGCCTAAATGAAGCAACATTAGACAAGAATTTCCTTCTAGCACCCTTTTTATTAGGCACATAAATATTTGAAAGAATCTAGCTAAAGTCGTCCCTAATATGCCTAAACTGCGTAGCAACTTGATTACCATCTTCACCTATAGGGATACCCTGGATGAAGTTTGAGTTCCAAAGAGAAACAACACCCCCTGAAGCTCCCTCCAAACTACTACCCTGAATACCACAATTCTTAAAACCTTTAAATCTCTCCACTTTATCTTTAGACATTTTAGTTTCTTGGATCAACAATATATCATGTTTATAATCTCTAGAAATGTTTTGAATAATATCTTGTTTATGAGAGTTGTTTATCCCCCTAATATTCTGAGACATGATTTTTATTTCTTACCAGGAGAGCTATAGAGACAAATCTCAAGGATAGTCTTCTTAACACCATACACACTATTTTGAAGACATTCTTGCTCCATATGCCACTTGGACAACTTCCTCCCTACACTCCTAGAAACACTACAATCCACTATTTTCCTATTCGTAGTAGACACCCTTGGGGTCATAATAGATGATTTTTTCTTCTTCTTCCTTTCCAATTTAGGGAAAGACACATCCTCTTCGAAATCCATTTCCTCTAAGATGGCATTTTCTTTTCCTCCATTGTCCCTATAGCAAGACTCTTGTAAGAGGAAAGAGAGTCTAAGATCTCAACATTATGGTCCAAATTTGAAATAAATGTTGCATTTGGCTTTCTGATCCAAAGAATCAATAGGATAAGTAGATTTCACAATCTCGGTATCTGAAGGAAGTGAGGAGAACAGAAATAGAGGGGACAAATTTTGTGAATATTCTTTAAAATCCCTCAGCACTTGCCTATCCTGGTGTGACCCTAGGTCCACCTCAACCGTACTATCATCTCCCTATATTTCCACTGATGGGAAACCATTATCTTTCTCGAAAGAGTAATTATTATCCTTCTTGTATTTTCCTTCAGGTTCTTGCATAGGTTGAACAACCAACTTAGCACCTTGAGTAGCCTCATACCTATTCAAATTAGATAAGCCATCATTCTTAGAAACCTTCCCCAAATCAACCATCTTTGATTACAACTTATTGATATCCACATTGTCCTTGACCGTGGGACTAGTATTAAGTAGATTTACAACATCCTCATTTCCTTCACTTCTTTTTTATACTAGCTCTTGTGCCTCACTAGAATCCTTCATGCCAACATTTGTCACCAACTGACCCTCAATGGTTTGTTTGGGATTCTAGACTCTTGTCATCTTAGGCTTAGATTTATGAGCAAGTTTTTTTTCTTTAAGAGGGAATGTCTTTTCCTAGTGCCCAGATTTTTTGCAAATATAACAACCAAATGGAAGTGATTCAAACTCAATCACCTAAACCCACCTCCCAAGTTTAGAGACTAGTTTAATGGAAGAGGGAAGGTCCATAGACTGGACTATACCAACACATATTCTAGCATATACCATTCAGTTCCAAGTTTTTTTCATAGCCTCAATAGATAATATCCCACCAAAGGAGCTAGCTATCCCCTTGAACACATCCTCATGCCAATTTTCCAAAGGAAGGCCTGTGAGTCTAACCCATATAGGGACCACATCATAGATTGCATCCAAGAGGTCTAGATTAGGGGTCCATTTTCTGAGGGTTAGAGAAGACTTCCCAATAACCCAAGTCCTCCAAAGAAAATGGTCGAGATATCTTTAGCACAAGAGAAAGCAAAGGAAAAAAAAACCCTTAAAAATCGCAGAGACCTCAACCAAGCCCATAAGCTTCCATCTCTTACTCACAAAATCTCTTACCACTTCAATGTTAGGTCTTGGACCCATAAAATGTCCACCTGAAACCCTAGATTTGGACCCTGAGAAAAAGGTGTGTCATCCTCTCAAGTTGCTTCACCGTGTCATTCAAATACACCACTTTCCTTGGGGCCTGACTTGTGACCCCCTCCCTGCATAGTCAACAATCCGTCTGCCAACAATCCTGAAGTTGTTCACCTAAAACCCTTGCTTGACACCTCTCCGCTCCATGTTGGAAAGCCTCAATTGTTGAAGCTAGGGAATGGAAGGTTTTTCTCTTAGACTATGCTTATTGTTATTGTAGAAAATTTGTGATAATTCAGATGATGAAGAATGTGTGAAAGTTTGAATTTAAGAGTTACGAGGCAATACCAAACAAAGAGAAGGTGTTAATTGTTGATGTTATCATCAACGTTAATGAAGTGAAAAAGAGGCAAGGTGGTTTTTTATTTGACATGGTTATGATGGCTTGTCTCTTTGTGGAAGGAGAACAGAGGAAGAATTTAAGTCATTATTTTTTAAAACTGGTTTCACAAGCTATACTATATAGAATTTTTCTTGTCTTTATGCATTCATAGAAGCCTATAGATGCAACATTGATTCTACATGCTTTCAATAAAAATTGTGTTTCCAAAAATTAATCTTCATAGTAGTTTATTTATTTTATTGAACTATCTTTTTTATTTATGTTGCTAAAAAGCAAGTGATAGTTTTTTATATATATTTATTTATAATTTTAAATAAAATATATTTAATATTTAATATTTTACTAAAGAACTATTTTTTAGTTAGTTGACATTATTGATATTATTTTTATTAATAATAATTAATACTTTGACATGTAAATGACTATCAAATTTAAAGTGAAAAGTAAAAAAAATATGTACATTGTTAACATGAGATTAGTGGCTATATTTAAATTATAAAATACATTTAATAGATTGATTTAATCAATTTTTATATATCATATTAAATGTTGATTCAAGCTGCTAAAAATGCACAAATAGATAAGTGAACAAGGAAAGGAAAAAAATACATTTTACTTAGTTGAAAGTTATTTTATTTTACTTTAGAATAATTTAGTTAAGGAGAAATAGAGGGGAAAATATTCTTATCTTTATTGAATAGTGAGATAATAAAAATGGAAAAAGTATTCTAATATTCTCATAATAGGGTTTTCATTCTAATTATGCTTTCTCCTGTAACAAACCTTGAAACTTATCCTCAATTCTTTTAAAATAGTTGTAAAATTTTTAATACTAAATTATTAGGATTTGTCGTTAGGCTAGATACTATTGCAATGAGTTTTTCTTAACTAGTTATTAAAGAAAAAAAGAATCTCTGCATACAAAAAAAAATTTCAGCGAACAAGGGCTAAGCTTTACCGACAAATGTCACTTCTTCTGACCGCGATCTGCAATCGGTAGATGGCATCAGCAGTTCGGCGGTGAGGTGGAGGAGAGTCTCTCTCCTCCATGTGGTTTGTTTTCATCCTCCCTGCTCTTTGCATTGTTTTATTTCATTCCTTTTTTTTAAGTTTTATGGTTGTTCCCTTGTGCGACCCCTGACTCCATTAATGGATACAGTTCCGCCCGATAGCTCTCTCCCCAAAGCCCCTGATATTAACTTGGCCCCTAACCAAGCCCTTCTCATTTCACCTCCCTCCGCTTCTGCAAGTACCTCTGGAGTTTCACCCGTTCAACCCTTCAAGAAATCATTTGCTGAAACGGTTGCCCTAGCCTCCAATGACGTCTCCCCGACTGCTCGCTTGGTTAAGACTCTTGGTTAAGACTCTTGGAGCTCTTTCATGCCCTAGATGGTTAATTTTGAGGAGTGTCCCTCCCTTCCTTTGGAAATTTTTGCCCCAGCTTCTTGAGGAATTCGGTAAGATCATCCGGATTGATGAAACTACCCGTTTGGTCCCCAATCTTGACACTAGGGTCCTGATTTCCATCAAACCTGGGATTGACATTCCTGCAGATTTGAAGGTTAACATTAATGGAAAATTCTTTGTTTGCCCTATTGAAATTCTTGGTGGGCTAAATGCGTGTTTTCTCTACAAAAGGGAGGGTCATCAGAGGAAGGACTGTCATATCATTACTAATCAGAAAAAACCTAACATTAATACTGAGAAATCCAACCCTAATTTAGTTTCTACTGGTAATACTATGTTGGATGCCCAAGATGTTAACCCTAAAACCCATACTAAACAATTTAGCTTCTCCTAAATCCTCTGTCCCTCCTCCTAAGAACCCTACCCCGATTGCTATAACCACTCCCAGTGTTTCTCATAAAAATGTTAACCCCTTCTCCGAACAAAAAAATGGAAGCAAATCGGCACCAGCTTGCCCTCAATATATTTCTAACAAAGTTGTCTCAAATAAGATTGCCTTCCCTGATGATTCCCAACTTGTTGCAGACAGAAAAAGAAGACGTAAAAATGCCCAACAACTGGCATTAGAACAAATTCGTCCACGCAAGGCCAGAACTAACCCTTTTGAAATTCTTAACTCTAGCCCTATATTATTGCTTGAGAACACTCCACATGTTGATAATATTACTGGTGATAATGTTAATCTTGATGATGCTATGTTAGACAACCAAAATTGTATCCCTCCGGACCCAGGGTTAGCTCCTTGTCCTAACCTCAGGGCTCCGGATAAGGACAGAATTAAGAATCTTTCAGTCAAGAATTTGTATTCTGCTCTAAATGAAATTGAGGACAACTCAATGATTGAGGTTGTCTATGCTAATACCCTGTTTAACAGTAATCACCCTTCTTCTGTCATGGATCATTCCATGGGTCAGGATTTTGAGGGAAATAGTGATGAAGAGGATGAGAACACTAAATGTCCCTCTTCGAAAAAGAAAGGAATACCTCTTGAGTCGAAGAACAAAAAGAAGGTTGGAGACCAAGCAGGTCTCCCTACTAGATCTAATAATCCTAGTTCCTCGTGAAGCTCATGTCTTGGAACGTGAGAGGCCTTGAGTCTCCTGATCGCAAGTTTATTGTGAAGAATTTTATTAATATGCATAACAATCTTGATTGTCTGATGCAGCAAGAAATTAAAGCAGTTGGTTTTGCTCTTGATCTTTCTCTAGATTGCATTTGGAAAGATGTTGTTAAGATCTTCTCCAATCATCCCAAAGGGAAAGGAGGAGTTGCTCTTCTTCTTCATCCTAAATGGTCTAAACATATTTATAACTCAGGTATTTCCCCGTGCAACAGGGCGTCCTGGGTTGTCATCAAAGATAATGATTCATGTTTTGGAATCTGCTCTGTGTATGCTTCTAATGATTATAGAGAAAGAACTTAGCTGTGGGATTGGATGATTTCCTTGCCTAACATCCCTTGGATCCTTGGGGGGGACTTTAATATGATTGAATCTAATCTTGACAAATCTGGAGGAGCTCCTTTTGAATGGAAGGGCTCGGAAAAGATCTATTGGGATAGACTTAAGCAACATTTTAATCTTTTCAATCCCTTTTATGATCATGCTTGTGTTAATTCTGTCTTAAAGTTCACTTGGTGCAACTTCCAGAAGGGTGCCAATCGTATTTATTCTAGACTTGATAGATTCTACGCCAATCTTGATTTCTTTTCCTTTTTTTCCTCTGCTTCCTCACCTACTATTGTTGTTCATCCTTCCACCTTATCTGACCATTCCCTCATATCTGCTACCATCAATTTTAGAAATACCATCCCTCTCTCATCCCCTCATTCTAAGAAGTTTATTCTTAACACTTCTCTGCTTAATGACCAAGATGTTCTGATTGCCATCAAAATGGTTAGACTATTCAACCTGAATATTAAGCACATTTTGCACATAACTAGATGGAATACTAACATTGAATCTTGGCAAAAAAATTTCCAAACTTTCGGCCAGAAGAAGGCTAAGGATTTTAGAAGAGTGGAAAATTCTCTCTCTGAACATCTTCTTTCCCTGGAAGCTAGTATTCAAACCCAACCTACTTCTTCTATTCTGGCTGAGCAAGTTTCTCTTGCTAGAAATAAGCTTAGAAAACATCAGCAAGCTAAAATTAAAGGAGCCTCCATCAGGTCTCGAAATCAGTGGCTTCAATTTGGGGATAAAGGATCAAAATTTTTCTTTAATTTCCTAAAACAAAAACATGTGAAGGAAAGAATTGATAGGATTGTTGTTGAGGACAGAGAGCTTCTCTCTCTTCATGACATTATTAATGCCTTTTGGTATTTTTATTCTAATCTTTTCTCATCTGAGGATTTTGCTAATTCTATTGATATTAGAGACCGTTGTATGAACCTTATTCCCATTAAGATTTCTGAGGAAGACTCTATTCAGCTTCAAAATATGGTTTCCCCTCAGGAGATTGCTGATGCTATTCGTAAACTTAAGGATGATAAAGCTCTGGGCCTGATGGGCTCCCTGCTGAATTCTATAAGACTAACATTGGTTGGATCACGCAGGACCTTTATAATTTGTACTCTGAAGCTTTTGAAAATGGTTCTCTGGGGTCCTCTATTAATACTGGTATCATTAAGCTCATCCCCAAGTCTGGTGACAAGGCCCTTATCAAGAACTAGCGGCCTATTACCCTACTTAATGTTTCTTACAAGATTCTTGCTAAAGTCTTGGCCACTAGACTTGAAAAAGTTCTTCCTAAATTTATCTGCCCCACCCAAACTGGGTTCGTTAAAGGCAGATACATTTTGGAAAATGTAATCACTAGTTGGGAAGCTATGGAATGGGCTAAGACCTCTAATCAAGACACTGCTATGTTGCTTGTTGATTTTGAGAAGGCTTATGATAGAATTGAGTGGGATTTCATTATTAAAATGCTCAGAGCTTTCGGTTTTCCTCCTAATTTCTGTAGTTATGTTAAAGTTCTGCTTGTTGATGCTTCAGCTCTTATTGAAGTTAATGGTACTCTCTCTCAACCTATTATGCTTTCTCGCTCCATTAGGCAAGGATTCCCTCTTGCTCCTTCTCTTATTGTCATTGCCTCTGATGCTCTTTTTTACCTTCTTCATGATGATTCCCTCTCTCCTAGAGTTCATGGGATTACCCTTCCTGATAATTCTGAACTTTTGAACATTCAATTTGCCGATGACACCTCCCTTTTTTTGGAGCTTTCATAGTATAATATTCATTGTCTTAATCAAAAACTTGAGCTTTTTGGGAAAGCTTTGGGAGCTCGCATTTCCAGTTCTAAATCTATTATGCTCGGCTGGAAAGAAACTCCTCCTGACTAGTTGGACCAGTTTGGTTATACGTGGGGTGGGCCTCATAATATTGTCAAATATCTTGGCATCCCCTTTTCTGTTGCCCCTCCACTCAAGGATATGTTGGGGTGGGTCAAGGATAAGATTATTATTAAACTTAACAATTGGAATCATAAGACTCTCTCACTTGCTAGAAGGGTTCAAGTTTGTCAAAAAATCTTATCTTCTTATAGCATATACTACTCATCTGCTTGGATGTTTAGTAATTATCAGATTTTTGAAATTCACAAATTTATTCATAATTTCCTTTGGTCAGATGGTAAAGGAAAAAGAAAAGCCCACATGGTGAAATGGAACTGGTGTCATCTAGATAAAAAATTTGGTGGCCTCGGACTTAAAGATCTCAGACTTCAAGGAATCTCCCTTGCTTCCAAATGGATCTTCCAGGCCTTTGAGGGTAACGAGCCTTGGAAGGTCCTTATCAGAAATAACATCCAGTGTGGTGTCCCCAAAAAAGCCAAATCCTAGAAAGGTCTTCCTTTCTGTGATTTGGTGGCTGGTTGATTCGTTGTTTCTGTTTAAGGGACCTAGGTCTTTAGATCCATTTGGAAGGCTTGGGAGATTGTCCGAGGTTTCATTGACAACTCCGGTTTTGACTACCAGTATTCCATTCATGGGGAGCGCTCTATTTGGTGGAACCTTACCAACTCTGATAAGCCTCTTGCTCTTACCAATGGTTGCTCTGCTAGATCTTGGAATTCTAAAGGCATCAAATGCATTATGGACATCATGGAACATAATACTCTTATCAGCTGGAACAGTCTGTCCAGAATGTTTGATCTTCCTAATTCTCAAATTAGAACTTATAATTTAATTAAGAATTCTTATGCCTCCTTAAATCTTCCTAGAAGTACTGATGTGGATTCTCATCACTATTTATCTTTTAGATGGAGAGATGGGTCCCTACTTACAAAAATTAAAGCCAAAGACATATATAAGTTTCTCAATTCTGATACTTCTATGACTAATCATATTAACAAGATTTGGTACTGTAACCTCAGCTCCACTAAGTGGAAAAAATCCTTTGACAAATTATGGAAATCTCCTATTCCTCCTAAAGTTAATGTTTTAAATGGCAGCTCCTTCTTGATAAGCTTCCTGTTAGAAATCATCTTACTGGTTTTGTTACATGTTCTATATGCAGAGTTCCTGAAACTATGAGACATATATTTTTTGATTGTAATTTTGCTAAAGAAATCTTGTTAATGTTTGGAATTTCAATTACTAAACATGTTTATACTATTGAGATTATTACTGGTTTTATACAAGGATTGAGAAAAGATGCTAACCTTTTTTGGCATATTCTCTCATCTTTCATTCTTTGGTTCATTTGGAAATTTAGAAATGAAGCCAAATTTTAATGCATTGATAGAAGTCTTACTGGGTTTTACAGAATACTCACTTGTTTTAAGATTGCCTCTCAGGTTTGCTGCATTATGAATCTGGAACGTGATAAGCTGCTGAGATTTCTTAAAGATGGGCACGCTTTGATGTTTATATATGAGATGAAGCGTGGATTTGAGTGGGCCAGTATCATAGAAGACAAAAATGCTTTTGACAAAGCCCTATACAACCTGATAAAAGAAATTAGAGACAATGGTGCTCCTTCTTATGACAAACTAGATATGTATGCCCAGTGTTTGGACAGGAAGAAGGTGGTCTGGATGGAAGGATCACAAGGATGGACGACCTGGTTGGAAAACCAGGATGATATTCTTACTTAGTTGCTCTTGGCTGCTCTGTTCCTTTTTGTAACTTCGTGCTTAATACTATAAGATTTGATACTCTAGTTTGATCCCTTGGGCTAGCTGTTTGCCCTTGGGTTTCTGTTGTATTTTGATACTTTGAACTCTCGATGTTTAATATAAAAAAACTAGTTATTAAAAACTCTTATTTCAACCAATCAAAATCAATTATTTTTAAACTTTATTATACAATTTATATTTTCTATAGTATACATGCATGTTTCTTACAATTATAAATTAAGAATATTAATATAGAGCTATCTCCAAATTTTCAGGCAATTTTTAAGGGCTTACTCTCAACATTTATGGATGGCATGTTAATTGCCATAATATTTCAAGAGGGAGTTTGGTATATTATAATTAAATTTCATGATGAATGCTCTATTATATTATTATAGTATATATAGTATAATATATTTTATATAATATTACTATCATATATAATTAAAAAATATATTAATAAAATAAAATCAATATTATTATTATATTTTATAAAATAATTTAATTAACATATGAAAATTGATTATAAATAAAATTAAGATTAGCTTTAAATTATTTATAACATAATCAATAATTGTTGAAATAATTAAAAATAAAAATGATATTGCTAATTGTTACAATTATCATTACTTAAAAAATATTATTATAATTATATAAATTTATAATTAATTAAAATATATTTAATGAAAATTAAGATTATGGCTTAAAATAAACACTTAAATAATAATTGATATTTAGGATTATAATTAGGTTATAACTGTTAAAATTTCAATTATTATTATATTAATTTACCAATATAATTTTACATTTTAATTTTTTTATTATAAAAAATATTATTTATACCACAATCATAAAAAAATATATAAATTAAAAATTAATATATTTAATTAAAAATTATTATACTTAATTAAATTATATCAATATTATAACAATAATTAATTATAGGCAAATACTTAGCCACTTGTTATTATTATTAGATTTATAATATTATTATATTTTTATTTTGTAAGAAACTTTCAATCTTCAACAAGTGCCACATAGTGGCTAAGTACTTGCCTTAAGTTGTGTAAATAGTCTAATTTTAATTATTTGCCAAAAAAAATGTAGTTGATAAACAATGCAAAATTTTAATGATAATATTTATAATTCAAATGGTATGGTTAATGTAAGGGTCATCATAATTGTAACTTATATTTTTTTATTAGTTCTATGTAAGCATTGTTGAAAATTATTTATTTATTTAAAACACAAATTTGTAATGTATAAATTGATGGTTAAGAATTAATATTCTAAAAATTTGTATCATTTATCTATTAGGTTGAAGAAATGTATTTATTAGCTAAAATAATATTTTAGAAAACAAAGTCTATTTTTAACTTCTTTCATAATTTCTCATGGGAGATCATGTCAAACTTATTTTATTGCATACACTTTTTATTTTCATTAATCAAAAATAGTAAATTTCACCATTGAAATTGAATACCCAAACTAGATTGTATTTTGAACCGTATTTATTCATTAATTAAAAATAGTAAAATTTTCACTATTGAAATTGAGTAAGGGAACACTTAAATTAGATTTTTTTTTAATGATGTAATACTTTTTTAAAAGAATCAAAATTGTAGAGGTTAGTTGGAAAAGGGAAAGCACAAAATGAGGGGAAAGAGGAGTGGGAAGCAACAACTAGACCCATTATTCTCTAAAATAGCATGAGAAAAATCCATCTTCTAAAAAAGGCGTGTATAAGACCCTAAATAAGTTATCCAATGAATGTGAAGAGAAATAATTTTTTGAATTTATAAATTTAAAAAATATACATGTACACTTAAGACAAGAAAGAAAATTTTACAGATATAAAAAATACTTGTTTACAATTGATTCAAATAAATTTTTTTTATAACTAATTAAAGAAATTTCATTGCAATAGTATATGCCTAAGGGCAAATAATAATAATGATTAAATTATTAACTTTCACATAAACTGATATTATTATTTCTTTACGAAACTTTTAAGTAAAAAAGTTTTATTAGATATATATTCTCAAAGAGTCCAACTGCAAACTCTTTCTTTACCAGACATAATAAAAAAAGAGTTTAATTAGATATGCTCTATGACAAGAGCTTTGCAGGTACCGTACAGCTATGTAAAAGGCCATTAATTTATGCTATCATTGTAAATTTTGCATCGCTACTAACGAACCATTACAACTTATTATTTTGGAGTTTACATAGAAACTCATCAAACGGCTAGATATTCTTTATTGTCATTATTATTTTGGAGTTTACATAGAAACTCATCAAACGGCTAGATATTCTTTATTGTCATTATTATTTTGGAGTTTACATTGAAACTCATCAAAGCAGAGATTCCGTAACTAAATAAATTGAATGCTTCAACTATAAATAGTCGCACCATTAAACTTTTTCTCAAAGAATAGATAACTGACTGCACAGATAGCGGATATAATAGCGGTATATATAAAGGGGAATGCGATCCTTTTGCCATTGGCTGTAATGACACTTGTAGAAATTATGATAATGCTGACAAGGGGAAAATTATTTATTTATTCATTTGGAGCGTTGCTATTCTAACAGTGTGAATGCCATACATTTAAAAGGTCACTAGGTTAGCATTATCATAAGTTATACAGGTGTCATGATAGAGAAGTAAAAGTACATTCTTCTTTATAATGACCGCTAAAATATCTGTAATATTAATGGTTGAGAACTTGTGTTGTTGAAAGAGAGGTCTCAAGTCAAAGGATTAACTAGTTAGCCGTAAGGTTAGCCAAGAGGCTCTTCAATTGAAATGAGGGGACTTCCCATGTTAAAATTACTCATATAATTACTAAATGATGGGAAACTAAGTCAATGCATAGTAATGAAAAAATCTTTTTTTTTTTGAAAACTATTTTCTTTATCATTATTTATATTATGTTAAATTTGATCAGGTGAATAAGCATTAGAAAATATTACTAGAGGTAAATTTGAAGTTACTAAATTTTAGAAAAGTCTAGTAATGGTGTTCTTTATTTTATTTATATCTTCCTATCTAGTGGGTCCCTTTATCTTCTATTCTAATTTCTAAACCTAGAAAGTAGTGGGAAGACTTAACTTTTAGTAAAGTAAGAGTAACAAGTTGAATGAATGCCATTGAAATTAATATTAGGGCTATCTATCAACAATAGTGTTTCTTTACCACCACATGAAGCACACTTTTTAAAAAAATATTAAATAAATGATTAAAAGTTTAAAAGAATTAATATCACAAATACTAATTTATGGATTTACAAAAAAATTAGTTTTATGAATAATTCAAATCAATCTAATGAAATTGAAGACAATTTTATTAGTTATTGATGAAACAAATTTTGATCAAACCTGTGTAAAGATTTCAATAAAAATATAAACAAAGCTATCTATCCTCTTGGCTAACAAATAAATTCCTAACTATAACATTAAACCAAATTGAACTATAAACTTAAACATATTAAATTTAAATCCTAAAACAAATTGAACCAAATTGAATCCAAACATTAAATTGTAACTTCAAACATTATTAAATTGTAACCTCAAACATTATTAAATTGTAACTTTAACACTAAACTAAATTTGATACTAATCTTAACACTAAACTAAATAAAACGCAGCAAATTAAACCCTAACCCTAATTCAAACGAAACCCAAAGTTTAAGCCAAGTTTGATGAGAGCCAAGAGGAACTTCCTCAACATTCCCCAAAATAACTTGGCATAACACAACATACTGTTCCCCATTAATGTCCAAGTCTGAAAAATGGAACACTCAGGTAAGAGCAATCTTCTGGAACAAGATAAACACCAACACCATATGCCGGACCACCATTCATTAATCTGTTATTGCTAAAACCACGTAGTATAATTAATGATATACTTGTACCAGATGCCCCATGCCATGCATATTTAACATTTGCATTAAATTCTAGAATTTCTTGCTATCTCAACCTGTTTGTTGAAAACCTGCAGCCGAGCTTGTGCCAGCCTACCTGTATGTGAATTTCGACAAATACCAGTAACATTGATTTCAAGTCCAATTTTATTTAGGCCAGTAAGGAAACAATTTTTCACAGCTACATACTCTTTTTCGCAATCCACTAATTTGATCAATTTGTCCCCCAGCTGTTCAAATTCACGAGCCACAAAACTAGAACATTGTTGGGATTCAGAAAGCAAATTGTGATTAATGACACCATTCCTATCCTCGTCACGCAATACCTGGCCATTCTCCAACTGAGTTGCATTTGTACCTGTTCGAACCTTAGTTGATGTTTTATGAAGCAACTGCTTTGCTTGGAAAATCTTTATTGGTAACTCAGTGACAAGCTCTGGCTTTGGATCCTTAGACAAGTTTGAATCTCTTAAATCTCTATACAATCCATTTGCACCAGTGGAGCCCTCAGTTGAATATTTCTTGATCAATTCATCTAGTCTAGGAACATTCATGGATACCACATCAGCCACAGGCTTCAAATTTGGAACCTTGGACAAGAGCTTTAAGTGACCAGGAAGCTTATTTATCTGAGTTTCGGAAACTACAAAATTACCAGGAATACAAACTTTCTCAGTTTTCAAAACCTCCATATTAGTAGCAACTCTATCAGAATTCTCAGCATTTGAGGCGTCGGTTGGACTTATTCGAATTTCTATCTCAACCTCAACTTTAGAGGCAACTTCTTCATGGGCATTACCCTCAATGATAAATTTGGGAAAAAAGCATGAGCCATTCTCATCAATCCAAGCACTGGACCTTCGACAGCCGGCTCTCAAATCTATTTGTAGCATTCGCAAAAAATCAACAAGATATGGTGAACCATCTATTGCCAACTCTGCAGTGGGTATGCCAGCCAAAAACTCACGTGGTCTGTTGGTGCATAGAATAAGGTTGGATTTGTTTAGTGCATCTAGAAGATGACTGGAAAAAAATTCTTATAAATTTTAATTTTTGAACTTATCATTTTTGTTACTAGTTTTTTAATTAAAATATATATGTATTTTAACTTATATATTTGTAAATTAAAATATGTATTATTAACTTTAAAAAAATAAGAATATAAAAAAAAAAAATTCTTATAAATTTTAAATTTTTTTTTATTCAAATTTTAATTTTTCAATTAATAACTTTTAAAAAAATAATTTAAAATTTTTTTTTTAAAAAAAATTAATAAAATAATAATAATTTTCTCAACCTAAAGAACCGTGAATAGCTTATTTCGAATCATGAATAGCTTATTCTAGAATAAGAAATAAATTCCAGGTTTTTGGACACAAAAAATCATTCCAAAAATACATCACCCTCATGGAAGTTGAACTCTTACGAAAAATTCTCATAGTTATGCAATGCTGCCTTGCCAGAACAACACTTATACAGACAACTACATTTCAACCCTCTGTCCTTCCTGCCACAGTTGATTCTATTTTTCCATACCCACTTAGATAATCCCCTTACTGAGGATAAGAAGCCATATTTATTTCCTTGTTTTCGTTTCATTTGAGCTCTCTCCAAAAAAATTCTGCCAAGCTGACATAAATGCTTCCTTTCGCCCTTCATCGCAAACAAAACAAATGTACAGCCCAAAACGTTTCAACTACAGTGCAATTATTTACAACATCACTGCAACACCATAATCTACAACCACCCCCAACAAGAGGCTACAATATATACCAAAATCTGATGCCACGTTTTACATCAGTACGAAGAGAAACAACATATAGAACATAGAGTTGATTCCAGTTTGCAGTCTCATTATTCAAACTCCAATCAAGCCATAAAACAATACTCAATTGTCAAAAAGTTAAATTTTGCCAAGCAAACCCCAGTTCCACCATGAAACGACCCCAACAAAACCAAAAACGAAGCCCACTCCCACTTACAGCGCCAATTTGGAGTCCCAAAATTTCAAAAGCCTGAATGGGTCACTACAAACCCAAAATCAGCCACGAAAATGGTAACATCTCAATTACACCATAAAACAACCTTAAGGAAGCCATAAAGGACCGACTTCCAAAGGGCAGGTCAAGTCCTAATTTTAGAAATGCTAACGAGATCGTTTCAGGAACAGATTTAAATGATACATGTTAATCTAACAAAAAAATAAATTTAAAATTAAAATACTTTTTTTTCATAAATTTAAGTATTTTTTAAAATGAGTAAATTATTAAAAGAAAGGGACAATTGTAAAAAACATTCATAATCTATTTTGTGTGCTAAGATTCTTTAATTGACTGTTCACCTAAATTGACAATTCCTAGGCCAAATAGAATCTTAACCTCACATTGAAAAATTTGAAGTTTGACCTTAAAATAGATTTGATTATCAACGTAACCATAAACCAAGTTGACTCAACACCCTAAACCTTATTGAACCTTAAACTAAATTAAACCTTGGCCCTTAGGGTACAATTTGATTTACTATACAAAATGAACCCCAATACAAGATTAGAATTAACAAACTAATTATAGTATATATAACATTCTTCTAGGTTAAATCCAAACCTTAAACTGAAATGAACACTGTAATATGTGGAACCTTGATCCTATACCAAATTGAATAACAACCCTAAATTTAATTAAACCCTAATTATATCCCTAAACTAAATTGAGCCATAACCCTTAGTCCTCGCTCAAAATGGCTACAAACCTTAAACCATATCAAACTTTAACCCTTAATATGTTTTAACCTTGCTTCTAAAACTAATTGAATATTAAACTAAATTAAACCCTAATTTCTTAAAGTTTATTAAATTTTAATATTAAACCAAATCAAATACTAATTGTAAACCTTGTTAAACCCAAACCCTAAGCCATAACACTAAAGCAAAGTGAACCCTAACCCTAATACTAAGCCAAATTTGACATTAATATAATTCAAATAAAACCCTAAATCTAAAATCAAACTAAAACTAATAACCCTAAAACTAAACCTAATAAAAATCTAACCTTAAGCATAATTAAACATTAAATCAGATTAAAATAAACGAATATATTTTGCAACAATAATACTATACCAAAATTGAACCCTAATTAAATATAATTAAGCTCTAAACCATACTTGAAATCTCTAACTCCAATCCTAACCCTACCACCAAACTAGATTAAACCCTAATCATAAACCTTATACAACCTAACGCTAACCCCATACCAAATTGAATCCACCCCTTAAACAAAATTGAACCCTCATAATAACATTAAACTAAATTAAATGCCAACACTAAAAGTCCTAATCCTAATTAAATACTAAACCAAATCTAGATATGAAACCCTAATCATAACTCTAATTGTTGAGCCCTAATCCTAAATGCAAAATTCTAATTCTAACTCTATTTGTAAAACCTAACCCTAATATAAACCCTAATACTAACCATGATACATACCCATACCTTAACATTAAACCTACCCATAACCATAAATCCTAAATGTGAAACCATCATCACAACCCCAAATGCTAAACCCTTGTGCAAAATGTTAAACCTTAAATTGTAAATCTTAAGCTAAACCATAATACTTAATCATAAAATTTAATCCTAAATGCGAAACCCTAATCTTGAATGCTACACCCTAAATGCTAAAACCTAACCCTAACCCTAATCCTTATTATTGAATGTTGATCCTCGATGATAATAAAACCTACTTAAAATCGTAATCCTAAATGGTAAATTGTAATAGAAAATATTGAACCCTAATCATAATGTTGAACCATAATCCTAATCCTAATAATAAATTTCAAATCTTAATTCTAATCCTTAATATAAGTGGTAAAACCTAATCCTAAATTCTAAACAATGTTCCTAAATGTCAAATTCCAATCTAACCCTTCCTATAACCATAATACTAACTATGAGAGAGAGAAAGTGAGAGAAGGGGGAGAGTGTGAGAGACATGAGGTAGATATGGAGGGTAAATATGGGGAAGAGATAGTTAGAGGATGGAGAGGAGAGAGTGAAAGAGATTAATTAGGGGAAAGGCACTACAATACCTAGCGCAAGTTGACCTCATGCTCCTCCATAGTCCTCGAATAAATAAGTGTGTCATAAGGAAAAACAAGGGCAAACTGATCGAGGTAAGTTCGGAACACCCCACTCATCAAAATCATGAACATTGATGGTGTGTTGTTCAACCCTAGAGGTACAACCATAAACTCAAAATGCCCATAGTGTGTACCGAAAGTTGTCTGATAAATATAATCTTCCTGTATGTGAAGCTGATGGTATCCAAAATTCAAATCTATCTTTGAGAACACTCTCACTCACTTCATCTGATCAAACAAATCATCAATCCTCGGCAAGGGATATTAGTTCTTCACCATCACCTTATTCATCTTCTGGTAGTCAATGTGCAAACATAGAGATCTCTCCTTCTTCACAGAGATGACTGGTGCACCCCATGGAGATACACTAGAACAAATATAGCCCTTGGACAACAAATCCTCTAGCTGAAATCAAAGCTCACTCAACTCTTGAGTAGTCACATGGTAAGGTGCCTGAGAAATAGGCTCAACTCCATGGATGAGATCAATGCATAAATTGATGTCACGTTGCGATGACATACCTGGTATCTCATCTGGAAACACATCAAAAAACTAACGGAGGATTGGATAATTGTTAAGCGATACCTCTCGAATCTCAACTCAATTAGGGTTACTAATAAAGATCAAAAACATTTGACATCCTTGTCTCACACTCCATTGTAGTTCCTTTCCTGAGATCATCTAAAGTAAAATAGGTCTCTGGACCCCTACCAGCTCAACTCACTCACCTGTGTCATTGAAACACTATACCAACTTACGTCGACAATCAATACTCACCTGATGAGAAGCTAACCATTCCATACCCAAAACAATGTCGTAAGATCCTAAGGGTAGGATGCAAAGATCAATGGTAGTGGTGAAGGTTCTCAAATCCAACACGCAACCATGAATAAGGGAATCCATGGTCACTTTGGATCCTGTGGCCAACTCAACCTGTCGCGCTACCACTAGCCCACATCACTGAACACGAGAGTGTAAAATAAAAGAATCTAAAGCACCAGAATCAAACAAAAAAGTGGTAGGAATACCATGTAATAAACCTGTAGCCTCGAATATGGTACACTAGTGCTCAGCCGGATGGTTATCAACTGCCACAAATACTCTATGGGACCTACCTGCGTCCCCAACTATAGGCTCTAACATGGATGCACTCCTACTTTATCCTGCCGACAACTTCTAATGACACATCATTTCCCTGTATCCCTATTGACCACAAGAAAAACATAGTCCTCCACTATATCCACATCCACTCTAAGGTGCACTGGACTACTGAAAACTCCCCCTTCTAGGGCTCGGCTGAACATGCTGAGCTGGCCGACGATGCAAAGATCAACGGTAGTGGTGAAGGTTCTCAAATCCAACACGCAACCATGAACAAGGGAATCCATGGTCACTTTGGATCCTGTGGCCAACTCAACCTATCGCGCTACCACTAGCCCACATCACTAAACACGAGAGTGTGAAATAAAAGAATCTAAAACACCATAATCAAATAAAAAAGTGGTATGAATACCATGTAATAAACTTGTAACCTCGAATATGGTACCCTAGTGCTCAGCCGGGTGGTTATCAACTGCCACAAATACTCTATGGGACCTACCTGCATCCCCAACTATAGGCTCTGACATGGATGCACTCCTACTTTATCCTACCGATAGCTTCTAACGACACATCATTTCCCTGTGTCCCTATTGACCACAAGAAAAACATAGTCCTCCACTATATCCATGTCCACTCTAAGGTGCACTGGACTGCTGAAAACTCCCCCTACTAGGGCTTGGCTGAACACGCTGAGCTGGCCGACTAGACTGTGTATATTTTCCCTACTGCCAAACACAGCCCTTCCCTCCTTGGGTACCCAAACCATGGCCACTATGCTGAATCTGAGAATAGCATAGTCTACTAAAATGAGGGCGGCCTCCCCTCGAAGGTGTCGACTGAGTATGGGCTAGCCCAGTAGAGTGTGTTTGAGTGGATGGTGCAGATGGCACTGTAGGTCATGCACTATGGCTCTATGTACCTACACTACTACTGAATACCTTAGCCACATTTCTCTCTTCGATCATTTCTTTCTCGGCGGCAAGTGTCAGTGTCCTAAGATGATACATATGTACATCTCCAATAATAGAGCCATTAAGGCCCCGAACAAACAAATGAGTCAACAGAACCTCATCAGTTATAGCTCAAATAATGCCTCAACTCAAAGAACCTCTGCTCATATTGGTCCACCAACATGGTACCCTGTCTGATCTCATGAAACTCATCTACACAAGCCTCTCTATACAGAGAAAAAAGAAACCTCTCTGAACCGCTCCTCAAATATCTCCCAAGTGAGATGTTAAATATTGATTTGGAGCTTCTGCTCCTTTATATTCCATAAAGTGGAAGCATGGTCTCTCAAGTGCGTGATCACACAATGGGCTCTAAGGTTGCTCGCATATGGATACATAGTGAAGAAATTTCCAAGGTCTAACAACTACATCTCATCCTTACTATCACCTCCCTTACCATCAAATAATGGTGGTCAACACCGCATGAGGTCTCTCATCATATCCAAATAGATGGTTTCCTCATCATCCATAGCCTTGCCTCTCTTATGTGTTCCTCTGGCACTGAGTGGCGTATGAGAATGCTCATTCTCTCTTATCTCTTCTCCCTATTCAGACATCCGTGAATTTCCCTCTTTTAGCCTTCATGCTGTGACCCCTGACGATGTGACCCATCAATTCTGGGTCCCAATAGAGCTATGAGCTCTTGGATCAAAGGCATCATTGCCTCCACACCACCTTGGTTCTCTCCCTATCTTTTCTCTCCCCTATGTTACTCCTCATGATGATCATCCTCTTGATGTTCCTTATAGTGTTCTTACTCGCGATTGTTCCAATTAGTATTATGCCAGCCATGACCTCGTCTACATCTATGTTCAAAAAGCACCTTTCATAGGTCAACAAGGAATGGGTCAGAACCACATGATAATATAATAACTCATACCACAAGCATAAATTACATAAAAACAAGTATCAATATATATATACACTTCAACACTTAAACAACCACAATGGGAGTATAACACAAAGATCCCAACTTTTGAACATGGGCTCTAATACCAGATGTAATGCCCCGCCTAAGAATCCTTGGACACAAGGATCAAACAAGAGCTAACATAATTTTTTTTTAAAAGCATAGAACTATCCAAAATTTAAACATATCGTAAGTGGAAGACTTAACACAAAAACCAAAGATTCCCAAGCCTTTACTACGATCATGATTCAATTACTATCTACATGATTAACATACAAGGTTCATCCAAATTACTAAATAAACATACAATCGATGATTTTATTTTAAAACCCAAAGTACAATTCCTACCATGGTTAATCATACAATTTCATTAACCAAGTTAAAATGCATAACCTAACATGAATTGCATCAATTTACCCTAGGTACGATCGATATTTGATCTGTTCTGGATTGGAAAGATGCATCACCAAAAAGGGTATCCAAAAATCCAATTTGCATCTTTCGGTTGAGGTCGAAAGTGTCTTTATCCTTGATATGAGTAACTCCAACAGTTCCTCGTATGAGAAAGGATTAGGTGCAGAACAAAAAACACCACGACTCATATGATAGAATAATTGGGAAGAAGGGTGTCGTAAAAATAAGGAATAGGCGTCATAATACATGCAATCCTGGTTCGTATGAAAACCATACCAATACTCATACGACAATGCACTTGGCTTCATATGGACTTTGTTCCGGAAGCCATTACTTTGGCATCCGGAGTCCGATTGACTCCGTTCAGAATGCATTGGAAAGACCTTAACAATCTCTAAAACATGAAGGACCTAAAACTATCTTAGGACATAAACATTTGTTTTCCATTCCATCAACTTGAATCAAGCAAGGTTTAATAAGGAATGTGTTGTTGTTGAAAGTGCAATAAACAAGATCCTCAATTCAACAAATGGGTAGGCATTTCGACACCAATGTATGACATGAAAAGAAAGCAATCTCCACACATAGGAGTATCATATACATGCAAATTGAGGCTATGGACACTCAATTGCAAAATAATAACATAAATGTAAGAATCCAAATCATCTAACATCATACTATTGCAATCTAAATTCATTACAATAAGAGTAACAACATCAAGTACATATTTATGTGCATCAAGTAACTGCATAACTCATCAAAAGTAAACCAAAGAAGAAAATGAGAAACAAGCTCTGATCTCGTAGCTGGAGGGAGACCGTATATGTACTATGATCCCTAGCAGTTCTATAGGTTAGCAATACCTCCCAACCACATGGAACCCGTAAGCCCACCCTTTCATGCTCATGGAGATAATGACCTGACCATAATTACATAGGACACACACACGCAAGAGGCTACACACACAAACCAATGCATGACTCAAGCTACACAGATGATCATAAATTCCAGTGTAGTATTCCAGGTCACTACTCAGAACACACTATAATCTACTATGTAGGGACTCTAGTTGAGTGTCATCACTTAACTCGTACTAGCCCAAGTGGTATATGGTATGGTAAATTAACTCCCTTGGGAGGCCTCATACCGTGTCCTCACACCAACTCACATAGGAGACTAGCTACCATACATATACCACACCATTACACCAGCTCCCTCAGTAATCTCGGCTACCGTATAGGAGTTCTCTTATCTTACTTAAAGTTTTATTACCCATGTATGGTTATCACTTTATTAAAACCTCTTCAAATTACCTTGCCCACCATTTCCAGGTCAAGATGGCCATGAGAAGCCAATTCACATGTCTACCTGTACATACCCTTTCTCACCATATGACGAGTGCCATAAGGCAATGCAATCTCCCAACCCAACCCCCAAATGATCAAATACTCAACTGGCCTATATCCATGAGTTCAGGTCTCGCAAGATCTCACCATATGAATTCTCACATGCACATGGATGGGCACAACCAACTCCACGTAAACAAGGAAACACAAATTTGAAAGGGGCTAGACTAGGGAAAGCAACAACATGATAAAAGAATAAACACACTCGGGGAAACACGACTGAGTGGGAACCAAAAGGATAAACAATCACACATAGCTCAGTTGGTTACTTTCCAAGAGAATGGATTCTCATGGAATCCAGGATTCATCTCTTTATCATATGAGAATGGCACACAATGCCCAAAATAAACCAATCACTCAAATTCTAGCAATTTTGGCAAAAGGAAAAATCCACAAATTTAAACTTGATGGAGCACTTTCGGATCATGATATAAAAATACTTGGAATATTCTCTAACCATTCTGACTCCATAATCCTACTCCTTGTAGAAGAGGCTACTAAAAACATAATTCAATTCACACCAACAAGGTGATAGATAATTACTGCGTGACACGCAAAATGAGGCAACATCTAAAACACCAAAATTCAAACATTTCAAAATTTGACGAAATCAAAAACCCACTTCTATAACATTCCCAAAATCCCAAAAATAAAATAAAATTCAAGTTTTGGGCACACATGCAAAATTTGGCAGAATAACTAGGTACAAACTTCATTTTCCAAAACATGAAACACATAAATAATCATGTCCATCCAACTGGGTCATATAATTGAATAAAAACAGAGGGGAACACTAGTTCTCAACCTGCAACCATTAAGAAACCAAAATAACTCAACAAAATGGAGTAAAAAAATTAAAACAAGAAGGTCCTACCTCATTCCAAATGCTCAAAACTGGGAATGAAGAGAAGAAATTAGAAAAGGCTTCAAACAGGCGGAAAATATCAGGGAAGTTGGAGATCCACACTATGAATCCAACGAGCCTATCCTTGCAACGATCCGACAAGCCAATCTCCCACAACGAGCGAATTACTAAATTCTCCAAAGAGGAGTTTGGAGCAAAACTCAAATTCTCAAAAACATAAAATGAGAAATGAGTCTAAAAAACTCACATTTTGCCTAATATAAGCACTTTTATGAAAGTGACTTCTAAATTAGAATATTAAGCCACTTAAACTGATTGTCCCTATTCCCAAATTAATTAAAATAATTCCAGGCATTTGGAATTCAAATGCGGCAAATTAGCCGGTAAATAAATAAAATAAATCAAATCATTAAAATCCCCAAAAAATAATTAAATTAGTATTTAATTTAAGAATTTCCACGACAACTACAGAACCTTAAATGCACAAACATGCTCACTGGTTAAATCACATAGTGCATTATGAATCTGGATTTACCATGATAATCGGAGGGTTAATAATAGTAACAATATTATAGATACGTTGCCCATACATGGATGACATTGTCTTGGCATGAAATGTTAAGGTCACTATATCCTAGTGCCACTACCGGGAATATAGGTACACACTCGAATCCTATAACTCAAGATGAATGTACCTAGTACATGTTCAATAAACAAGCAAATAGCAAGTGTAGATGCTCAACATATAAATAGTCGACGCACAAAAAAACACATACTCACATTGAAGGAGAACAAGACATCGTGTAGATCTTGCAAGCAAGTGACTACAACTCTGGCTCACTTTGTACTAGCACCAATAGGAAAAATGCATAACAGTGGTGCAGTACAACATAACAATATATAATCACATGATATATTATTTAAATTAAAGAATTTAAATAATCATACCATCTGAGCATTTATCTACTGAATGTAAAAGACAAATATCCATAGCATAAAAGCACCATAATAATGAGTCCAATTACATCCATCAGATATAAATATAATCCTTAGTCCAAATTTAAATACAAAATAAACCAAGGATCATCATGAAGCATCATGTCACATCACTAGCATCATCATGCATATATGATCAAATTGAATAGCAACATCATCTAGCATCTAACAGCTATGAAACTAGTAATCAAAACAATGTATAGTCATCGGAGCATCTCATCATGCAAATAATCCAGTAATAGTAATCAAAGTGTCTCTCTGGTCAAAATAGTCATGGGAGAGAATGAAAACACGGGAGGTACTACATGTCTTAATGTCATTCATTGAACTTCAAAACTAATGAAATTAATAATTATACTTAATTTTGCAGCCAAATGTATGACCAAATTAATAAATTTGTAGACACTATAAACCATGACCTTTATAATATATTATTTGATAATCTCTTAGTTTCATATTTTAAAAATATACAAAAATAATGTTGCATAAGAAAAATAAAATAAAATTAATGATCATTAGATCACGATGATCGCAGTCTGGAGATCAACGACGTAAACTCTATTTTGGGGTGAAGTTGTGTTGTTTAAAAACTTCCACAAGCATCCTTCGGAAAAGTGACATGTGTCATATATACGTCTCAAAGTTCATTGAACTTCAACAAAATTTTGGGCGCATATATTATAAATTTATAACATAATAATTTTAATATAATAAATACTATAATATATTAATAGTATGACATACGGTGTATTCGATTTACGAGCCGAATGTGGGAATGATTCACATTATTGACAACTTCCTCTAGAAGCGAGACACGTGTCATATTGCCATTAATTGAACTTTATGAATCAGAACTAATGAACTTTGTCCTACCAAATTTAATTATGTGTAGTTATTAACTATAGTATATACTTACATTCTAAATTTGTAATTCTATATTTATTAAGGTAATTAAGCGTAATAATCTCTATTTTGGGTGGATGTTGTAAAGGGTTAAAAAGTCTTGAAAAATATAATGGAAAAGTGTCACCCTCACGTGTCAGACTCAGCCCTCAAAAAGAAGTTAGAAACTTCTACGTTTGCCATTTAGGTTTTGAACTTCTAAGGGTTTTGAAACTTTTACTAAATTACTATTTGGATTCTTGGAGAAACTAGTTTATCACTGCCCCAGGGAAATTAATGAATCAGAAATGACTACTAGATTTTCCTACAACAGTTTTTTTTGGTGGCGGCACCAGTCTATTCAAATAGAAATTCTGGGTAAAATCCTGAACACCTACATCCTGCATTTTTAATTTTTGATTACTTGAATCTCCTGGTTTACAATCTAGATTGCAGAAGTTCAAACTAGAATTAGGGGTTCAACCATTCAATTTTAGGGTTAGCATTTTCAAGCTTGTACTTAATAGTTACTATTAGTCTAGTTATCTACCATTATTTTAAACCAAGTTACCAACACCAGTGCCAGCAATGGGGCAACCAAAAAGAAAAATGAATGAAAAATAGACATAACAAAATTGGTTAAAACACCAGGTTTCACTAATGAGTACCATGATATTTATGATCTTGTTATCCATGGTGATAAGAAAATCATAGATATTAGATATGCATTGTCTAGTAAGGAAGGAAATCCAAATAGGGAAAAATTTACTATTTTTATCACAATTTTAAATGCAAGTACATATAAAATTGCATTGTGGGATGCTAGATTGGGACGCATGGTGTTACCTGAAGTATTCCCTTACCTTGAAATTGTCATGGTTGGTGCCCAAAATTATGATAAAGATAGAAAAGAAATTGTCAATAATAATACTGAAGAGGAAATATTATCCTAACCGAGGGAGAATTTGTGCATTTGTTTGACCTAGGGTTTGAAGCACAAAACTCAAATGTCCATATTGACCTAGGAAAGCTAGCAGAGGAATATAAGAGAATCGATGCAAATTATAAAGATAAATTTAGCAAAGGTCTAACAGTGCCTGGTGCTCAATTGAATCACAATCATAATCCTCTTTATGATTTTAATATTTTTGTGCCATGGTTTTGGCGGATACTATTTCCTTGCTAACATTTTTCCTAGCATTGGAAAATAATAAGGAAGTAGGTGCCAGCATTTTTGAAATGATTTTTCATATCCATTGTATCATAGAACCATTAGGATATAATTTTGTTGAGCGTGTTGTTCAATCGATGCAAAAATAATTACTAATGATTAAAAGAGGTTCCTATAAGACATCTAGGTTTACAACCTACTTGTGTTATATTCATCTAGCAAAGCATCATGCAACGTTGGAGAGCAGTAAGCTTTAGATTCAGGTCTATAAGATTGATGAGAAGACTCAACAGAGAAGAGTGTGTCCAATTTATGAATGGACACTTAAGATAAGGAAGCATGATAACAAAAAGAACTACAACCAATTTTTAGACTTCATTTTGGTATCAATGTATAATGAAATTACAATCCCTCTAATGCCTAGATTGCACGTGTCTCTTAGAGAATGCATTCAACTCGAAAGTCACATACAATTGGTTGACTGGTTCTTCATGGAATAATACAGTGTGTTAAGATTTTGCGGATCAAAAGTAGAACCCTACAAACTTCCAATACATGTGATAAAGAGGATATTTGCATTGGAATATGTATGAAAGATAGAGAGCATAAATAAACTCTTTAATGGTCAGCAAAAGAAGAGCATTTTTCCTTTCTTGCCTTTCTCATGTGCGGGGTCACATTTGAGAGGAGCATTCAGTGTGGCACATAATTTTTTGAAGTTTTTTTCTTTTTTTTCTATAGTTACTGGAAGTATGATCCAATCAGCGTCATTCAAAAAAGGCTTATGGTGAATAAGAACTCTGCAAGAAAAATTCAACATCAAAGTAAACCATTGCTAGAAAATTTGAAAAACATGGACTCCTAGGATGATGTAAGAAAAGAGATGGAGAAAATTACCTATGATAAGAATATTTCAATAGAATAAGTGTTACCTCAAATTATGGCATTTCACACACAGAGAACAACATAGCAGCCCGGGACATCCTACAATTTCTACCAAAAATCTGCTAATCCATCTAAAAAAGCTATTCCAAAAAATATAGTGGAACAATGTAAAGATATAAATTGGACTCAAAGAAAAATTAGTGATTTTTGGATTATGAGGAAGAATCTTAGTGAATAAAAGACCTCTGCATATCTTAATAAAATTGAAGAGGATGAAGAGCTTAACAAATTGTGGAATATGGAGCATCCTGCTGAAGCATATGAAAAAAGTGATATTGAAGATAATGAGTATGAGATCGAGGTTAATCTATATCCCACAGTCACTCCAATGTCTATTACAGTCTGTGCAAAATTGAGTAGAATTGATGATTCCATGAGAGAAAAATATATCATAGGGGCAACTAGTATAGGAAAAATGGGTTTTGAAGGTCAAGGTGGTCTGGGTCCCAAAGGAGAAGGCCCTTGGTATCCAATTCAGAAACCATTACCACAAAGACATGGTCAAAAACTAGTCATTTGAGTTGAATCATCATATTCATCACTGAAAGGTACTACTTAGTCTCATAGACCTGCATGTTCATTTGTTAGAGCTTCAAATCCACCTTGTGCAGACACTCAATTTCATTCACAACCACTAGCAGAATAGGGTATTCCTATTTATGGTGAGTCAGGTGCCAATTCCACTGGTGGGTAATTTGGGGATAGTATTCCTATTACTGTTCAATCAAGTGCCACTGGCTCTAGTGGGGATGGCATGGGTACTAACACTAGTTGTCCTGAACAAGTGAAACAATAAGATATCTCTAACAAGAGGCCAATAGTAGTAGATACTATACATAATCCCAATGATCAAGGCATTGTGAAGAAGAAAAATATTATGAGAACAATGACTAGTACAACTCCAACTATATCAATTGTCACTCCAAATCTATTATCTACATCTTCATAACAAACCCCTCAAAAGTCTCCCAAAACTCCACTTGCAAGTGATAGTGGGACATGATTAGGAATGGTTGTTGCTAACCCTCAAAATGCATTAGTTATAACAAAAGGCATCGGTTGAGGCTCAAGAGGGTACATCACTGCAAGTGCTATTTCACCTTTCAAACATTCAATTTCTCTAGCATCCCCATAATTTTGTTACAATAATTTCTTTAATAAATTTGCAAAAACAACAAATATGAATAAAGAAAATAAGAATACATTCAAAAGGGGTGCCCTACTATATCTTTAGAGGAACAACCTGCATTGAACATGGTATTTCCCATATATGACCCAAACTAAGATATGATGGATTTCATGGTTTTTATGCCCCCAAATAAAGATAAAAATCCACCACAAAGTCAGATAAATCCCTCTGAATTACACCTAAGCACCCTCCAAATGGATTTTTCCAAAGTTAAAAATGTGGAAAAAAATTAGTGTGTCAAAAAAGACCAATGAAGTTGTCTACACTTTACTGGTCAAGGTAGAGAGAGAGAGAGAAGTAAGCTGGAGAAAAACATAGAAAATTCATAGGTAGACCTGGCGAATGAAAAAGAAAAGAGGAAAGCAACATATAACAGGTGTAATGAATTATAGAAAAGGATAAAAACTTATACCTCTACATCAGCAATTACATAGCAAGAATAGATGGAGGCGGAACTGAAGGAACTGAGGGAAAACTTGGATGAAAGCATTAAAAAATTTAATGATGAAAGAGCGACTATATCAAAATCATACAAAAGCATGGATTTTTCTACTACCGCAAACAAAAACTTACAAAATAATTGGAGCGTGAGACGAAAAATGCAAAACATTGGGAAGAGAAAGAAGATGAAGAGAGAAAAAAATGTGAACAAATGGCACAAGATCTGAAAAAGGCAAATAATACAATTAAAAATTTTGTAGAGACTGAATGAAAATGTGAATAATACAGTGAAGTATTTAAAAGAAAACATATGGGGGAAATTAATGTAGAGGAGTAAAAATTTGTCTAAATGATTTGAATCAAATGAAAGTATGAGAATGATTTATTGGAAGCTCAAAAACTACATTGACAAGAACACAGATATTTGTGTCAAAGAGAATATTGCAAAACAAATTTTGCAAGTAGTTTGCAGCACCAGTGATAACTATTTGGCAAAAAAGGGAATTAAATGTCGCATTTATGCCTCAATAAAGGTATCATATATCATTCAAAAATTACAGAAACTAAGGGAAGGACATGAAATTCCAGAGAAAGCTAGAAAAAAGATCATGAAGCTGCAAGAAAAGAAAAACAAACTGATAAATCTTGGTTTGTCGAAGACTGCTGATACATCAAATAAATACATTGGAATAGAAGCTTTCAAAGAAAGGATGGAGGAGAAAATAAAGTTTGATTTAGATGTGCTTCCTAAGGACAAATCTCCTCACAGATTTTTGATTTTCAACAAACCATTGACAACTTTGATTGCAGTAGTGGATGAAATAGTGGTGTCAAGTCACTCTTCCAAATATGAATTGTTGACGATGTTACAGATGTTTGAATGACAATTATTCAATTGTGTATTTTCATTGATGTTTACACAAGTATAGTGATGTTTACACAAATGTCTAGTCCTATCCGAGCATAGAAAGTTCATGCCAAGCACTCTCGGGCATTAAAGAGGACCAAAGTGATTTTTCAATTCTAACCGAGTTCAGTTGGGCATTACAGTGTTGGTTGGGCATTGAAGGATTTTAGTATTGACCGAGTAGAATAGTTAGTGTCAGCCGACTAACAGGAGTTTATATTTTATGGATTATTGGCTATATACATCCGACAAACTTGAGTTTTATTATTTATTTGGAAGGATATTAAGGCTGACTTGACAAGGCTTATCATATATATAAGGTGAAGTTTGGATTAAAAATTGAGATAGAGATAGAGTGGATGTGTGTTTATGATATGAAGAGTGAAAGCAAAATCAGATGGGATTCTGATTAAGGATAGAACATAGAGGACTACAATAGAATATTCGATCAATGAGGATCAAGTATTTAATCCAGAATAAAGATATATGAATCAGCAAAGACAGTTGCTTATCAAAACAGGTCAATCCATTGTTACTTTCTAACAATTGTAGCAGTGATCAAAATCTCTTAACAGAGTAGAATTAACATTCTTTTGTAAAACCTCTCACAAGGTGACATTTCTACATTGAAGTGTTTAAAGACCTCTCACAATGCCACTCCTTATAGGGTGATTAAATCCTCTAACAGTGTGTTATTGTAACCTTTAACAGGGTTGGCTCCTAACAGGGCTCACTTCAGAAGAGTGAAAAATAGTGACTAGTTGAAATTGGTGGTTTTTCCCATATTGGGTTTGCACATTAAATCTTGGTGTTATCTATGTACATTTCATTTTCTTTATGGTTTATGTTTCTGCAATTTATTACTAAAGATAATCATAGTTAATATCTTAAGATTTGTTATGTTAATCGAGTGATAGTAAAATATCTATGTTAACCGAGCAACAGTGACTGAATTGTTTAAGACATCTAAGGGACTTGGATTTGATTTTGTGGTAACTGATTCACCCCTTCCCTCTTAGTTACTCAACTCATTTCCAACAACAGGTGGTATTATCATTTTAGTTGCACACTAAATTGATAAATTGATTGTTATCTTATATTGGATTATGAATTTTATAGTTGTTGTCTTAAGTTGCAGAATTGTTCAAATTTAGAAAATAAAGGTACACATGTAGCATTTCAACTATAAACATCAGAAATATTGCATAAAGGTACATTCATTCAACACTACTATTCATATATTGAAGATAAAATACCTTATTATTACATTCATGTTAACACTGATGTTGTTCTCTAAGTATTGATTTGATTTAAACTTTCAAATTCATAAATTGATCATTACATTGAACATTCAAAGTTAATGTAATAAGCAAGTATTCCCTTATAGGTTACATCTTTTAGTTGAAATGATTGAGAAGATATATAATACTTAAAGTAAAAGAAGCATGCTATTAGTATGAAGTAGGGGTCCCATGCATTTCCTTATTGTATAATTGTTGTCAGCTGATCTTCTGCATGTTGAGGTTGAGAAATTGTGTTACCTGGGTCCCCGTGACTTCTGCCTTGTCTCATCCTAAGTCTTTTATATTTTTACATGCATATTGAGGGAGAAAATGGTGTTAGATCCAACTGGATCTAAGCGATGCATGAAACACAAACAGCATACTACTATTATCAACTCTTTCGGTACTACATATCTATCAGGTAACATCAATGCAATAACCAGGTATACATATGCATTAACTAAATAAATTATCAAAGGGACATAATTTTATGAAACCTTTTACTGCATATAGTTGTTATCATGTATTAGGAAGGAATTGTTATTTAGGAAGCAGAGCATCCACATGTCAAGTCAATAAATCCAACCAGCGAACCCACATTCATACATAAATGTCATCCCACATGACATTTACATACAGACATGGATTAGTTGATGGAATCCATTAACCTGACATAGCGACTTGGTGGTGTGTGCAAGCGAGAGATGTCCACAAATTTTAGAGTATGATATGCAAAAAGAAGAGAAATACAGTACACAACAATTGTTACAAAGTGCATAAATATTGTTACAATTCAACAATGTTGATGCAAATATGCAACGCTGACATGCTATTATAAAAGATGCTGAAAATCAAAAGATGGATGCTCCAAATTAAAATAGAATGGCAATACAATGCTAAGAGATGCATATGAGGATAATGATTCAATAAAGATAAATGTTCCTAATTGAGAAGTGTTATAGTCAACAGGGAGCAACTTGCAAATTAAATGAGGTAACATTGTACCTTATACCTTATCACTGTATAAAGAAAGCATGAGATACTATGTAGTATTTTTTTGAAACAATGCACTAACATAATTTAGAAAAATAGAGAACACTATTGTTGTTACAAATTAGAATGCATAAGTAAAAGACCTAACTGTGTTGTTATCAAAAATGGAAAATCATATACACATGGTTCAATCATCAATTGACATTAAATAAGTACTTTATTTCATTACTATTCTGAATGTTGTCGTCTCTAAATAAAAGCTATGAAAAAAGAAAGCAGTGATATCCATTTTATAACAATAGGCATATACAAAATGAAATATCAGTATTGTTGTTATAAGTAATGTGTGTGCAGAAGAGAATGAACATGTGCAAGAGGTGGAGTCAACAATGATGAATATAAGGCATAAGTATTCATATATACAATGATTCAAAAAGGGAAGAGTTTGTCACTGTTAGTGTCCAAGAGGAGAATCAAATAGTGTGCCATATATGTTCAGAACTCAGAATGTAGCAAAACCAAGTATATTCATGTTATGGCTTTGAATCCACTGAAGAATCAAATTGTTATGTGGTAATTCACGCTTTCAGATAATGAAGTTAATTTTAGCATCTATGTGTTTTAATGGTTAAAACTGATTTTCATAATAGCAAGATCAAGCAAACAATTTTATTCTAATATGTGGAAATGCAGTGTGATGGGTATTCATCAGCTAGGTAATGTTGTCATAACAAGGTTCATATTTGAATCAAATCACAGAGTTTAATGCATGCAGTAGACACAATAAAAAAGGCAAGATATGCATAATGAGTTTCATGTTGTAAACATTACCCATGGGAGTCACAAGCCCGTGCTCGAACCCCATGGGAAATGGTTCATTTAAAATTATGTAAATAGTATATTCATACATTACTTCTTGCACAGAAGCTGCATATTTTTAAAAAAAAAATGAATGTCCAAACAAGTGATGATGGAAAATTAAACATGTAAGATGGTTATTTCAAACCAGAAATGTTTTCTCAGCAAACTAAAAGATGTTTTATGTTCTATAACAGTAAGATTAAGTATACAAATTTCGGCCTCAACAGAAGAAGATATGTTTATGCTTACGACAATTAAATAGCATCATATTTTTTTCATATAATAGATGTGGAGTTCAACTTTCACAAAAAGAAAACATGTTTTTTATAACATTATGGTCATGTTGGATTGCAATAACAGTATCATATATTTTTCAAATAATAGATGTGGAGTTCTGTTTCAATAGAAAGAAAACATTTTTATGATAGTATTGTCGTGCTTGAAAGGAGAAACATTAAAAAGGCTGCAGTTATGTACAAGAGAAGCCATGTGGGTAGCCTGAGTTCATCTTTTAACCCAGAAGAAAACCGACATCAGATGCAAAAGGTGAAGATCATTTCTTAAAAACAATGACAGCTCGGATATATCTAGTGTTTACATCAGTTATGCAAAAGAGAAGCCATGTGGGTATCCGAGAAAATGACAAAAAATAAATCTACAAAATAGAAGACAAAATAAAGTTCATATTTATTTATGCTGCAATGAAGGAGAAACACTTAGTGCAGACGGGTTTTATTTCTAAAACAAAGAAAGTTGTTATTGCAATATTTTCACCACTAAATATTGTTCATTTCCAAGTTTACAAAGGAAAAAACATAGAGCAAGTTCAAGTAAAGACAGGAAGATGTGGAAAGAGTAACTTATCTGATAAACAAGTTGAGCATAATAGAGATGTGAATTCAGAGGAGTCCAAGCTTTAGTTCATTTGTGCACTGTGAAGTTTGGGATAAGTCTTAAGATGTGGCTATAATATGCCGAGCTTCAAGACCAAGAAAACTCCACATCTTTCAGCCATTGATCAGACCAATTCCAAGCTTACGGTGGTGAGAAGACCCAGCTCATAGCTCAGCAAACAACACTAGCTTGAGTTCTTACTAAGATACATGCAAAGCGCCATATGTTATGGCATTTAAACTCCAAGTCCCAAAGTGCAAGCCATGGTTTTAAGAGCCCGAGCTTCTTTAGGAGAAGAAGATGTAGCAAAGAAAGGATAGGTTATGGAATTTAAACACCAGTTTAAAGAGAATCCCGTGGATAAAACCCAGATGAAAAACCCATATAGCTTGAAGCTCTAGTTAAGAGCCCGCAGTGTAAAGGTCAAATCCCGAGCTCTCTAGTTTTGTTTAACTATTAGACAGCGCCGTGTTGCATGGCGGTGGACCCCAAGTTGCAAGCCAAGATATGTTGGAACTCAAGTTTTAAAAAAAATAGAGATGCACATTTAGCGCCATGTATTATGGCATAATGATTACAATTATCTAGCCCGTGGATAAGATTCCAAGTTATGAACTCCAACAAGAAAGGAAGAAGCCCGAGCTCTCACACAAGAAGCTCCAGTTCAAGCATACATCACAATGAGTTAAACAAACTTCCAGCCCATGTACAGACAGTAAGCACGCACTCCCACTCACAAAAAATTTTGAGTTCAACATAGAGAAATGAGTTCCAGTTTAGAGAAATCTCAAGCTCACCAAGTGGCTCATGTTAGATGCCAAGGATTAAGGTAAAACTGCATTGTAAAACGATGCCAAAGCCCAGATAATATGGTGAGCTCAAGATCAAACACAGAGAGCACAAGAAGTTGCAAACATGGCGGCGCCAAACATCAGGAAACCCTAACCTAAATTCTCTTCCAAACAGCAAATGCAAAAGAATGCCTAAATCCAAATTTGATAAAACTTTGGAGTCCACAATGTGAAATGAGTTAAGTCTCTGTCGACCACAGTTCATAGAAACTCTTCTTTACATGCCACGACAGCTTCATCACATGCCATGGCAGTGTGATATTTTTTGGGTTATGTTGACCATAGAGTTAAGTGTCGAATTAGGGCTTTTAGACTATGGGGTTGGTTTTGATGTGTCTTCACTCATGAATTGGAGTTAGGGTTTATGTATTTAGGATTAATTAAGGGAATTGTAATGTATTTTTTATATGTTGATATATAAAATAAAATAAAAAAGATTGTAAAAAAATCAAAAAATATGTCAACATTAGGGAATATGAGTTTAAGGCTAGGTTTTAGGCATGACTTATGCCTTAAAATTAGGAGTTTTTTAAATCATGGAGGGTTTTTTGAAGTTATGTATTAGGGGCACCATTTGAGCCTAAAAATGAGGATATCAATCTGTTTAGGAGGACTTTTAAGGGGGGAATTTCATTTTCGAAATGGGCCTTGAAGGCTATATATCTGAACTTCCTATTCATTTGTAGGGGTTCAGAATTTGGGATAAAAGTTGTATTAGTGAACATATCATTCCTTTGCACTTTTTCTTGCATTTTGTAACCATTTTTTGTAGATTTTAAAAATAATAGAGCTGGCCTTATTATTCACATATCTTTTCTGAGTTCTTGCATCTATCCTTTCAAGTTTTTCTGCATAAAAGTGTTTATCTCTTTCAAGCGTAGATTAGTGAATTACTCTAAATTCCTATTCTAGGTTCTAAAGAATTAACCTTTTGCAGAAATTACCTGTTTGCTGGTTGAATTCCTACCATTAGTGGCACCAAACCCTAATAGTGAATTGTAAACCATCCTAGGTGTTGAGAAGTGAAATCATTGTAGAACTTAGTAATGTTTATTTTTGTAAGTACAGTCTTGCAATTTTGACAAATCTATATCCCTTTTTGGTGTATCACCTTTATTAATTAGTATTCATTTCCAGTTATCTCTCTCCCTTTTTCCAAAACCATAAAAGTCAGCATTAGGTGATAACCCGAATCTAATAGGAACTGGCCTAGAATCTAGAGATTCATTCTCTCATCCATCAAGCAGAATGTTTCCATGTTCCAATAGGATGGCTAGATTATGCATCCAGCTATAGGCGCAATCCTAATTGACAACAGTTTTTGGCATGCCCAATGGGAGCCAAACTGCTTCACAGTTCTTTCAAGTTATTATTTTTTATTGTTGTTTTAGTGTGAACAGTAGTATTTCTACCTTTAAGAAGATATTTTACCAAACACCTGGTGTCTCTGTTTGAAGGTTTTGTTGTGGATTCAGTTGCAGACTTATTTTAATGAGAAGGACTCCTACAAGAGCCAACAGTGAAGGGTTTATTTATCAAGAGTTACAACCTAGCAAAAGAGGTGGCAGATCAGCAAGGAGAAACATAGCGTCTCAAGCTACAGGAGAATCATCCTCTTTTCTCAAGGGATCTGATTTTTTATTATTTGAAAATCCTATCTTTGAGGATCAAGCTGCCATTTCTAAAATCCACAAGGTAATTATTGAAGATTTTGGTTTTCCTAAAGATTTAAGTGTTATTGATCATTTTGGATCAAAATTACCCATTTTTTAAGAATCGACAAAGGATCATCTCGCTGTTGTAGCATCCACAAGTGGCACTGCTACTTCAGGATTGAAAACATATCAGAGAAATGTAACCCAATCTAACAAATATGTTGTACCACCTATAGTCTAGCAACAAGTACCACTGATGCAGATGGCTCGTAATTTCCCATTTGTGGCCTTTGATGCTGGAAGCCCATTACAAATTGTTGTACATCATGATATTCCACCAGCGGCACTAAACATTTTGACGTATTTTAATGGTGATAATCACATTTTAGCAATTGAGCACATTAAAGATATTGCTACTCTTTGTGGATTACATCAAGTTACTCATGATGATGTAGCATTGAAACTGTTAGTAGCTTCTCTTAAGGGTAAGGCATTAATCTGGTTTAGAAGTTTGCCAATTAACTCTATTGGTACATGGGATGAGTTAGGTACTATTTTGATTAGTAAGTTTGAAGATAGATCGGATAATTTTTCTTTGGTTGAGAAGTTAACTACTATTAAGAGAGATATCAATGAGCATATTTTTTATTTCAATTTTTGTTTTCAACGAACTTGGGACAGAATTCCAAGATCTATTAGACCATCTAATGACTATGCATTTATTTTATATTTGAAAGCATTTAACCCTGATATTGCACTTATGATACATTCTATGGGAGGTAATACTTTACCTATTGCTTATGATGTTGATGTTAGAGCTAAAAATAGCTTGATACAAGCTGGAAAATTACCAGCAAGGCTCCAATGGCTTATTGTGTAGAGATACAACCATTTGTTCTAGTTGTCATACCACCTATTTTTGTTGTTCCTCCATTACCAACACTTAATATGCAGGTTGTAGCAGAGGAACATGTTGTTGCAGCCCCTATCAAGGAGATAAAAGAGTAGACTATGGAGCTAAAAGACACAAATCACAGCATTCTAAGGACTTTTCAGGATTATGGCAATGAGATAATGAACCTAAAGAGGCAGCAAGGGAAATACAATAGGCCTCCACAAGTTGTTTACTAGTAAAATAGGCCATTGAATCAAGCTTCTGGTTCAAATCAGCCCAGACAAGCCCAAGGGTAGCAAAGAAATTACAATCAAAGAGTTGGTCAAGCATATAATTATGCAACTCCATATAATTCCAAGGAATTAACAATAATTCCTCAAGTTAATTATGTGTAAGAAGCGGAATGGTGCAACACATGCAATGATGGGCATTTTTGGCTAGATTACCCTCATGCACTTGAAGCTAGAAGGTAGGATGTGCTGAAAGGGAAGCCATCTAATAATCAATCAAAGGTACAGTATGATCAATCACAAACACAAGGTAACCCTGATGTGTCTTTGGTAAATTTTAGTGACGAAGATTTTGTTTTAGCAGAAAATTTTGACCCCAAACAAGTGTGGAGACCTATAGCAGCATGAACTAGGTCAAAAGTGAAGACTGGAAATGATCAATAGCTGAATGACAAAGTATAATAGCCTTTTGTTATAGTACAACAGCAAACAAAGCAGCATTCACAAGCTCAGAAAGGAACAGAGCAGTCAATTCAGACAGCAAGTGAGCCTATTGTTTTCAAACAGCACCAAAAGGTTAGTCCATAGAACTTCAATATAGTTGATCATTTGAAAAAGAAAAATGTTCCCCTATCCATGTGGGATGTTTTGGCTCTTCCAGGCCAAAAGGAAATGTTACAAGAGGCTTTACAATCACTCACACTATATAATGAAGCTTTGTCTCAACATAATCCTAAGGTTTTACTTGCTGCAAGTACAAGCACATCTCAACAATCAGCTAAGTTGATCAAACCACCTTCAATTTATGTCACTGTCATTATAGGACAGCATCTAGTCCACAATTGCATGATTGATTCTGGTGCTACTAGCTCGGTTATGTGCAAGAAAATTGTAGACCACCTAGGCCTCAAATATGAGCCACTTGAAAAGGGGGTAGTCCAACTAGATGGGATAGCAGTTACAACTGCATGAGTCATAAGGAATCTTGATTTAACATTGCATGCGTGTCCTAGTTTTTCAATTCCTATGAATGTATACATTATAGATTTGCCTCCTAACTTCTCTATATGTTTTTCAAGAGAATTTACTGCCAAGATAGGAGATTATCTATCAGTAGATTGGACTCACATGTTTTTCCACACAAGGTACGGTATTAAGGTTACCATACCCTCAGAACCAATTGCAAAGTTATGTGTTGAACAGTATGTTGATAGTGATAGGAACAAATCAGCAATTATATCATTTGATCAGGAGGAAATATATGATGTTTTTGAAGCTCAAACACAAACAAGTAAGTTTCCTAACATGTTGTTAGATGATTGGGCAACTGACATTGTAAGAATTTCATATGAACATATTGAAGAGCCAAGTTTGGGTAACTATGTTATCCATGAAATTTCTAATTTTCTTCCAGTTGTGGCAAGAAGTGCAGATTTAGATCCAAAATAGCAATCTAGTGTTGTTTGGAAGCCATTTTTTATGGTTCCCATAGAAAAATAGGTGCAAGAGGGGGTTGTATGCGTGTTTCACTAGCGAATGAAAGTTATTATGCTTCTTTCAGATTCACTTTTAGTTGTACAAACAATGTTGTTGAATATGAAACCCTCATAAATGGATTAAGGTGGGCCATTAAAAGAGGTGTTAGTTGTTTGCAAGTTTATGGTGATTCAGAATTAATTGTGAATCAAGTTAGGAATGTACATGCAACCAATAATGTTTTGTTAAAAAGTTACAAGCATGTTGTATGGGATTTAATTAAAGGTTTTGAAGCTTTTAATCTACAATCCATTCCTAGAAATTGGAACAAACATGATGATAGGCTTGCTGCTATTGGAGAACTATATGATATTCTAATAGAAATCAACAATAATAAAGGGTTGAACTATGTTAAAGTGATTGTAAGACCTGTTGTTCCTAACAATGCTGATTGTTGGCAAGTTTTTGAATCTGACCAACATATTGTTAACTTTTTGAGAGAAGAGGCTGAGTTTGAATAGCCAAACAACATATTGTTAACTTTTTGAGAGAAGAGGCTGAGTTTGAATAGCCAAACCAGCAAAGATTGTAGGAGCAATATGAGGACCAGGTCATTCAATTAAGGAAAAATAAAATGCCCAAAGGTCTTGTGACCTTAGAATCCATGTTTGGTACTAATGATCAATTCAAAAAGGATAAATCCAGCTTGCAAATTAAAGAGGAGCATTATGAGGAAATTTTTGTTGCAAAGGGTAAAGTGCTGAAAATTGGAAAGGTATGTACACATGAAGAACATCAATCCTTTGTTAACTTATGCAATGAATTTCATGATATTATTGCTTGGAGTTATTCAGATTTGAAAGGATTTGATCCTAGTATTTCTCAGCACACAATTGAATTAGAACCAGGAGCTAAGCCAGTTAGGAGAAAATAGAGGCCAATAAATCCAAAACTAGAGCCTCTCATGATTAAAGAATTAAATAAGCTGATTGAGAGCAATATCATTTTTCCAATAAAGCATACTTCATGGGTATCCAATATGGTTCTTGTTAGCAAAAAGAATGGAGAAATTAGATTATGTGTTAATTTTCGTGACTTGAACAAAGCTTCATTAAAGGACAGACATCCTTTACCTTCCATGGAACAAATCTTGCAGGTTGTTTCAGGTTCAGAACGATTCTCATTGCTGGATGGTTTCTCTGGTTACAACCAGATTTTGGTGAAGGAAGAGGATAGGTTCAAAATAGAATTTACAGCCAAATGGGGAACTATGGCTTATCAAAAGATGTCATTTGGTTTATCTAATGTAGGTGCAACCTTTTAGAAGGCTATGAACAAGGCCTTCATAAACTTAATGTATAGGTTTGTACTTGTTTATTTAGATGATATAACTATTTTCTCAAAGAATGCATCAGAACACTTTCAGTATTTGAGAATTATCTTTGAGAGATGCACGGAATATGGTATCTCTTTGAATCCCAAGAAAAGTATATTTTTTGTCCATGAAGGAAAATTGCTGGGATTTATTGTTTCAAAGGAGGGTATCACCATTGAACCCGAAAGAGTAAGTGCTATCCTTGCCTTACCACTTCCTCTTCATAAAAAGGGCCTTCAAAGTTTCTTAGGAAGGAACAACTTTGTTAGGAGATTCATTCCAAATATTGTTGGATTACTAAAGCCATTAACAGCCATGCTCAAGAAAAATATTGTTTTCAAATGGACCAAGGAAGGAAAACTCAAGTTTGAATTGATTAAGGAAGCATTAGCTACTGTCCCTACCTTGTTAAATCCTAACTTTTTAAAGGATTTCATTTTGTATGCATATGGGAATGTTGATAGTATTGATGCCATGTTACTTTAGAAAAATGACATAGGTTGTGAGCAGCCAATAGATTTTTTTAGTCAAGGACTTAAAGACTATGAGCTACATTATTCATTTGTTGAGAAGCATGTACTTGCTATAATTAGAAGTCTAAATAAATTCAGACATATGCTTTCTAAAAATAAGATAAATTTGATGGTTGCACATCCTTCTGTCAAGGAGTTTTTGCTGAATAAGGATTTCAACACCAAAAGAGCTAGCTGGATCACAAAGGCAATGGAATATGACATTGAAATTAAAGTTACCAAGCTGGTAAGAGGTAAGGGTTTATGTGATTAGCTTGTTGGAAATGGAGATAACACTCCAAAAGATGATTCTAAATTTATTTTGGCTTTAGAAGATAAAGAACAAGTTGTTGTTCCAGATTTGCAGAATGATTGGGTGAAAGAAATGGTTGATTTCTTGCAAACAGGACATTTTCCTAAAGGTTTGGATAGATCAAGAAGAAGGTACTTTAGATTGCAATCCATTCCTTATTGTTTCTTGAATAATGTGTTGTATAGGAGGGATTATAATGGTGTATTATTGAGATTAATTAGTGGAGATCATATTAACAAGGTCCTAGAAGAATTCCATGATGGATCAGCAGGTGGCCATTTTATAGAAAGGACTATGGCATTAAAGATAATGAAGGCTGGCTATTTTTGGCCAAACCTATACAAAGATGCCTTCATTTGGGTGAGAAGGTGTTTGAAATGTGTTATTTTCTCAAACAAGCAAAGGTTAGTAGCTTTCCTCTTAATCCAATTCAATTTGAGCAGCCTTTTGTCAAATGGGGTTTGGATTTGATTGGTCCTATAAACCCATCATCAATTTTAGGTCATAGATATATATTAAAAGCAACAGACTATTTTACTAAGTGGACTGAAGTTGTTGCATTGAAGGATGCAAATGAAACTTCAGTTTTGAATTTCTATGAAGATCTGATTGCCAGGTTTGGAGCACCTGAAACCATTGTTTCTGATAATGCTTTGGCATTTTTGGGCACAAGAATTACTGATTGGGTAGTAAATAAAAATGTTTATCTTAGTACCTCATCTAATTATTACCCATAGGGTAATGGACAAGTTGAATCAACAAATAAAAATCTGATTCACATCATCAAGAGGACAATTGAAGACAACCAGCGAGTTTGGAGCAACAAGTTAAAGAAAGCCTTGTGGGCTGATAAAATCACTCCAAAATGCTCAACAGGTAATTCACCTTATAAGATGGTTTATGGAAGAGAGGCAAGATTTCCAATTTCAGTAGATCTTCCTAGTTTTAGCATAATTAAGGAGTTGGATCTGGTGGACCAGCAACCCATGGAGGTAAGGTTGGATGAATTAATATATTTAGAAGAGATTAGGAAGGAATCTTTTCAAAAGTTGGAAGAACATCATGTTCAAATGAAGAAGACATTTGACAGAAAAGTTGTCACAAGAGTCTTTCAAGAGGGTGATTTGGTTATGAAATGGGATGAGATGAAGAGAAGTCCTGGTAAGCATTCAAAATTTGATGCCATTTGGGATGGCACATTTGTGATTACAAGATGCAAGGCCCATAACACTTTTTAGCTTTCAAACATGGAAGGAGAAGAATTTCCAATCCCAGTTAATGGGATCCACCTCAAGCGTTGCTTTTGAGGTTAGTTTGGTGTGAATAAGTGCTTTGCACATAGTTAGTTTCCTTTGATTTAGTTGAAGTTAGTACTCCTATTCTCACAATGGTCGAATCAAAAAGATACACACCATGCATAATCAAAGATCTATTGGGATTCTTGATTATGAATAATGCATATCTCAATAACTGGATCATGGTGGGAAGAGAAGTTGTTTTTCAGTTAGTTTGCTTTTCAGTTTTGAAGGTTAGAATGAACAGAAATAGCAAGATCAATCACATGATATGTGCATGAACATCATACCCATCATATGAGACATGGATCATTTTTGTTCTCCCATATCATATGCATCATGCCCACACCTATACCATACAACTAAGGTTATTGTTCAAGCTCATTCTGCTTTTGAGTTTAGCTTGTTTCTATTTTTGGACAGCATTTACCATCATCTAAATTATGTCAATCATATGATACATGGACAAATTATGTTGTATCACATCATAAACATAGGTTCAGATAGAAATGATGAAGTGCAGGGTGTTTTTCATGAATATTTTTTCTTTCTCTAAGTGATGATTAGCACATTTTTGAGTTCTAGTTTTGGTTTTCAGTTCTCAGTTCGTGTTTAGTTTGAGAAGTTCAGTTGTTCCTAAAGACAAAAGACTCTAGCCAAATGGTTAAGCAAAAGGCAACTGGTCTGATTTTTGTTAAGCAGGAAAACACCTCTGAGAGGTCGCTAGAAAATGTTATCATTTTAGGTGCACACTAAATTGATAAATTGATTGTTATCTTACATTGGATTATGAATTTTATAGTTGTCTTAAGTTGCAGAATTGTTCAAATTCAGAAGATAAAGGTACACATGCAGCATTTCAACTATAAACATCAGAAAGATTGCATAAAGGTACATTCATTCAGCACTACTATTCAGATATTGAAGAAAAAATACTTTATTATTACATTCATGTTAACACTAATGTTTTACTCTAAGTATTGATCTGATTTAAACTTTCAAATTCATAAATTGATCATTACATTAAACATTCAAAGTTAATGTAATAAGAAAGTATTCCCTTATAGGTTACATCTTTCAGTTGAAAACATTGAGAAGATATATAATACTGAAAGTAAAAGAAGCATGCTAGTAGTATGAAGTAGGGGTCCCATGCATTGCCTTATTGTATAATTTTTGTCAGTTGGTCTTCTACATATTGAGGTTGAGAAATTGTGTTATCTAGGTCACCATGACTTCTGCCTTGTCTCATCCTAAGTCTTTTATATTTTTGCCTGCATCATGAGGGAGAAAATGGTGTTAGATCCAACTGGATCTAAGCGATGCATGAAACACAAACAACATACTACTATTATCAACTCTTTCGGTACTACATATCTATCAGGTAACATCAATGCAATAACCAGGTATACATCTGCATTAACTAAATAAAGTATCAAAGGGACGTAATTTTATAAAACCTTTTACTACATATAGTTGTTATCCTGCATTAGGAAGGAATTGTTATTTAGGAAGCAGAGCATCCACATGTCAAGTAAATAAATCCAACCAACAAACCCACATTCATACATAAATGTCATCCCACATGACATTTACATACAAACACGGATTAGCTGATGGAATCCATTAACCTGACATAGGGACTTGGTGGTGTGTGCAAGCGAGAGATGTCCACAAATTTTAGAGTATGATTGCAGAAAGAAGAGAAATACAGTACACAACAATTGTTACAAAGTGCATAAATACTGTTACAATTCAACAATGTTGATGCAAATATGCAAAGCTGACATGCTATTATAAAAGATGCTAAAAATCAAAAGATGGATCCTCCAAATTAAAATAGAATGGAAATACAATGCTAAGGGATGCATATGAGGATAATGATGCAATAAAGATAAATGTTCCTTATTGAGAAGTGTTACCGCCAACAGGAAGCAGCTTGCAAATTAAATGAGGTAACACTGTACCTTATACCTTATCACTATATAAAGCAAGCATGAGATACTATGTAGTGTTGTTTTGAAACAATGCACTAAGATAATTCATAAAAATAGAGAACACTATTGATGTTACAAATTAGAAAGCATATGTAAAAGATCTAACTGTATTGTTATCAAAAATGGAAAATCATATACACATGGTTCAATCATCAATTGACATTAAATAAGTACTTTATTTCATTACTATTCTGAATGTTGTCTTCTCTGAATAAAAGCTATGAAAAAAGAAAGTAGTGATATCCATTTTATAACAATAGGCATATACAAAATGAAATATCAGTATTGTTGTTATAAGTAATGTGTGTGCAGAAGAGAATGAACATGTGCAAGAGGTGGAGTCAACAATCATGAATATAAGGCATAAGTATTCATATATACAATGATTCAGAAAGGGAAGAGTTTGTCACTATTAGTGTCCAAGAGGAGAATCAAACAGTGTGCCATATATGTTCAGAACTCATAATGTAGCAAAACAAAGTATATTCATGTTATGGCTTTGAATCCACTGAAGAATCAAATGGTGTTGTGGTAATTCATGCTTTCAAAGAATGAAGTTAATTTTAGCATCTATGTGTTTTAATGGTTAAAACTGATTTACATAACAGAAAGATCAAGCAAACAATTTCATTCTAATATGTGGAAATGCAGTGTGATGGGTATTCATCAGCTAGGTAACACTGTCATAACAATGTTCATATTTGAATCAATTCAAAGAGTGCAATGCATGTAGTAGACACAATCAAAAAGGCAAGATAAGCATAATGAGTTTTATGTTGTAAACATTTCCCATGGGAGTCACGAACCCGTGCTCGAACCCCATGGGAAATGGTTCATTTAAAATTATGTAAACAGTATATTCATACATTACTTCTTGCACAGAAGCTGCATATTTAAAAAAAAATGTCCAAATAAGTGATAATGGAAACATGTAAGATGGTTATTTCAAACCAAAAATGTTTTATCAACAAACTAAAAGATGTTTTATGTTCTATGACAGTAAGATTAAGTATACAGATTTCAGCCTCAACAGAAGAAGATATGTTTATGCATACGACAGTTAAGCAACATCATATGTTTTTCACATAATAGATGTGGAGTTTAGCTTTGACAAAAAGAAAACATGTTTTTTATAACATTATAGTCATGTTGGATTGCAATAACAGCATCATATTTTTTTCAGATAATAGATGTGGAGTTTTGTTTCAACATAAAGAAAACATTTTTTATGATAGCATTGTCATGCTTGAAAGGAGAAACATTGAAAAGGTTGCAGTTATGTACAAGAGAAGCCATGTGGGTAGCCTGAGTTCATATTTTTACCCAGAAGAAAACCGACATCAGATGCAAAAGGTGAAGATCATTTCTTAAAAATAATGACAGCTCGGATATATCTGGTGTTTACATTAGTTATGCACAAGAGAAGCCACGTGGGTATCTCATAAAATGACAGAAAATAAATCTACAGAATAGAAGACAAAATAAAGTTCATACTTCTTTATGCTACAATGAAGGAGCAACATGTGCAGACAGGTTTTATTTCTAAAACAAAGAAAGTTGTTATTGCAATGTTTTCACCACTAAATATTGTTCATTTCCAAGTTTACAAAGGAAAAAACATAGAGCAAGTTCAAGTAAAGATAGGAAGATGCAGAAAGATTAACTTATCTGATAAACAAGTTGAGCATAATAGAGATGCAAATTCAAAGGAGTCCAAGCTTCAGTTCATTTGTGCACTGTGAAGTTTGGGATAAGTCTGAAGATGTGGCTGGAATATGCTGAGCTTCAAGACCAAGACAACTCCTCATCTTTCAGCCACAGATCAGACCAAGTCCAAGCTTACGGTGGTGAGAAGACCCAGCTCATAGCTCAGCAAACAACACTAGCTCGAGTTATTACTAAGATACATGCAAAGCGCCATATGTTATGGCATTTAAACTCCAAGTCCCAAAGTGCAAGCCACAGTTTTAAGAGCCTAAGATTCTTGAGGAGAAGTAGATGCAGCAAAGAAAGGATATGTTATGGCATTTAAACATGAGTTTAAAGAGAAGCCCATAGATAAAACCCAGATGCAAAATCCATATAGCTTGAAGCTCTAGTTAAGAGCCCGCAGTGTAAAGGTCAAAGCTTGAGCTCTCTATTTTTGTTTAACTGTTAGACAACTCCCTGTTGCATGGCGTTGGACCCCAAGTTGCAAGCCAAGATATGTTGGAACTCAAGTTTCAAAAAAATAGAGATGCACATTTAGCACCATTTATTATGGCATAATGATTACAATTAGAGCCCGTAGATAAGATTCCAGGTTATGAACTCCAGCAAGCAAGGAAGAAGCCCGAGCTCTCCAACCAGAAGCTCTAGTTCAAGCATACATCAGAATGAGTTAAAAAAACCTCCAGCCCATGTATAGATAGTAAGTAGGCACTCCCACTCATAGCAAAGTCCAAGTTCAACATAGAGAAATGAGTGACAATTAAGAGAAAGCTCGAGCTCTCCAAGTGGCTCATGTTAGATGCCAATGATTAAGGTAAAACCACAGTGTAAAATGATGCCAAAGCCTAGATAACATGGCAAGATCAAGATCAAACACAGAGAGCACAAGAAGTTGCAGACATGGCGACGCCAAACAACAAGAAACCCTAACCTAAATTCTCTCCCAAACAGCAAATGCAAAAGAATGCCTAAATCCAAATTTGATAAAACTTTGGAGTCCACAATGCAAAATGAGTTAAGTCTCTGTCAACCACAGTGCACGGCAACTCTTCTTTACATGCCACGATAGCTTCATCACATGTCATGGCAATGTGATATTTTGTGGGTCATGTTGACCATAGAATTAAGTGCCAAATTAGGGCTTTTAGACTATGGGGTTGGTTTTGATGTGTCTTCACTCATGATTTGGAGTTAGGTTTTATGCATTTAGGATTAATTAAGGGGTTTCTAATGTATTTTGTATATATTGATATATAAAATTTTAAAAAAAAATTGTTGAAAACTCAAAAAATATATCAACATTAGGGAATATGATTTTAAGGCTAGGTTTTAGGCATGACTTATGCCTTAAAATTAGGGTTTTTTAAAATCATGGAGGGTTTTTTGAAGTTATGTCTTAGGGGTACCATTTAAGCCTAAAAATAAGGATATCCATCTGTTTAGGAGGACTTTTAAGGGGGTAATTTCATTTTTAAAATGGGCCTTGAAGGCTATATATCTAAAATTCTTATTCATTTGTAGGGGTTTAGAACATGGGATAAAAGTTGTATTAGTGAAAATATCGTTCCTTTGCACTTTTTCTTACATTTTGTAACTATTTTTGCAGATTTTGAAGATAATAGAGTTGGCCTTGTTATTCACATATCTTAACTGAGTTCTTGCATCTATCCTTTCAAGTTTTTCTGCATAAAAGTGTTTATCTCTTTCAAGCATAGATTAGTGAATTGCTCTAAATTCCTATTCTAGGTTCTAAAGAATTAACCTTTTGCAGAAATTACCTATTTGCTAGTTGAATTCCTACCATTAGTGGCACTAAACCCTAATAGTGAATTTTAAACCATCGTAGGTGTTGAGAAGTGAAATCATTGCAGAACTTAGTAATGTGTATTTTTGTAAGTACAGTGTTGCAATTCTAAAAAATCTGTATCCCTTTTTGGTGCATCACCTTTATTAATTAGTATTCATTTTTTAGTTATCTCTCTCCCTTTTTCCAAAACCATGAAAGTCAGCATTAGGTGATATCCCAAATCTAATAGGAACCAGCCTAGAATCCGGAGATTCATTCTCTCATCCATCAAGGAGAATGTTTCCATGTTCCAATAGGATGGATAGATTCTTCATCCAGCTATAGGCACAATCTTGATTAACAACAAGTGGCTTACCATAGTTTAAAACAAATTGGACTTCCATTGGAAGAAAAGTGGAGCACTCTACAAAAACTGGCACAATGATCTCATGAATCATAGTATGTATTGCTTAGTTTTCTACTTCTACTCTTAATTTCAAGGTTTTATGCTTTTCTTTGTTTGGGATATGGCATCACTTGAAATAACTTTGTTTTATGAACAGGAAAAATGCAACACTCACTATTACTCTATGTTTTGTAAAGGAGAAATGTAGAAGTTGCTAAATTGCTAATTTCTAGCCTATGATGGTCATAGATACCTTTAGGCTTTTAAAATTGTACTGAGTTTGAGTCTACTCTTCACATGTTGCAAATCGACCTAAATTTATTGTTGCTCCCTTGTTTCTATAAAAGGAAATTATGATCATTTGCAAAGGGTTTTGAAATTTTGTATTGACTTTTACATAGGCAATCACATAGAGTTGTGATTTGTGTATTGAATGAATTGTATCATATGGCTATATTTTGAAAGAATTAATGAAAATATCAAAAATGTCTAAATAAGCATCACTCTATCAATAAACACATTATGCCCTTTTATTCTTTTATGAAAATAGAAAGTTGAAAAGTGCAATTGCAAATCAATATTAAATTTTAATTGAAAAAAGTTGACAGGCACATAAAATATTATCAAGTTATCGACCAAATTAATATGTTTTTTGTAATATGAATGATGAGATACACTAATAATATTAATAAATACCTAGGAAATTCTAATGCCAAATATCTTAAAGTTATCATTCCTCCTCAACAAATTATGAGCTTCCTTGATTCTTGTCTATGTTTTCTTCACTCTGAGTCTGCATACCTTCGTTGAACTGCATCTTAATGCTACCAGTAAATGATTCAATTGTCCCACTGGAACTTTGGTTTGAAGTGTTTCCCAAACCTCTTCTTCCACATTTGGACGTCCAGATTTTTAGTTCCTTATCATAAGGAAAAGTGTGGACATTATATCTAGATGTATAGAGCCTCAAGCAATTTTCAAAATTCTTATATAGTTTATTTCTTAGCATTGATTTTAGGAACCCCAAAGCACTAAAACATATCTCATCCTCCACTAAACCCAATATCATGGTAAGACATAAATCAGCAAGCTTGAAATATTCTGATATTGAATTGACACAACATTTCGCTCTGACCTAGATTTCTCCAAAGCCTTGTTATCGATCCCTCTTCGTGGCAGTTCTCCATTATGTCATATTTTTCCCTCATAGCGTATGCCAAATAGGTTGATTTCTCTCTAAGAATATTTTTTTCTAAAATTCAATTTATAGTTACTCCATTGAATTCTTTGGATTAGGAAACTTGCTTTACCAAAGTCAATAGCTTGGTTCAAAAATCAGCTAAATTGCTAAGAGACCAATATTGAGGAAACACAATAGACATGGCTTCAAGTATTTTCTCAATAGGGAATCTGGTTCTAATCTATGAGGAAAGATCATAGGCAATTTTCTTCATAGAAGCAATTACAGACTCAACAATCTTGCTAAACTCTTCCTTTGCAACTCTTGCTAGTCACTTCTTGGGGCACTTTATTGGTTCCTCGGGCTTGACCATGGAAAAGTAGTGTAGTAGTATCTCAACTCTGCGTACACTAGCACATAAATCCTTGTTTGCACTGATCTTTAAAAAGTTGTCAGGATTGTTCAAATCTATGAGTGTTCGCCACTTAGAAAAAATTTCATTAGATAATGTTGGTTGACTTTGATAGAGATTATCAAGTGTGACACATGTCATCTTATGCATCTTAGCATATTCTGCAATATACATAGCTCTTTGCTGGGCTTTTTCACAATATTCCTCATTTCCTCTAGCATGGGGAGAAGAGCTACTAAAGTTAAGAGTGTCTCTATATTACTTAACCTCTAAAGCAGGTCAGGAAATTTTGATTTGTCTTATTCATCATAGTTTTTGTGAAATAGTCAAAGCAAGGATGGATATTCTAAAAAAACATGTTGTGTTGGTCCATCCAAAAAGATCCATCTAGTACCATTATCCTTAAGAATCTTGTTCCCGTCAGTTATTCCATCAGTAAATTTTTGAAATTTTATTAATCATTTGGAACTTTGACAGAAGTGTGTGTAGAGCTCTCTGATAAAATGTTCATTTTTTTTACTATGGCATGCTTGCTCACAATTCAAAAATCTATATTCATTCTGTGGGTCATGCAGTGAATGTCAGTAATGTAGGGTACACAAGAAGTTTCCATCTTTGCACAAAGACCATTCATGTGACCTTGCATTACTGAAGCTCCATCTGCTCCAACACACACCAACTTTTCAGCAATCGTCATGTCATCCATACCTCCATATTTAATTAAAGAACTCTTTACTAGTTGCAATTAATTTTTTATTGTCGCACTAACATTCAGTTTATCAACAGATAGTATATGAGGTTAGAAAGCATGATTCTATATAGTATAAACATGCATGCATAGCCATGAAGTATTATATACTAGCGTAACTTCATCTAAAGACAATGAAATGAAGTTTGAATCTCTTATTTTTCTCTTTACATCTTCTTTTTCAACCTCAACAAGACAACTTTCCCATTCCCATCCATTGTTTACTAACCACTGATTGTTAGGATAGTTAGGAACTTTCAAAAAGTGTAATAAACCACTCATTGATGGGTAGTCTATCATAGCATGCCCTCTGTTCAAAATATTAAAAAAAACACTTAATTGAAGATCTTTTCCCAGTTGTTCTATTTCTATTTATTTTTCAAGAAAAGCTTCAATAGATCCTTTAATTTTAGTAGGCTTCATCAGTAATTTATCCTAAAAATTATATTCTTCAACATTCCTAACATGCTGACATTCCTCCTTTATTTTCCATCTTGTCACTAATTTTTCAACTCCATTTATCATTTGTTTTTTGTAAACTTTACCTATATTATTTTCTATCATGTCAATTTTTAGCTGCAACCTCTTTTCCTTGGTATGTTTCCAAGTGAAAATCTTACACATGTATTCTACTGGAGGCTCGCATTCAATGATATTCAACACTGGTTCAATGAATGGATACTTTCACAACCAAGTAATTTGAAAATTCCTCACTGACAGATATCACTCCCGATCCTTTTTTATTTGGGTTGAACCTTTTTTTATTTGGCATTTATTTTCCCCTTCGGTGCATTATCATTTGCAACATTATCACCCAAGTCGATTATATCATTCTGGATAACCTAGGTATCTACCAGAAAATCTTCTTCAAGTTCATCGTGATCTGAGATATCAAGTTTTCCACCTTCTTCAATATGCAGCGTAGGTTGTGAATCTTGTAGTACTACTTGTGATGATGTACCTTCCTAATTTTCACCATAATCTCTGCCAATGCCAAAGTAAGAAGACAATGTTCTGTGTTTTGTTGGCCTCTCTAGGCCATCCCCACATTCAAGATTCCTACCCTTCTTGTTTCACATCTCCAACAAAATAAAGGATGAAAAAAATATCAACTTGTTGAAGAAGAAATAATACACTATATGATTCATTGGCCCTACGACCTACAATTTAGATGTTCGAGTTCTCCCAAGTGAGTACTGATAGGTCCCCACCGAATAAGAATGAACTCAAAAGTGAAAACGGATAGAGATGAATTCAGAATAATATTATAACACTTCAAAAATATGATAAATTACCTTAAGGTCATCAGCAGTCATCAATGCACTCAACAACAATGGTTGCTCCTGGTCTGAATATCTCATATTCGAATTGAGATCTCACTTCTCTGAAATGACTAAATTGTGTAGATTTAAATCTGAAGTTTGAACTCGGTTGATGTATTTATACCAATCCTTATTTGGAAAATTTGGCGGGATTTTTATATGGTATACAAATATTTGGTGAATCTCTCTTAACTATAAGACTTCTTGTGTAATTTTTGAGGTGATTATGGGTCATCCAATTAATAGTAAATTACGATAGAGTTGGCGAATTGGGTTCTCCTAGCCAATAAATATTTATATTTCTATTGATGAATTATGGATGTCTATTAAGAAAACTTCAGAAAGTGTAGGCGAAAAATATATAATTTATCGTGTAGAAAACATAGATTCTATTGGCAAAATCGTGATAGAGATACAATTAATTACATAAAATGATGGTCGATTGGGCCATGCAATGGACCAAATATTTATTAAGTCTGGGTGAAGTGGCTACCCCCCGATCGGTATAATATATTCACCATTTTCCAATTTGTTGATGTGAAATATTCTCCATTGGTGATTATTTGCCGCTAAAGTATACCCTGTATGGGACCAAACTAAAATATTATAAGCTTGACCAATGCCAAAAGCAAAATGACAGAGTCAAATAGAGAACATTCCTTAGTATAATATCTCCAACATGTCTTGAAGATCTTAAGATAATGTTATCAGCTACTAAAGACAAAATGACCAATATATGCACATCGCATAACCATTCTTAATAATACATTTGAAGACATAAATTTCTTGTTTCATTTATTAAAACAATTACACTACTCCTGGCACACAACACAATAATAAATGGAATACACGATGGAAAAGGTGCCTGCAAAGTATGAATAATCATTGATTATTTCAACTTAAAGAAACTTTACACTTCAAATTGGAGATGGTTGTATGACATAGCTCAACCATGAAATTCTATTTCAAGACACGAGAGATATTACACTTCATAAATTCCTAGCTACTTATTTTGAAGCTTGAATCTTGACACTTTAAAAATTTACAACATTCTTCCTGCTTCCATAGAATTCAGAAGATTTAGAAAACAAAATAAAAGAGAAGAAAGAAGAATTAATAGAGAAGAAGAGAAATAGATAGCTTTCTCAGCTCCTGCCTCATGTCTGTTCTTCAAGATTTTATTTGCTTAGTCTCCCTTCATCTAACTGAAATTTTTTTCTCTACTTTGCCTTTCACCACCCACCTGCAACTAAAAAATGCCCTCATAATAGAAAAAAATGAGTACCTAATATCTCACTTTATCCGTTGTGTCTCATGAGCCATGCCCCTACTACACTGTGGTGAATTTGAATAAAGGGTTGGGGAAGGACATGAATTTGGATTGAGGGAAGAGGAACTTGCATGATTCTCACCATCTCCCCTATTAGAAGAGACCCACAAAAATAGATCCCATGGAAAAATGGGCTTAGAAAAGTCCACATCTCTAGGCTATGCAGTCATTCCCCAATTTTTATCCCTACATCGACGGAAAACAAGAGTGGTAGTCTTAAGGGGCTAAAGTCCTAATAGACTCTAGCAAACTCTTACGGTTTGGAAATAAGTACAGATAGAGGGCCAATTAGGTTAAGAAAACCCTACAACCACCCTTGGAATTTAAGAAATCCCTTCAGCCACAAAGTGCAACATCAACCCATGATCCTTATATACTTCTTGCAACGGGGCCTTCCCCAGTCTCAACCTCATACAATAGACAATGCCACTCATGACAATTGTCACTATCACCACCACAAACACACAGAAAGACATCTAACCAAAAGGGAACAACTAAAATGAGTGCACACAATCTCATCTGTAGTCAACTATAAATAACATTCCTCCAAGTTTCAAATCAACTGCCACAACTTGCTAATTCAAGAAATCTTCGTACTAAAGTCCATAGCTATGAAATCTTTTCAAGATGACATTCTTGGTTATCACAATATCTCATTAAAAGAATGATGGAAAGTTGTAATGATTCTCTGATCTGTACCATATTTTTGGAAAAAATGCAACATCCTTCAAATGTCACTTCTGATATGAAGCCCATCTGCCATCACTATGTTATCCTCGAAATAGGCCACAAAATATAGTCAAAAATTCTTGAATTATATAGCATCACAATCGTGACTCACATGGTAGCACACATGGAAATTGGTCACTCACTTGACCTATATTCAACCACATAATAGTCAACATGGTCCAAATTATACACACTCCCTTTAGGATTTCCCCAGACATGTGTCACCACCTTGCACAATTGCGAGCTTAAAGAACTATCTTTAAAAATTGTCGCAAGGCTGTGACTAACTAATCACAAGTTACCTTTTCTTTGTCACATCCTCGCATCTTGTCCACCTTAACTATATTTTAAACATGTGAAACCATGACATGCAACCATACCATTGTCTTAACCCATCAAATGCATGTCACATGTCACATCCTCGCTTCCCCGTGAGCTAAACTGGGTCCCACAAAACAAATTGTGAGGCCACGACAAGGCATCGCTATAATATTTCATTCTTCCTCACAAGATCATGATTGGAAAAAAATTTCCCCACTAACTGTTGTGAAGATATGAGAAACTATCACGGTCATCAATAAAACTAACACAAATTGCTTCTGAAGCCATCTGCCCAGGCATCATTCAACAATATTTGTAAAAATCGACTCTTTCAAAATCAATATTCTTCATAAAAATTGAAAGAAAAAATAATACAAGTCCTTTAATGCCCACTATGCAGGCATCCATGAACAATATTTCATAAAATTATGAAAAATTATAGTCATAAATAGTTCTAGATTAATAGTTTCAATTAATGAGTATATTAGTGACATACAATCGACTAGATTTTCTTGATAACAAAAAAATAGTTTTATAAATAAAATTAAAGTATCTTTACATAAAAGTAAATTTTCTAACATCCCACAAAAACCCCAATTACAACCGTCGAACCACCCCTATATGCTAAAAAGACTTCAAAACTAGATTTGCAAACTTTAACCCTAACTCTACTCCACCATTCCTTCATTAATTACAGAGTTTGCAACATATTATCAACAAAAAAATTTTAGGTTTTATAACCATCACCCTCCTAAACCATGATCATTATAGTTTTAATGGCATAATTATAGTAAAAACACTAAACAAAAAATCCAACATTAAAGATAAAGATGATGACATTATTTTGCCATTAGTACACTTAGTGAAAAACATTGACAGAGATCACCGGCAGACTAAAGCATTACCGCCAGACTACAAGCATCACTGGCAGATTACAAGCATTACCAGCGAACGAGCATACCCGACAGAACACAAAGGTCAGGAAAAATGCTAAGTATAAAATCGACAAGCATCACCGACGACCACAAGCATTACCGGTGACACAGCTTTGAGAACTAACCTGACAGGAACAGAAAAGGCATACCCGACGACAAGTTCAAGAAAGGAACACTGAAAACCAAGAAAATTGACCGTCAGAACCGACAGTTAGTTAGAGAACCCGCAAATTGTGGATCTGATTTTTACACGATGGATAAAGCAATGTAATTCTATTTATAGAGTTTTTATTTGTTTTAAATCATAACTTGAGGGTCAAGAAAGCTTTATGTAAATGTTTTAAAGCATCCTAATGGATCTAAAACATATCTAACTAAATATCAAGGTCAAGTTGTAAACCTTGGATCTAGAGTTAACTTGCGATGCATGAATCAAGAATTGAGCCTAATTTAGTATAAATAGATGTTCAAACTCAATTGTGAGTTATGAATTCATTATTGTTGATAGCCACATAGAGCATCTAAGGAGCAAAAGGCAGAATTCATGCAAAGTTCAAAAATAAAATACATCAGTTGTCAAGAACACACAGTGTTAGGAACCTATGTGTTCCTTCTGTTTATTTTTTTAGTTTAGTGTTGTTGGACGCATATGCTTTGTAAGTCATCCCGTGAGTATATTTTATTATCCCACATGCATAGGTAGTAATAATTTTCTAGATTATACTTAGTATATAAGTGTGTGCTGAGGCCTTTGAATGCACCGACAAATTTATTGTATTGAGCTTGCTCAAAGGAGGTTACACCCTCGAAGTGGCCCACGATCAATAGATTCACTCTGAGTTCTACTGTTGCTCTATATTTCTGTTATTTCGTTCATGCTCATCATATTGCAGTAGGAGGTTCCTCTCATCTGGTATCAGAGCACTTTCTTGGGCGCGCTGGGTGGAAATTTCGTCAAAAAAAATTTCGGTCATGGCCTTCAGGTTCCTTTTTTGCTTCTGGATTCATTTCCAATCCTAGTATTTCTTTTTATTGCAGTTCTTATTTTCAGTTATTACGTATCTGGGTGATTTTCCCTGAGGTGATTTTCCATTTTTTAGCCATAGCTTCCTTGCTTTCTTTTTGTTTCTGTTGGTTGTATTTCCTGTTTTTTGCTGCTTTGCCCTGTTCTTTGTCCTAATCTCTAAAAAATTCCAGGTTTTCATGCTTAAACCTTGCCAAAACTGCTTAAAAACCCTGAAAAACCCTATGTATCCAAGTTAAAACGATGCATTTTAAAACCCTAGGCCATGTCTTTATATTTCATCGTTACCTTTTTCAAAGTTACTTAAGACATGTGCTTTAAGTTAGGTCGCCTGATCGTGTTACCCAGAAAGAATATGCTAAATCCTCTCCCGACTTCACTTTTGCCTTGTGTCACGTAGTCTCTTTACAAAATGGAATATTCCTTCTGCTTTTCAAGACTTAGCGATATATTATCAGTCGGGTAGTCGCTTGAACTTTGTGTTATAAGATTTGAAATGAATGGGACCCACCACTCAGTCGGGTGATTGCGAGAGAAGTCAAAAGTCAAAGAAATATTATCAGACTTCGCGATTCACTTCATGTCGCATGATCGCTATATCGGGCCATGGAAAACAGTTAAGTATTTCTTCAGTCGCGTGGTCTCGTGATCAAATGACAGTTAAGGGGTAACAGTCCTGATTTCGCGACTAACTGTTTAATGTTAGTGATTTCCCTCAGTCGGGATGTCGCCAGAACAGGATGATGACTCATCTTTCCAGTATGCATTGAGTGGACAAAAGAACAGATGACATCTGTCATGATGTGAATGGTTGTCGAGATGTCGCTAGAAGGAGAAAATGGATCAAGCGATAAAGAGACTAAGGTATGTTTGCCTTCAGTCGTGAGGTCTCCAGATGATTTAAGGGCATGAAGAAACATTAAGCGATCACGCGCCTGCCGTTCGATGAAAGAATAAAGAGATCTGACGGTGGTCGCGTAGTCTAGAGAAGAAAGTGCCCCAGGGAAAAATTCCTCCCAACTTGGTGATTAGGGTATGTCACAAGGTCGCCGTAAACAGAGAAAGGGTACCTTTTTATGATAAGATCAAGTTTAAGTTATCTCCTGACTCAGCGACTAGGGTTGTCGTGTAGTCTTAAGAAAGAACAAGACTATCTAGCGACTTAGTGATAATTATAAAGATTAATGATAAAATGGTTTATCATCAAGTCTGGAGAAAGATGATGAGTTAGTGTTAACCCCACGCGACTTAGATTTTCATTTGTGTCGCTTGATCGCCAGATGGACTTGGGTCAGCCAAAGTAAAGAACTTGCCTTGTCGTAGGTCTGGAGATCAAACCATGGTTAAGAAAAAGTGCTCGCGACAAAGAGACTTCCTGCAGTCGCGAGGTCGCCAGATCTTAAGATCTAAAATGCGGCGCCAAGTGGATGACATGATAGAACGGATCTCTCAGCGGCCAATCAGATATTAGAATTTTGAAACTGTGCACAAAAGGTAGCTGAGATGTATGATAGAGGACAAATCAGAAGATGCCATGTCAGCTGTCTTAAACGTTTGATGATTGCGCCAAAGATTTATAATTTCAAATTTGATTTTCTGTCAACTTCATGCAACTACGGCTAGGTTTTTGAAAGCTCACGGCATGGAAACTTAATGGCAGAATTGACATTTCTGAATCATGAGCCATGTCCTCTGAGTCAAAATGCCTATAAATAGATGATCATGCTTTCATTCTTGTTCACCGTGCTTTCAGATTTCAGATCTAAGTTGATTATTTTCTGTGAAAAGTGATATTCAGAGCAAGTGCAGTATTTTCAAAGGTGATAAGAAACTTCTAAGAGTTACAGAGAATTGTGTTCAGGATAGATAGCTGATATTGAAGAATTGATTTGTTTCAATACCTGTTCAAGCAAGGAATTTTAAGCTATCACAAAGATGAGTAGAGCTGTGAGCGTGGCTTCTATAAGCGGAGGTAGTGGAGAGGAGCAAAAAAGAAAACCTAGCTATTCAGACGAGTTTCTCCAGCTGCTGCCAGGTTCAACACAGAATAGGAAGATAGATGCAGGAGTGTTTAAAGATGACTTCATGAACATCAGAGATGCTGCAACCCCGGGAACAACAAGTTATTCTCTCTTTACATACTTTTATAAAAATTCAAATAAACCTATCCTTGTTTCAAACCCTTGGACATCTGGTCTGGGTAGGTTATTAGTGCCTGATGTGTTCCTAGATGTTGACCTATTTTTGGACCTGGCAAATCATTATGATGCCCTAACAAAGACCATCAAAAGAGATGATGGAACTTCCTTGCTGATACTGAATAGAAATTCTTTCATGCAAGAGTTTGGTTTGTTCAGCACCATGTCAACCAAAATTGACATGAAGAAACAGGAAAAAAGATATAGTCTCAAGCCTGGTGTTGCAAGGAGCTTGTTGAAGAAGCACATGCCAAAGGAATTAAGAGATCATGTAGGTCCTAAGGCTGAACCCTACCCATATTACTATAAGGACCTGCACTTTTATATCAAGTACAATGCCTATGCCCTTTGTAGAGTACTAGGGATAGATGGAGATGTAGAAAGAATAGGTCATGGTGTCCTAATGATGGTCTTGGACCTACAAGAGGTGCATTCAAGCACCAGTTATGACTATATCCAGCATATAATTGATGAGATGCATGAGGGTTTTATTGCAACTCARWGGAGKTTAAAAGACCCTAAGGAGAAGGAACCAAAGTTTTTGCATTATTCAGTCTTAATGCACCTTCTCTTGTATTACAACTTTGCAATCATGGACCCCAACAACTTATCTCCTCAAAGATTTTTCCAAGCACAACCAAATCTCATCCAGTTCTGGGTTAGGGTTTGGAACTATACATCCAGAGATTGTGACTTCTGTGCCTTTGAGAATTGGATTGTGTATCCAATAGTAAAGAGTCTAGGAATAAGCAGGACCAAAATTCCCTTAAAGGTCATTCAGCTGCTTAGGCTCTGTGAATATCTAGAAAATTGGCCTGGAAATCATAACTGGGGTGACTTATTCTTGCAGGAGAATTTCACCATATTCAGAGTATTTGGGTGCATTCACCCACCCCATATTTTGCCCTATTATGTGCCAATGAGAGTGGCTGCCATGGAATTCATCTGGCAGCTGATGTTCACTGACAATGAACACTTTGCACCTCACAAGAAGGGAACCATAACCCCTCAGCAATTTAGAATTGCAAATTTTACAATAGGTAAAAATGCCATGGATGAAGTGAGTCAATGGCTGGAAAATTTCAGAATGGGGGCAGCCCCTTACAGATATATTGACCCAGAAGGCTTCATTGCAGGGGTCAGAAAATTGTACACTCCTACCATACCAAATACAAATATGCATTGTGAGTGCATAGATGAGGATGCTACAAGAAACAACTTGGATGAAGATGACATCCATATGAAAATATTGAGAATACAGGAGTTGCTCAAATTACAGACTCAGATAAAGAGGAATGGCTTATCTTTTAGAGGTTTTTTCCCTGACCTCATGTATTTTGATAGAATCAAGGCCATGATTGACAACTATTATGTGTTGTTAGATCAATTGGATACAGTCTTGGCCAAGAAAGGTGGCCAATCTCCTGAGCATTCAGAGTCAGAGTATGAGAGTGGAGATGATAGTGACTATGCAAGGCCTTATTTGTCTCCTCCACCTCAACATGCCCAAGAACAACAAATGGCTGAAGTCC
>MU223922.1:754596-789762 GCA_018584345.1 Thuja plicata | reverse complement strand
GAAATCCACCTTGAAGAGAGTATGAAAGAATCTTGAGGATGCACAAAGGATCTTGAAGGAAGATCACACCACCATGATGGCTAGATCTAGGGCTTGAATGATGAATCTTGAATATTTGCACCTAATCTCTTCAAAGGCTTGAAAGCTTGAATCTTTGATCTTCAATGGAGAACTTGAATTCTTAAGAGGAAGACTTGAACACCTTGATAGCTTGAAAACATGTATAATAATGGATGCTTGAATGTCCTTTGAATGCTTAGTTTCCTTAGCGCTTGTTACTTGATAATGGTTAGAGAAAATGAGAGGAGAAGGCTCCCTTATATATCAAACTAGGGAACAATATTCTAAGGAGGCAAAAATAGGAGAATTAAATTCCAATTATACCCATGCCCCTAGAACAGGACCTATATAAAATATAATTTAGGAATCAATGCTTCGGAACCTGAAACAGCTAACCCGAAAGAGGGAAAATTGAATTTTGGATGACCCCCGGCAGCCGACAGGATTTCAAATTTGAAAGGGGGACCCTAGTCAGGGTCAAGGTTGACCTTGACCTAGGTCAGGGTTGAGGTCAACCCTGAGCTAGGTCAAGTTCGAGGTCGGCCTTGACCCAGGGGGTCAGAACCCTTGGAAAATATGCCAGGTGGGGTAGAAGGTGCCCGGAGAGGCCCAATCATGTTCCTAAACAGGCACAGAAGGAGAGGATGATGCAGAAATAGGAGGATGATATGATGGAGGTCAAAAACATCCCCTAAGGAGGGCTAAATATTCTTAACATGGAAGTGCTTCCATTTTAAGATGATACAATAGGTCTCAGAGTTCCATATCCAAAATGATTTCTGATTTTGACAGTTTTGATACAGTCATTTCTAGATCTGAAGTTTATTCCTCCTCTCCTAGCTTCAAGGTAAGTTCATCTGTCTCATTGCATTTTCAATTCTCATCTTTAGATATTATTTACATCATTTATCATAAATCAATCACCAAAATTCCACNAACCCCCAAAATCCCCCCCCCCCCCCCCCCCCCACATTTTGTGTGGACCATGAATTTGCACCCTTACTCTCGTGGTTGTGCAAATCAGATTCATGTTGTTGGGATTTTGGTATTCCAATGTGTGTTTAAGCTTTGTGGTCTACCCTTAATCACCATTTCACCATCACAGAATATTAGAATATCTACTTGCATTATTTTTAATCAAAATATATTAGATCTAATCAAAACATTATAAAAATTATATGAGCACATTCTTGACTTTGACCTCTACAAAAGGGTATTTTTAGTGTTTTGAGTAAATTGAATTTTGATAGAGAAATTAGTTACAGAAGTGAGAAGCTCAGGAATTCATAGGAATGTGGTGATGTGGTTGTGACTTAGGAAAACACATAGGATGTTTTAGCCTGAAGGGTTTTGACTGAAACAAGTTCTGCCAAAACCCTTTTATTTGAAACCCTGCTATTATATATATGTGAAAAGAGGCTTTAGCCCATTCTTCATATGCATTTCGGTCGAAAGTATTTGGCCAAAAAAATTTTGATCAAATCTATTTCGGTCAAAAGTATTTGGCTGGAACCAATTCAGTCATATCTGTTTCGCTCGAAACTCTTGTGTCGTGCGGCTGCAATTGTTGGAATTAATGGGAAGTGTGTACTGAGAGGGGAGGGGTGAATCAGTAACTCTAAAAAATTTGTATCTTTTAACCTTAATCCTTTTGGTAATCAATTTTTTATCCAACCATCTGTTCTATACTTATCTTGATGTAATATTTATCAATTCATAAACTTAATCAAACATGTGAACATTCATAGAAACATTCATGAAATTAATTGACACATAACACAAGATATGATATCGCAGAAAACTCCTATTAGGAAGTAAAAACTGTGGTGGGGATGGCACCCACAAATTCTTCACTATGTGCAGATTGGAAGGGGTCGGTTAAGGCTTACAATTTGATCACTTCTGATGATCTACCCTATTAAGAGTATCTGTGGAGACCTGTTAAATTATACTCGGCTAAGAGCTTTAGCAACACTGTTTAGTGTGCAGTCAGTTAAGAGATTTATAGTTGGATGGTTAAATCCACCTTCCTTGAAAGTTACACTTTTCTTCACTTGTTAGAATGTAAGAAAATTACAATTTGACCTGGTGTATGCAATCTCCTATTGTTGATTACATATCCATTTAAGATTACACGTATAAGTATATCACCTAATGTGATTGAATAATACCTCTAATGCTTGGTAGCCTTTGTTCTTGGTTCTTGATAACCAAATTCACCTTTCGTTGTTATGGCTCATGAAACTTTCAATCTGATCCATAGATGTGCTCGTATGCTTTATTCATCCTCTCATCCATTCTCACATCCTTAATAATGAATGATTACAACATCTATTTAGAAGATAGATTGACCTAATCAAGTTTCACGTAAAACAATATTAACTCTAAGATCACAGGTTTACAACTTTACCTTCATCTCCTAGTCTATGTGTTTTAAATCAGTTAGACAGATTAAAGCACTTACATTCATGTTTCTTGTCCCTAAAGAAATGGATTTAAAAACAAATCAAAACTCTATAAATAGAATACGACTATTTTATCTGACGTGGAGGTCAGATCCACTTTTTGTTGGCTGCAACTGACTTTTAGTTTCTATCAGTCAGTTATGCTCTGAAGTCAGTTAGACTGTTTCTCGGTGTTCCTGCTTGAACTGTCTCTCGGGTTCCTCTTTTACTGTTCTCTCAGTTTGCACTATGACCTGCTTGTTGGGTTCCACTTTCAGGTTCCTCTTCATCCTTTTCATTTTGCATTTTTGGTTTACACACAAAATTGTGTCGTCGATTTTCTTTGTACTTAGCAGTTTTTGGTGATCTCTTATATCTATATTTTTGGTTTTCTCTTTGTCCAGTCTTTTGGTGTATGTTTACCGAAAGTGTTCTTTGCATGCTAATGGAAAAATAATGTCATTATTCTCCCCCTTTGACATTAGTATCAAAAACTGATATGTGAAAAATACTAACAAAAATGTTTAGTACATACATCATATATATTTCATAGTCATTTTATGACTCCCCCTATCTATATGCCGGTATATCATTATACTCCCCTTTTTTGTTCTTTTTATGTAGTACTATATAGTTTCCTATCTGTACATATCATCATTTTCCCCCTTTTTTAATATTAAGGGCAAAGGTGTATACCTTATAGCTTATCAAAAATGTGAGAGTGTGAATACTTCATCTCTTCCATTATGTTCTCCCATTGGTCCTTTAGGTTCTCTAGAACCATGTGCTCGAGTGTGATCCTTGAGTGCATATCGTAGATGTTGTCTTCTATAGATATCTCAGGGGTTACTATCAGTTGTCTTGTTGAATTGATATGTTGTTGAAGCAGTGTTAGATTTGGTAGAAGTTGAGCTTGGAGCTCGTTTACCTCTTCCTTAAATTGTGTTTCTACTTCCCACAGTTCCTCTCTTAACCTTTTTGCCTCAATAATCTTTTCATAATGCAACTTTATTGCATTGTCCTTGGTGGTTAAGCCTTTAGCACTAGTAGATAGATCAGAATCTAAATTTTCTATCTTATCACTATGCTCTTTAGTGAATTTGTCTTGTGTGCTCAATTGTTGGATCAAGGAAATAGCTTCAACAATTATTGGATCTAATTCACTTATGAATTCTGAAAAATTTACCTTGTTTACTGTCACTTCTTGGCTGATCTTTTCAACAAGTTTGTGCTGATATTTCTACTCTGCTCTCTCTTCAATTGCCTTCTTTGCATCAATGTTCTGCATTGTAATTTCTTCAGTGAGAGTGGCTAGTTGATCAAGGATCAGTTTATTCTGATCAACATCAACATCAGGTACAATCTAATGCAAGATGTCCCTAGTTGTTTCTAGTACCATGGAGTCTCGGTGCTTCTTTCTTAGCTTCTCATGTAGTGCCTTCCTCTGGCATATTTCACCATATTCTATCAGTGTTTCATATTCAAGTGTAGTTGGGTCACATTTGGGTATCTCAATAATTTTGTCTAGAGTGACTTCCAACTTACTCTTTTTGGATTTCTTCTTTTTCTTGTGAGTTTCACTTGAGTGTAGAACCATATCCATCTTCCCGGCTTTGTCTAGTGTGCTGGATGAAGTAACTTGTGGTGTTGCCTCTTTTTGTTGTTGTGATTCGATGTTAGCTTGTCAGTTTTGAGTAGATGTTTCCACATCAACCTTTACATTATCTGTAGCAACTCTTTTTCTTACCTCAGGAATGTCATCTTTTGTTTTTGTTCCTTCATCAGTATCCTTATGTACTTCATCTTCCTTTGTTTGTGCTTCCTTCTTAGTGGTGTCTCCATTTGTTTGTTGTAAATCTCCTTCTGCAACCTTGTTGGTTTTGGTTACAATATGAGTGTCTCTGGTGACATTCTATTCATCAATGTTTTCTTTCTTTCCTTCATCCCCTGCATCCTCGGGAATGCTTGAATCTTTGTTAGGTGATTTGTCCTTTTCTTGAAGTATATTGATGGCTTGTATCAATATTGACATGTTGCTTGATATGTTCACCTGTGAAGTGTTAAATGTTGTGTCATGTTCGTCAGTCTTGTCCTTGATAACAGTGACATCTTCATCTTTCTGTATTTCTTCTGTTGGGTCATCGGTTATGTCAATGACTGTGTTATCCACAATGTTTTCCATAGTGGTGTCCAGCCATATCTCATCTGCAACGTTCATATCCTTATTTCCTTTTGTGTCCATCTCCTCCTTGTCCAATTTAATATCTATGATGATTATTGATTTTTTTGCCTTAGTAGCTTGATCATTCTTGATTTCCTGATTCTCGGTTGGAGCTCTCTATGGCTCGAGATTTGTATCCTTTTCAGGAAAATCAATTATTTTCCTCCATTCGGCTTCACTTTTTTAGTCTAACTCTAGTAGACATCCTTTTAGCACTTGGTAGGTTCTCATCTTCGGTGAGAAAATTTTGGAATGAGCCTTCATCATTGATTTGATTTCCTACATTTTGGATTCAGGAGGCATGACTGATACTAGGGATCTTTCTCTTATTTCTTTCTCAGAGTGCAAGGCAAAAGTCCATCTTGCCGATAGCCTATCTTAAAGTTCCTTAGGCATTATGTCTACCAGTTTTATTGGGAGGTAATGGTATATGCACATCATTTCAATTATTGCCTCCTCAATCTTGTTTTGATCCACGGGATCCAATGTTAACCATTTCTTGACCTTCCTACTATTTTCATTACCTGATTTGATCATGTGTGCACATACCTCATCAATTGTTTCAGGTATCTTGCTCTTTTCTTCTTGAACACCTTCATCTTGTTCTGTGTCCTCAATATCTTCCCTGTTTCTAATGAGTCTTCTTCTCTTTGTTGGCCCTCTTTTCTATGTAGTCAGTTTCCTCTTGTAGGTTCTTACCTATCCTTTCTTCAAGGGTGAAGGACTTGAGTCCTTAGCTGTTTGGCTTCTTGTTCTTGAAGCAACTGTGGTTCTTGGATTCTTAGCTGGTGTTGGAAATGGAGTATCTAACTTTGTAAACTCAGAGTCACATACCTTCTTAGCCTCACCAACGGGTGACTATCCTTTGGTTTCTTCCTTTTGTTCAGTTTCCTCCTCAATAACCGACAATATTTTCTTTAAATTCTTAACCATTTTATCTTTCTTCCTGTCAATTTTCTTTACAACTAATCCAGTTTTGATTCTTGATTTGGCCTCCTCATAAGTTCCAAACTTTGGTTGTGTCTTGTCTAATGGTTCATTTAACAATGCATCGATTGCATTGGATGCTTGATCAATATTTACCTCATATTACAAAGTTTGTAACCATGATGTCCTTGGTACAACAGGTTTGATGTATGTGTGGTCGGTGTCAACCATAAAACATATATCATTCTTGAATCTCTCAATAAGTTGCTCAGGGATCCTTACTCTTTTCTGCATTTGGTCCTTGCATCCTGTAAAGTACTCATCCATGACTGTTTCAAAGTTGTCTCCCAGTGATGTTATGTATTCATTGATCTACATGGTGACTGGTCTTGTGGTATCTCATTTTACATCTCCTACTGATGGAAATGATTCTTGAAAGTAAAAGAAAATGCACATGATAAGTGAGCCAAACTTACATGTATTTGTCTTAGCATTTCTTATTGTCCTCAAGTTTTCTTCTAGCTGGTTAAGTAGAAGTTATGAAAGATCCAACTGAGTACCTTTCTTTACAATCTTATAAACTATATCCATAGCTCTGAATGCTATGTTGTTCATCCTGCTAGCTTGAAAGAATTTTTAGCCTAGGACACATGCTCCAAATTTCAATTCAATATCGGTGATGGTGGACACCTTCAGTCCTCTGCCATCACATTTGGCTCTTGTGTTCTTTTCAATCTCAGCCTTAGGTGGGTTTTTTAATGCCTTTACCTTATCGATTACATGGTAACTGGTGACTGCATGAATAACATCTTGGGTTATCAATTTACGCTCATCCAGCCATAGCTTGTGGTTGTAAATTCGGCTCAGTACTAACCAAATCCACTCAGTTTTGAATACCTTAAGGGACAATATGGGATTAATGAGCCCTTTCACCTCTCTGTGTTTGTGTTCATCTTTTATGGATCCATCCTCATTACATAGCTTCTTGTAAGCTTGTTCCACCTCTAAGTCGGCAATTTTTGCAATCTTGCAGTGGATGTATGCTTGCACGTCTTCGACGAGCAAAACCCTAGTTGGTATTCATGAGAATGCTCCAGCATTGTCGTGTTGTGATGCAACCTCAAGGAAAATCTTGTAGTGAGGTTCCTCATAGGTAGAATATTTGATAAGCTTAACCTTATCTTCCTTGATGTTCTTCATTTTGGTGGTTCTTGACGTAGTGGCCATTGTTTCAGATATTTAGTGCTTTCTAAAAAGTGTATAAAATAGAGTTCTTAGTTGTCATAGAAACTTACTATTTACACCTGTAGTGGTCACTGATCTATTGGAGTGCTTTGGGTCAAGTTGAATTCGCTCTGGGATGCTATCACTTTGTGCTCAAATTTTTTCTCTCGTCGCTCCGCTCTGTTTGCTGGTGAATAATGAAACCCTTCCATTGCCCTTTTATAGATGTTTTACCTAAAAGTGAGTCATTAATGCTCAACCACTCCTTGGTGTGTGAAGACGGAGTCATTGGTTTGAACATTAACTTCTCTCTTCAGTGACCATGCGATGTTTTGGGGTAGTCGTCTAACCTCTTTCTTTTATTGACGGGTTTTGGTGTTTTTTGAAAACATCTTATTCAACTTGCTTGATTACCAATGAGTCTCGGTTTACACTACCAACTTTTATTTTACATGTTAACCGATAATTCTCGGTAAGTGTAGGCAGTTTTAGCTTTGAGCTTATACCAATGGATTTTGGTATGTATTGCCTGATAGAATAGTTATCACATATTTTAACAAGTAATATCATGATGCATCTTTACTTATTCTAATTTGGCATTTCATCAACATATTATGGAACTAATGTAAAATACTACATAGTGTAATGTAGTTCCATACTTGTTCTGCTTAGGTGGGGGTGGTGATGTCACCATATCCATTAGATGGGGTGTCACCATTTGCATTGCTCGGTCCAGCTTCATCATTGTTTGAATCTTTTCTCCACATTTTATCTCTCATTCTCTGGATGTCTTTAATGGTGTTTCCATTGGGAAATGTGCTCGTCTCTTTCATTCAGTCTCTGCAGTCTTTCTTGAGATGACCAACTTTATGACAGTGTAAGCATGTCATTCTAGGGCTAGTCCAGCCTCTAGATTTTCCTGTCCACTATCTCATACAATTTGCAGAAATGTGACCAAATCTTCCACATGTTGTACAATTTTTCCATGTGTTGTAATCATATACATACTGGTTACCAATTCTTTTTGGTTGATAGGCAGTTTCTTGACCTTTAGGCTTCCATGCTTGTTTTTTATTCTTCTAGCATTCAAGAGTTGTGTGCCCATCAATTTTGCAAGTAGGACAGTATTTTTCCATATAGGTTTCCTTCTTTGGTTGTTTCATCTCAGACTTACATTCATATGCTTTATGTCATTTCTTGTTACATTTATAACAAGATCATATGAATGAAGATGTGGATTTAGGAATACCTTCATTTTGCCTCTACATCCATTGATGTGTGGCCTTGCTTTCCACAGTGATTGCATGCCATCTTTCTTGGTCTTGGATTTGCATAGACATTCTTTGGATCATCTTGATTGGGTGATTCTCCATTCTTGGTAAAGCCTAGACCGATGTTGTTGTTGATTCTTCATTGTCCATCAAGAAAGTCATCCATTCTTTTATTTCTTTCTTCATCTTTCTTGATAATTTCATTATGTTGTTGTTGAATTTTGAGTTCTTGTTTCAGCTTTTCATTGTCTTCCCTTAGCTCACTGATAGCTTCTATTCTTTCAATGAGTTCAAAATTCATTTTGTTTTCCTCTTGACTCATAATAATAATTTGATTTGTAATCTCCTGTTGATGTTATGTTAATCTTTGTATTTCAGATTCTTTGTCTTGTAGCTTTTGAGTAATATTCCTTCTATCATCAATAGCTAGTGTTCTTTCTTGATCAACTTGTCTATCACTGTTCATGACATCAATCATTCTTACCATCTGTGTCTCATGACCGATTTGCAGAGATTTCACTTGTCCAGCCAGATGTTGATTGATTTCATTTAGGCTTGTGATGCTTTCTTCTAATGTGTCTGATGCTTTTCTTGTATTTGATCCTGAAGACTCAAAAAAATCTGATATCTCTTCCTCATGGTAATATGTTTCATTACAGAGAAATGCCATAATATTTCTTTCATCTAATAGCTATCTCATCTCGATTCTAGCTTCTTTGTACTTCTCATAGAAGATCTGAATTTGTAGCTTCTGATTCTCTATACTCTTGTCAAGTTTTGGAGTTCTTCTCCATTGTATGATCTTTTCTCTTAAGCCTTTAAGCTTGTCCAGATAATAGACTTAGCTCTAATACCAATTGTTGGAATTAATGGGAAGTGTGTACTGAGAGGGAAGGGCTGAATCAGTAACTCTAAAACTTTTGTATCTTTTAACCTTAATCCTTTAGTTAATAAATTGTTTATCCAACCATCTGTTCTATACTTATCTTGATGTAAGATTTATCAATTCATAAACTTAATCAAACATGTGAACATTCATAGAAACATTCATGAAAGTAATTGACACATAACACAAGATATGATATTGCAGAAAACTCCTGTTAGGAAGTAAAAAGTGTGGTGCGGATGACACCCACAAATTCTTCACTATCTGCAGATTGGAAGGGGCCAGTTAAGGCTTACAATTTGACCACTTCTGATGATATACATTTTTAAGAGTATCTATGGAGACCTGTTAAATTCTACTCGGTTAAGAGCTTTAGAAACATTGTTTAGTGTGCACTCGGTTAAGAGATTTATAGTTGGATGGTTAAATCCACCTTCCTTGAAAGGATTTTTACACTTTGCTTCACTTGTTAGAATGTAAGAAAATTACAATTTGACCTGCTGTATGCAATCTCCTATTTATGATTACAAATTCATTTAAGATTACATATATAAGTATATCACCTAATGTGATTGAATAATACCTCTGATGCTCGATAGCCTCTGTTCTTGGTTCTTGATAACCAAATTTACCTTTTGTTGTTCTGGTTCATGAAACTTTTAATCTGATCCATAGATGTGCTCGTATGCTTTATTCATCCTCTCATCCATTCTCACATCCTTAATAATGAATGATTACATCTATTTATAAGATAGATTGACCTAATCAAGTTTCACATAAAACAATATTAACTCTAAGATCACAGGTTTACAAATTTACCTTGATCTCCTAGTCTATGTGTTTTAAATTATTTAGACTGATTAAAGCACTTACATTCATGTTTGTTGTCCCTAAAGAAATGGATTTAAAAACAAATCAAAACTCTATAAATAGAATAAGACTATTTTATCTGACACGGAGGTCAAATCCACTTTTTGCAGGCTGCAACTAACTTTCAGTTTCTGTCGATCGGTTATGCTCTGAAGTCAGTTAGACTATTTCTCGGTGTTCCTGCTTGAACTGTCTCTTGGGTTCCTCTTTGACTGTTCTCTCGGTTTACACTATGACCTTCTTTTCAGGTTCCACTTTTGGGTTCCTCTTCATCCTTTCCATTTTTCATTTTCGGTTTACACACAAAATTGTGTCGTCAGTTTTCTTTGTACTTAGCATTTTTTGGTGATCTCTTATATCTGTATTTTTTGTTTTCTCGTTTTCATGTCTTTCAGTGTATGTTTACCAAAAGTTTTCTTTGCATGCTAATGGCAAAGTAATGTCATCAGTGACGTCACTGCCACATGGGTTTGGTCGAAACCCTTCCGGCCAAAAGCATTTTAGTTGTATCCATCCATTTGGTTAGCCTAAAGCATGACACAAATTTGTACTTTTAGCCACTAACTTTGGTACCACACTTTTAAGTTCAATGAACCTGAACATGTGGAGAGGACAAAGAAAAGATGAATTAAGAGACATCTTGTCACAAGACTACAAAATTTGATTGTGATCCATGTGAACAAGATGGAGGGCTAGGATTAGAAAGAAGAGGATGATGAATTAATGAAAAATGTAGAAGCATTTAATTTTAGGATAGTAAATAATAAATATTTATGTAACTAAATGAGAGAAAAGGCTAAGAAAGTAAATAAATACATAAAATATTATTTAAATAAAAGAAAAAGAGGCTAAGGAATCAATTAAATAAATTAAAATATTTTTAAAAAAAAATTATTAAGTTCAGCAGCCTAACAAGGGGGATGACCCTTACAATACCACAACCCAAGGGATGTTAGGAAATCAACAACACATTAACAATGGTGTTGCATTTTATAAATTAGGCTACAAGTGGCACACTGTCAATAGATTAACAGTCTTCCATAAATAGTCTACTTGGAAAATAAGAGGCCACAATTGGCCACTTACAACATCAGTGCCAAAATAGGTCATTAATAGCACAACAACCCACAAAGTGGGGCAGAGTCCATTTTCATCGAAGCGGCCACCAAAGGGAGAAGACCACTTAAAGTTACCATCAACCACCATCGCAGAGTACGACCAATCGACGACATCAACAAGGGAAAACTCCTTACCAATAACTACAAAGATCCTTAACCAAAAAAAATAGAAGACCGGAACGTGCCTTTAAAAACTAGCAACAAATGTCTAGTTAGCATGAGGAACCCCACTAACTATGCAGACAAAAATAGACAGTCTAACTGAAAAGACAAAACAACAACTAGTGGATTTGTCAACAACGACCACAGACCAAACCAAAGAGAAAATAAATTGAACAATAGAGATCATCAAATGTGTCAACCACATAAAATCCAACAAAAGAAAGACACTGCCTTCCAACCTGGGCAAATTCCAAGCTTTTCCACGGGGCCCCACACCCTTGTTTTCTTGAACAAACAAGTCAATGAATAACATCGTCATCCATGAGTTGAATTAACACTGACCCCACATCTAAACATTCACTATCAAAAGAATACCACATAAAAAAATCATCATCGTCCATCCATAAGCATATCTCCACCTCTATAGGAGATGTCACCACCTTGATAAGGCATAAGAGGAAGGACAACATGAGCACCTTGCGCAAAGCCCACAACCGAGGTGAACTCAAAAACCCCACCTCTTAGGAGTCAAATCCCCCTCCATAGAAGTCGTGTAGGAGATAGACCAATCCAAAAGAGGCCAACCATCCAAAACACAACCTCCACTACAGATCAACAGAGCACACTAGAACCACACCTAGTAAAGGGAAAGGATGCCCAAGAAAAAAAGATTTAGAATCTCCATTAAAACCAAAGACAAACTTATAAAAATGAGAAGTACCAACAATCCAAAGGCAGAAATAGTAGAAGCCATGTTCAAGGACAACATCTCCACAACTTCAAGAACCCCCAGGACAGGGCAGGTATGAGATAACGAGATCAAAACCCCACTAACTAGGCACATCCTCGCCAAATAAAAAATGAACCCCCACTACTCTCGAGTAGGAAAGAGAGCTAGATCCAGTACGTCTCTCAAGTAGGCCTGAGTGTTAACAATGTCCTTTCCTAACCCAACACATAGAAGATATGCGTCATCCCATCAAGGTCTGAATCACCTCAATCCAAGCCATCTCAAAAGTAGCCCCCACATCAAGAAAAAGACTAGAAACCATCCATAAGGAATAAAAAGATCCCAACAATGCCTTCTTCCCATAGAGCGCATCAAATAGTTGCAACCTCAACCATTGCAAACAAACCCCCAAAGGCATAGACCACAATCGCCTAGTAAAAAAGTACACGCCCCAGCTAGGAAAGAATAGACCCTGACCACCCAAGATCCATACATTCATCACATCCTCAGAAAGAACCATCAAAGAGAATTCCAATGCCCACTCAAACATAGTCATGAAAAATCCCAAATAAGGGCCGATAAGACAACTACCCAGGAATAGGAAGACCCTCTCATAATTCACCACATGGTAGTCATGGAGAAAGGAAGAAGCGGTTCATAATAGAAATCCCTTTGAATCACCAATGAACACAAACAAGGCATTCATAAGCCTCAAGAAACCCAAAACCTTATGTATAACATGAACAACTTTATCCCTTATGTATAACATGAACAACTTTATCCATAGGCAAGGGTCCAAAAATGGCTAAACCCCACACAGCAAAAAACCAAAATAAACTAAGATGGGCATCAAACCCATGAGTGACCATAAAATTGTTGATATTGTGGCAACTGATCATGTAGTGGGTGTTGATATTGTGGAGACTTCTCATATTGTGGCAACTTCTAAATTTTTTGTGCTTTTTTGGGAAAAAAGAAGACTGACATTGTAAAACCCTAAAATGGCCAATTTTAGAGGTTTCCCTAAAATGCATGTTATAAGAGGCTGAGATGTATAATGCATTGTAATGTTGGTGTACTATTTTTTTGGATAATAAGAAAGGTTGGATAGCTGTTTAAGTGGACGTAGCCCAGGTTTTGGGTGAACCACGTGAAATCTGTGTGTTATCTGTGTTCAATTTTATTCTTCTTTTGTTTCTGCATATAACTGTTTATTCTTATATTGTTCCGGATCTATCAAACCCTAACAAAAATATCCCAAAACAGGGTCGTACTGAAATAGACACCAATCAATGGATTTTTCACCTCGAGCTAAGAATTTTAAATAGAAGCAACCAATGTCAGGGTAGGGAAGAACATTCTCTGCGAAGCTAGGGTTGACCTATGCCACTGACCTCAGGAAAATTTATATCATTCAACAAGAAAAACAATGCTAGGCCAAAGGCCCAGATCCAAAGCATAACCAGGGGCCAAAGAAGAAGCCCTATACTCACAAAACCTAGCAAAGCCCATAAAAGAAGAGACACCATAGACAAACAACCTAGCTAAGAACCTTTGATCCCTCCTACACTCATCTGGATCATCATCTTCATCCTCATTTGCCCCCTCTGCATCACCAAAATTTGAAAAACAAGACTCGCTCATCATCCCACTCCTATAATTTGTTTAAAATATTTATTTAATTAATAAAGACAATATGATAAAATATATTTTTTAAACGTTTATTTAATTAAGTGAAGATATTTTTAGGTGTCTATAGTTACTATATGCTTCTAATGATTATTTCCCTCCACTATCATGGTGTTGTTGTAAATCAAATCCTAAATTTGCATATGACATCCTTCTCTATTGAGGCAAAGTTTGAAACAAATAGTATTATTTTTAGCAAGTGGTATCTCAACAACTCAAAGGTAAAAGGGGTAATTATTTTCAAGTTGTGCATTTTTTTGGTAGATGAATGCATTGATGGTTTTGACAATCTCATTGAGTGCAAAAATCATATTTGTTGCACAATAATAAGTTTCAAGTGTTTATGGTATGAATTCTCAAGTGCTAGTGCATGTATACACTTGGTGGGACTAAAGGTTGTGAAGGGAAGGCTTTTAAATGCTAAGAAATGCAACTAATCTACACATCAAATGATGGTATGGGTAATTTGGTTATGTCTGGGAGATAATCACACCAAATTCATTCAGTGCAGATCTATTACCCTCAAAGTTCTTAGAATACTAGGAAGGAGAATCGCAAAACTAAATTCAGTTAGTTGATCGATCATTTTAATTATTGGAATGGATGGACCAAAGATTTCCCATCCAAGGAATTAGATCTAATGAATGTTACTATTTGACTCCTGGAAATATCACAAAAGAATGTATGTTTTTGGGATTGCATTGTCCCTCACTAAATGTTTTTAGACCACACAAGAACAAAATCAAGATTTGGTATGCAGATGGTTATGACAAATCATTTTGAAATTGAGAACTTGGAGGTATATATATTTGTAATTGCTTGAGGACAAACTGATCTTTTTTGTTTAATCTTGGATTTTGGGAAATAATAAAATGTGTGATGTCTCTATGGCTTAATAAAAAAAGAATAGAAAGGATAATTTATTTAATATTTTTCATTTTTCATTCAATTCTAAAAGTGAAAAGTAAATTACAAGAAAAAATGAGGTGTTGGAAATGTGTTTTTTGAGTGAGAAATTCAAGAAAGCAAATGAAAGGTTTTCTAGGGCAACTCAATAGTTATGCATCCCAATGGAAATTAGATCTTGGATGGTTATAAATATGGTTGTTTGGATCATCTAAAGGCATGTTGGTTATTATATCTACTCTCATATTTGCAAATTTGCAAATAGATTCTTCAATGGATGAAAACTTGTTGAAGCAGAAAGCTTGTGGATGAAAACCTATGAGCTTTGGGTGATCAAAGGAAACAAACCCTTTGATTGCAATGGGAATTTTCATCTAATGATTTTTCTTGGGTAAAAGGAAATAAATAAGATCATATGTTGTTTATTTTCAAGATTCAATGGCTCTTCGGGTGTTCTTCTCAATGACTTTTATGCATAGTTGTGTAGTTTTCTAGTTATATTGAGTCTTGCAGATGTGCTATAATAGTATTTTGTTGTTATTATGGTTATAATCGGATTTATATTCTATTGCTTTCAGTTGAATTTCAAATAGTATCAATTTTTGGTATTTTTCATAAATTGGTGTACAAGAATTGTCATAGTTTGTGAATTTGGTGTAAATTTTGGGTGTTGAAAGCCAAACCATTAGATATTAGACCTCATTATCTTTGTTGAATAGCAAAATATCCAAATATTTTGATGTTACATGGAGTTTCGGTTTAGTATTCTTCCAGTAAAGTTTGAAGCAAATCAAGTAATCTAATTTTGGCATAATTTTGTGGATTTGTGGGAGATTTTGGGAATGCCAAGCTATAGCTTTGTTGTTGTTCAAAAATTAGATTTTTAGCCCTGCTAATCTATTGTTTATATCATAAAAATCAATTTAATAATGTTCTTTGAAAAGTTCACGTATTTGTCATCCTCTTTATGCAAGACTAGTTGACTACTTCAGGTAATTTGACATAATTTGGCATTAATACATTGTGAATCTATTTTCAGATTTAAAATTGTTCTCAATTTTTGGTTTAGTACATTACACAAACAAGTCAATCCTTGATCTAATACTAGTTTACAAGAGATTTCTACAACAAAAATCTTGATACCACATAAAAAAATTGATAACAAAATTGAGAATAAGAAAAGAACATTTACAACATAGAAGCCTAACTTCGTATTTTTCAACTTACATGTTGTGACCTTATATATGCTTGATAGTTTGCATGATAGTATTATTACCAATGTTGACATTTTAAATGCATGAATCTAAAAGACATTAAGAGGTATCACTTTTAAGGTGCCTACATTGAATATGTTAGATATGATAGACAAATTCAAAACAATTATATCTCACACATCTTGTAAATGAATGTATTTAAGATGTTACTTTTTAATTATACCTATTATAAATTAATCTAGCTTATAATTTGTAGAATTTTTATACATTAATCAACTTAAATTAATATTAAAAATATGTTCCTTCACAATATTCATTTGAATATCATTTTTATGACCATATAAACCACTCCACATACACATAGAAATAAACCAACAAATTGATGAGTAAAAGACAAAACCATTACTTTATGTTTTTAGACTATTTGCATGCAAGGTTTTGCCTTGTTTGTATCAATTTGCATGCAAGGTTTTCATTTGGAAAATTAACATTAATGCTTATCATTTTCTTGTTTAAATCAAATTGCATGCTTGACAATTATCTTCAAAATAAAAGATTAACATCTTCTTCTTGTTTGCATCAAATTGCATGCTTAAAAATTCTCTTAAAATAACGATTAATATTAAATTTAATATCTTTGTCTTGTTTGCATCAATTGCATAGTAAAATATAAAATGTGGATAAATGCACGATCTCTTTTATTATGAAAATTAACTAAAAGGAATTTTTTAAAGAATAAGTATATATAAGATATATGTATTTGCATGTTATTTAAGAAAGATTTATTTATTTGTATTAAAATAATTATTCTTGTTGGAATTTGCATGCAATAGCATTCTATTTTTAGAAATTAAGTTTCTTAATAAATTCTATTTTAGAAATTATGTTTCTTTAGAAATTCTATTTTTAGAAATTATGTTTTTTTTAGAAATTCTATTTTTTAAAATAAATAAAGTAAAATATATATATTTTTAGAATTCGCATGAGGTGGTATTCTATTTTTAGAATTCATATATATATATATATATATATATATATATATATATATATATATATATATTTTTTTNTTTATATATATATATATATATATATATATATATATATATATATATATATATACTTTTTGAATTCGCATGCAGTGGGTATTCTATTTTTAGAGATTCTATTTATAAAATAAAAAAAAATGTACTTGTAATTATATTCGGTTTTTAGTAATTATTAAATAGATTAATTTATATGAGGTGGATTTTATAAATTGATCTATATAGGCTTGATGTGCATTTTATTTGGAAAATTGAATTATATTGTTGATAGTAATTTTATCAGATAAACTAATTTGCATAGTGTTACTATAAATGAGTTTATCACTGAATTTTGTTGTCTTTCTGAAATTGTACTCATTATGTGATGATGTGTCTTCTAAGTGACTGATTTAAAAGATCATGTGTTTCTTTCCCTTTTATGATACTGCTATGTGTCGGTTGTCTGTTGGGATTAGATGGCTATCAAGATGTAAAACTAGAGGTATTGGGGTTTCTGTTCCTATGGTGTTTTGTGTACCTCGGTGCATGATCATGTTGAGAACGATTTTGAGTCTTAATATTTTTACCCAACCTGGTTGTTTAACTAGTCTTATGTGATCTTGTGAGAATATTCTAAGTGATTTGGTTAATTGAGAACCAATAGTTCTTGTATGGGCAAGAACCAGTTTCAAGAGTTGTGTTCTTCTCTTTGATATTGTTTGTGATTCTCTAAGGGTGTATCCTCATATGAGCGGGAATCAATGATGAGGTTTATGATATACCTTTATGATGTTCTTTTGTGAACCTGGGGTAGGTTACCTAGATGTATAGTAGGAGGTGGCTTACAATAAGTGTCGGAGCTCACAAGTGGCTGCTAGGATCATTTATTGTAAGTAATTTTAACAAGTGATAACATAATAACTTATTAAGATGCCTTAGTATAATCTAATAAGATATAAGTCCTCACCCATGCTTGAGCGCTATTATAGGCTAAGATGGAGGATGAAATTATGCTTGTCGCCTTGAGGGGTGTGTATCTGGCATAGTTAGTGACTTTGTCTGTTTGAGAAGTCATTGATACCGTGTATGGTCACTTGAGTATCGGGATCTATTGAGAGATTTCTAGGAAAAAACTCAAGGGTCAAACGTACATGATGACACCTTCCTATATACAGCTTAGGTTATCCTACGTGTGTTGGTCACCTTTGGTATTCTGTAGATCTCCTTAATGTGATTTAGAGAGCTTCTAGGGTCTTCCTATGCTTTTCTTTATGATGGTTGTATACCCTTGATGTTGCCTCCTTGTTGTATACCCATGTGAGTGGGCCCGTTATTATCTCCTCAGCACAGTGGGAGTGGACCTTTGGTTCCACACGGTCGGGTGGTAGTGATTCTTATTACCATTGAGATCTAACGGTTCTTCATGATTGGATGATCCTTGTTGCATTTCTTCTTCTTCTATCTTCTTTTTCTTCTTCTGGAGACCTGTTCAGTTTCATGAGTTGTATACTTGTGCCATATGTGGATATTGGTTTACATCCTTTGGGGATGTGTTTTATTGTATTGTTATGTACTACTGCATACCCTGCGACATGTGCAGTGGATATTGATTCTCGTATGAATACCTTGGGTATCAAATGTATATGTGGTCTTATTATATGAGATGTATATTGTTGAATTCAGTTCATGTATCCTTATGTCAGTTCTTTATAGTTATTTTCATAGATTAGTTTGCTTAAGTAATTCTACGTCAAGGAACCCTCGAGATTTGTAACCTTCGTTGAGTTGTAGTTACATGTATGTCATGTACTTCATTGTGTTGCTTCCACGTTGTTAACATTATGGTTTGTAAATATTTAAAAAAAAAAATTATCTTGTTAACTTGGTTGCATGCTTAGGTTAGTTCTCCTGCGTTCCCTGGCAGGGCATTACACTTGGTATCAGAGCCCATGTTTCTACACTGGGAGCTCTGGGAAATTTGTGTGCCCATTAGTTGGTTAGTAGTGCATGTTAGCACTCGTCTCCTTAGTGTCTTGTTTAGGTTTGTTCTCCTCGATTCCCTGGCGGGGCATTACATAAACCACTACACATACACATAGAAATAAACCAACAAATTGATGAGTAAAAGACAAAACCATTACTTTATGTTTTCATACTATTTTGTTATGGATTAATTTACTTCATCTCTTATTCGAGAACTCTTTTATTTGTATTGGTAAAACAAAAATAACTAGTTTTTTAAAATGTTAAATGAAAAGAAATTATTTATTTTAAGTTTTACTTCAAGGTTTGTTTGTTTTTTTGTTAATGGATATATTTTAAAACATTGTTGAAACTTCTAAACATAAATAGGTAAATGGATAGATTGAAAAAGGAAATAGGTGCTATTTATCTTTATTAATAATTATTTATTTGATGTTATTTATTTTTTCCGTAATATTTTGTTAGTCAATAGTTATCAAAATAACTAATGTATTCACTTGAACATTTATTTAAGAGCTATTTTTTCATGATAATAAAATAAATACTACAATACATTTAAACATTTTTTTATAAGAATAAATGGAGAATTTTTTAAAGAATCTAAATCTATTTTTACAAAGCAAGAATGATAATATGATGGCCAACTAACAATAAAGAGCAACAAGAATCAAATAACACTAGGTTACAAAACAACAACAAACAATTAGCATCACATCAAAAGGACCTAAAAGTAACAAACTCAAGGCATGCTACCCAAGAACCATAACAAACCAACTAAATCAAGGCAAATTAAAAGCCTCTATGTCCACTCCAACTCCCTTTTCTCTTTATCTGGGTTATAAGTGACCTCCCCCAAATCTTTACTTCCTCAAATTCCCTCTTGACAACCCCCTTTTCAAATCACTTCTAGAAGGTCCTTGCATACATCATTATTCTTATCAAAGAGTGGTTGTCCTACTCATAATACTCACCAAGGGTAATAAGAGGTCAAGATGGTAACATGTTTTCATTTTCTCCTCCAAAAAGATTGTTTTTTCTATTGCTTGGGCACTTCACCATTCCATGATCAACTTTGAGCCAACTATGGAAAGCTCTTTCAATGTCACTTCTAGAAGGGCCCTACACACATCATTAATTCAAATAAAAGAGGGGTTTCCCTTATCACTACTACTTACCAAGGGTAATTAAGAGGTCAAGAAAGTAACATGTGTTCCTTTTTTCCTCCAAAATTTTTCTTTTTCTATTTGCTCAAGTACTCCATTATGCTATCAACTTTGAGGTAACTATGGAAAACCACTAGGGATTCCTTAGACAATTTGTTGCACATTGACCAATTTAGAATATAAGGTAATCAAGAAAGGGAGCACTTTATTCAGCTCAACAAAAACACAAAATCTAGCAAACAAGCTTTACTTATACTTGGGCAATAAGTTGACAGAAAAAGCTAGTGATGCCCATTAAGACCTAATATTCGAATGACAATGTAGGAAGGTTAATCCATACCATAACCTTATTGATGTTGTTTTTTTCTCAAGATGGAAGCTCAATAACCATGTTTAACAGATAAACCAAATTGGTCAAAAATGCATGAACCATCCAAGAGGATCTGTACATAATCTTCATGATACATGAAAAAATATTTAAAAAGAAAAAGAAAAGAAAAAAGAAACCCATTATCATTATCAAGATCTCAAATTAACCCCTAAGTTTTCATTTTCTTTGAGCACACTTTTTATACATGTCAATATTTGGCTTAACTCCAACAAAATTCACCAACAAGTGAATTCCACAACTTCGAAGTTGGCCTACCAACAATATGATCAAGGACTGAAAGTAGAAGATCCTTCCCATACACAATCAAAGACAAAGGCTAAGAAAGAGTAGTGATGTCCAAACCTTTGATAACATCAACTCAATGTCACACCTACATACCACAAACATCAACCCCTAAATCATATGCCACCATAGAAACCAATCTAGACCCCCTTAGTGTCCAAGGCATGAGCAACAATAATGTCGTAAGACTACAAAGAAGTTGCCTCAAGACAACACTTTTTTTCCTTGAACTTAGAAAACACCCCCATTGGCAAGGTTCACATAAGTACCAAAAAGAAGAACATTGCCATCATAGCTCATATGCAAGTAAGAGGCCTAGAAAGATATGGCACCTAAAAAAATGTAGGAACCAAACAAACCTACTACTAACAATTAATCCCCACCATCAATGAAAGGAAACTACATTTTAATCCCTAGTTTAAATAGTTGCTAGTTGAAGAGCCATGATTAGTACCAACCAACCCAAAATTCATAACAAAAGGTATTTTCTTTATAGCAAAACCCACATTCAAACCCACTAGGGAAGGTTTAGATCCTAAAATGTACTCCAAAGATTTTATGATACGCCTCAAACTAAATATCAATGAACCTTTCCTCATCCCAAGACTCCTTTACATCATTCTTAAACTCCCGCCTTTCAAATCTATCCTCATCCTCATCCTCCTCTTATTTTCTCCATGCATGTAAATAATTATAAAATAGCTAAATCTATTTTGTGACACTTACCAATTTTTTTTATTGTTCATTTTTTATTTTCATTAATTATTAAGACATCACTAATATTACATTTATTATTAAATACTAGTAATTTGATGAATAAATGACTATCAAACATACTCATGTCATTAAAATTCACCCATCATTACCACTATGATTACTCCTTTTAATATAACTAATTTGTATTCACATAACTCATGTAATTCATGTCATTATCTTGATTATATTCTTAAACAAAAATTGTGAAGACATTTAAATCAGGCCAACATAGAGAACACAAACTTTGAGTCTAGTCAAAATTAACTAGTTTAGCTACAACTAGACAATAAAAGACCACACTACATCAATATGTCGGGATCCGCATAAATGCTCACACCCTCCTCACACTCTTTAAATGTGTTATGTCATCCTTCATTTTCTGTGGAACTGATAAAATTGCAAGTTTTTTGAGCACGGGTCTTGGAGATTGCAGAGATGGAGGCGACATTCACACTCAAACCGGGGAGGAACAAGCAGCAAAAAGGTTTCTTTGGCAAAATCAAAGCCAATCAAGTCTGAAAGCTAATGAAGTGGTCCTCTAAGGATCTAGAGGACGCGGCTATGGACACTCTGGGCCCAAAGTTCATCGAGGCCACCCACAGAGGTCGCCTGAACATGGACATTCCCTCAATCCTGCTGGCATGGGCGTTAGAACTGGAAGTGGAACACGAGGAGGTGCGAGAGGTCATGGCGGAGCTGTTCAACACGGATCTCCTGGATGGCATGGACTCTTTCCTTGAATGGGCATGGTCGGGAGTGGGTTTCAATATCACCAAAGGAATTGCTAACAAAGATCGGGAAAGAGTGCAAGGCATCATCCCATTTGTGCGATGGCCGTGGGGAATCAACAAAGATAATTATCGCATGGATAGATTCATTGGGTGGGAGACCATCAAAGTTGTAATAAGGGAGCGACCCCCATCACCGGCTGACAAAGACTTGGCTATGAACCTGCAAGTCCCCCGCAGAAGACGGACTGTACGGAACGCACGCCGAGCACCCCAAGTTTGAAGAAATCAAGTAAGAATGTTAGTGATGCTCGCAATAAAGGAAAAAACATATACTTTTTTGGTAGTTTACATAATATGGAGCTCAGCCGAGAATGACACTCCAATTTTGAATGGGCCATAACGCCACCTATAGACAATTATGTCTATATCCAACCATAATGTGGATTTTTGATGCACCTCTGATATATATGGAATGGCATAATTAGAAGAAAAAAATGTGTAATCGAGAGCAAGTGCAGAACTCATGGAAGGAGACATAGATATGTCGGATGAAATGACCCAGCATCCATTTTGTGTTTTTTTGCTGTTCTAATAAGATTGTAATGGTCTACGACTAGTTGCATGCCTGTGCAAAACAGGGCACTCACACTTGAAATGTAAATATTATATTCTGCATTTAATAAAATATCTCACTATTACTGATAAAAAATAAATAAAAGACCACACTACCAATGACACATGGTTTCCTCCTATGAATGGCTTTGTGCTTAGGTGTAACGAAGTAGTCTAATCTACTCTTCACTAAGACATTGATTGTTAACATAATGTATTAATTAAAAAAATTAAATTTAAAATTGAAGATTTGATATTTCCATAATTTGTTTAATAAAAAAAATTTTAATAAAAAAAATTGATAGAAATTTGTGTATAAAATTTTTTCATCAATTTATTATTTTCTTGAAGATGGATTATAAAATATGATTCAAAACATTGAGGAAAAAAATTATAAACATTTTCCTACCAAAATTATCAAAATTAAATATAAAACAACTAATACACATTTATAAAAACAACTCCAACACAACAAATTGGATCCTAGTTTTATTTACTCTTTAGCATATATATTTGGTTTCAAAGATAATTTTACTTAAAAACTATATTTTCCTAAATACTCTTAAGTTATCCCAAAAGATTTTTTAACACCATTTTCCTTGTTTAAGAGAAGAAAAGCAATCAAGAAGTGAATTAATGAAAGTATGTATAATTTCCTATCTGTTTGCCCGTATTAAGGCAAAAAAGGAGCTGTGGAGAAGGGATGTGATGAATAATTATCTTGTTAACGTAATGTACGCCTCTTCACCAGATTCAACAAATAGAAGCTAACAATGGATAGCGCATACAGAACTTGCAACCCAGAAACAGAATCCTGCAAAGTGTTCATAATCTATGGAGGTTCACTATAAAATTCCAAGAAATACATTTTTACCATTTTCAGTGCTTCGATTGTACAGAAACACTATTAGCAATAAGCGAAAAAACTGAATGGGGCAAATCCAAATCGGTAACTGTGGCTCAATGAGACCTTAAAGCTTACTACATAAGCCACTCCAATCTATTCCCAATAAGGTTTGGGTATCTGAAGCCCAACGCTTGCAGCTGATTTTTTCAGTGTCGCTTTTAATTCTCCGTCCCTATTTACAGCAATGTTGTAAGAGAATAGTAGATCCTGCAAAGATCACCAAAGTTGAATACTTGCTAAGAAAACTTAAGAGAGAAAAAAATCCAAATCATACGCTTCAGTTTTGTTTCTCTTATCAAACCCATAAGAAAATGTTTAAGGAACATAAAGAATTACCACCTTATGATGGTGGACGCTGTTGAGGAGTGTCGCATAATTCTGTGCAAGCTTTAACTTTTGTTGAACTAAGGAAGCATCCTCAAGACCTTTATTCTTTCTGAACTCTCCCACGATGTAATCTCTGAAGTGTGTTTTGCTTCCATCACTCCCGATATGTATGCGCATTGTCCTCAAAAGATTCCTATAAATTTTTATTGCCTCCATTTAAAAAGACTTCAATAATATCGGTAAGATCGCATCACTGCACATAAGGCATTGGAACACGGTAAAGCCCCATCATTCACTGATATTTTTCGTGATGTAAATTAAAAAAAAGTTATCCATGTTATTCCTTCAAAGTAATGTCTTAAAATTGGACAGGCTACCTTTGTTCTTAACAAGTAAATTTACTTTGTAAGAAGAAAATACGCAATTGCATAGCAAACCAGCAAACACCTTTTACAAACACGCCACCATAAAATATTTATAGCTATTAACCTCAGTTAAAGGACTACCTTGAATCAAATCACTTGCCTGCATATACAACAGCATCAATAACCAATTAGCGGACAGGAAGAGAGTAGAACAATTAATTGTCTCGAAGTAGAATTTATGAAAATGGTAATTACTGTGAATATTGGAAAATATAGTGATCAAGGCACAATTTGGAGAGTGTATACTTGTCAAGATTTATGGTGATTCGGACTTGTCTTTGTTCTGCGGCATGCCACCTTTTATTTCTTAAATTCTGTCCATAGGTACTCTTCAATTCTAAGACTAAGCGGGAGCTTACAAAACCGACTACAAAATTTCCAATGCAATGAACATGATTATGGATTAGGCATAGTTGGCTAAAATATACTCACATATATGTCTCAACTTTAAATAGTAAAAGGTGTTGAAAAACTGAGCAGATTTAAAAGGAATTAAACATCACAAACAGAGCGCCCACACAATATATTATACAGAGATTACATGGCTCACCAATTTGGCTACATCCGAAGGAAAGGTGGGCATAATCTCTTTATTGTCGAACAGCAGCAAATACAAGTTCATCTTACAGATTACAATTAACAGTCCCCAATATATATAGAAGCAATTTGGGTAACAGCATAAATGAAAAGACAGAGAATCTGTAAGGACAAAACCTGTTGGACTTCAAATACCCAACAATATCCCACTTGAAGTCCAAACCATGCTGTGGCTCGGAGAAGTCACCCACCTTTCCAGATTTATTGTCTCAATTTCACCAAACCAAGAGAAGCACTGCCAAACTTTAGCTTCTCATTGGGAACAGCCTTTGTGACAACTCTGCCCGTCTTGATCCTCTTGAACAACAGAATGCACAGACAACTCTGCCGCCCCCTGCGGCATAGACATCAGAAAATCCAATTTTTTTTTAAATCTTCTGCTTTAAATCTCAAAACAATTTGAGAACTATCCACATTGTCTTCTGAAACAAGACAGATTCTTTCTTTAAAAACCAACTTCGTCAATTTTATTATTTTCCTCCGAGTTATCAAAACTTTCTTGTAAACTGATCCAAACATTAATTTTCATGAAACTCTTTATCTGATCAACATTAGACTCGTTACCACAGAGGCACAGACCTCTGACTTTTGCATACCAGAGAACTCTCCACTAAAAATTTTCAGTCGCAGGCTGTGCAATTTCCTATACAATGGGTTGATCCAGCCATAAATGAGCCACTAGAGTTCCTAAGTTGACAGATGCAGAGACAACACTTGATATGGTTGCAGTCCATGAAACCACATCTTGATTCTCCTCTGTGTTCTCATATTCTATGGTTCCAATTCTACTGATTCCATGAAACATCCTAGAAGCATCATTTGGTGTCAAAATCCCCTTAGCAGTGAAATGATCTGTATTTGCAAGCCGCCTCCTTCCATTAGGCATTTCATTCTCAACTCCTTGATTTTCTGAACCAATGCCAAACAAATAATTACAAGAGTCCTCTGTAGCATCCAAACCCTTATTTCTATCATCAATCTTCTCCTGTACAGCAGCCATTTCGTTCTCTCTTTTATACATCATACATGGCTGGAAGTGACTGGAACAAGCCTCTTCAACAAGAGTGTCAAGCTTTTCCTGCAGTTGAACAAGTTTGCCAGAGACATACTAGCGTCTCTGACAACTGGATGCAACCCCTGAATAGTATCTAGTTGAAATAGCAAGCCCATCAAAGTTCCGCTCATTTTCACCTTTGTTTTGTCATCTCTCCTGAGCAGCAGCGATTAATTATTACACAAGGCAGCGATTGAAGAGGTTGCATTAAGAGATTGGTTTTGAAGAGGCAGCATTGAGAAGAGCTATGACCATTCTTAAAGGTCATCATCCTCCAAAGGCTGTCTCTCTTCATAGAGACATAAAGATATAAAATGTAGAAGGCTTGGTTGGAGGGAGGCATTGAATGATCAAGGAAGATAAAACAAGTTCAGCGTTGAGTTCAAGACATCTGTATATAGCCATCTTGTAATATAATAAATAGTGGTATGCAGTAAATAAGATGTTGCCTAACTTGTAATATTTTATGAATTTGGTACAATGTTGACTAATTTAGATTATTATTTGTCAGTTTAATCTACTTGTTATCCTACAAAGTACAAACAATCATTTAGGTGAGAAGGACATACAAGAAAGGAGAGCAGATACAAGATCACCATCTAAGTAGGCCACCCCATGATGGATGACTGACATGTCTGCCATATGTGGGCCAAGGGGGTATCGCATTCTGCCCTTGGGCTCAGATGGGAGAATTATCAGGCATACTATTACGGTTACCTCTCCAACCTCTACAATAGTTGATTGTTTGTGAAGTCACCATCATAGGCAGGTGAATAAGGTGACGCAAATAAGGAAGGCAAAGACAAGCATCCCCACTAGGTAGGCCACCCCATGATGGGACAATGTGGGCCAAGGGGGTATTAAGTTTGCTCTTGGGCTTAGTGTGAGGTTTGCACTAGGCACCCTATCGTGCTCCCTCATTCAACTCATTCAACTCCTTTTATGGTTGAATACTAAAAATAGTATAGATATTACATGACATCCAATGGATTAATATAATTATATATGTATATGTACTTGTATGTTTAATCCGTAACCCTTGTAGAAATAATTGGTCTTATGAATTATATATCCAATATTGTTTAATATGATTGCAGGATCTAAACCAGGATTTATCTTGCTTAATGCAATTTTAAATTGGTCAAGTTATAACTCTTACTATTTTAAATTTCTTATTTTAATGGAATTTGTGATTTTAAAGCAAGATTTAGCGCAATCCCAAATGGGGACATTACACTCTAGCACATACAAAGTGCCTGATTCGTTGCCCCTAGCAATTACCAAGGCACCTTTTGTCACTTCCCATCTATGTGATTCGCAAGTGATTCTACATCCTTGGGAATCTAATTACCTGGCAGAAATCAAATTGTATTTGAGTTGAGAAACATATCTAACATTTCGCAGCAGCCAACTATTTCCATTTTTTAATTTCAACAAAGTATCCCCTTTACCAACAATATCACAAGATTTATTATTACCAAGATAAATCTTACCAAAATTACCACTTTGAAGGTTTTTCAAATACTCCGTGCACGAAGTGGCATGAAATGATGCTCCCGAATCCAGCACCCGAACATTTGTTGTAGATTCTTTGGCAGTTAGAATAAGAGAACCCACATCATCATAAATGTCGAATAAACGATTCCAAAGACCTCTCATTGTCTTCTCTGTTGCACCACTGAACAACACATTGCTAGAGAGGGAAATAATTATGGTCACCACCGCCTTCTTGTCCGATTTCTCTCTCTTCATTGGACATTGCAGTTGGCTTCTTTGCCTTTCCTTACAGCGTTATTGCAATATCTTTTTGCACCAGCAAAGCTTCCATCCATAGTTTTCACATTCTGAAGTTTTGCCCCGAGAATTCTTCAATTCTCCATTTATCAGTTCTTCCTATCTTTGCTCAATTTCTTCACAACTTCTCCAACAACTCCCCCTGAGCTTTGATACCAATTGTTGATAAATTGAGTAGATTTAAAAGGAAATTAACATGACAAACCAGCCACACACACAATAAATTACACAGATTAAATGGTTCGCCAATTTGACACAATATCTTTATTGTTGAGCATCAGCAAATACATGTCCTTTATCTCACGGATTACAATTAACAGTTCCCAATATATAGAAGGAATTTGGGGAACAGCATAAATAAAGAGACATGGAATGTGTAAGGGCAAAACCTGTTGGACTTCACATGCCCAACAAATGGTTCTGTGGTCTGTCTTGTTATCATTAAGATCTGTTATTAGCACATGAATAAAAATAATGTTTTCTGGCCAAATTCAATGCATTACTAATTATTTGTATTGTCGGCTTGGATAATGTTATTCACATTTTGGACATGCATAGTTGGGTCTGAGATTTCTCAGAGGGGAAAAGGACATACTCCTCCAAGTTATAAAAAGAGTGACCAATCTCTAAATAAAGAGCAAGAAAATTGAACATCACATTGAGGAACTCCTCGGGTACCCGAAACTAATATTTAAAACAACGTAAATAGACCTTAAAGCAATGAGGCATATCTTTGAGAAGTATATATAGTGATTGATGATCCTTTCGTATATGCATACACGATCTCACCATGCCCTGGAGTATCGAAACACATCCAAAAATATTGACTTGGAGCTTAGACCTCAGACTAAGGGTTCTATGAAAAGATCAAACAGGTAATTTGTGAGGTTTATAATTCATGACAGATTGAAATTGGCAAAGCTAGACCTATCCAACTTCTACACCAATTATAGTGGGAAAACTAATATGTTCATATGAAGTTAAAGAATAAGAAGATGAAACTGCTAACATAAATGATTCCCCTAAAACACTTACATACTTTCCACATCATATTGAGATAATGTTCTAATTAGAAAGTTTTGAAAAGAGGCAAGCTCAACTAACAGATTACCAGCCTAGAATTTTATGTTATAGATGAAGCCTCTGCTTCCACTCTACGGATTATAATAGCCTCATTTCCCAAGACCAACTTTGTTCAATTCTTCATCAATAGTCATAAGGTATGTCATTCCAAAGGTTAGGAATCTGTTTTCAGTATTATTTAAGCAATCGATAGTACACTACAATAGAAATCAAAGTATAGCTAACCTAACAAATCAAAGGCAAACAGCATCAATAAACAATTTATTCTTAAGAGTACAAGAACTCACATGAGAAGGGACTAGAATTATTGATCAAAATTTAATGATAAGTTCTATAGTGTGATATTGCTATCAGGATTCAACTGTGTAGTTTTTGAGTCAAACTCATTGATCCATATTTCAATGAGTTTGACTCAAAAAACTACACAGTTGAATCCTGATAGCAATATCACAATTTGACTTGTTGTGGAAAATATCTCGTACTTATCAAGTTCTATAGTGTCCAAAGCATGACAGATAATAATGTAAAAACTACACATGAAACATGGGTCAATGAGTTTGACTCAAAAACTATACAGTTGAATCCTGATAGCAATATCTGAATATCACAATTTGACTTGCTGTGGAAAATATCTCCTACTTATCAAGTTCTATAGTGTCCAAAGCATGACAGATAATAATGTAAAAAGGCATCTTTTACTTCACCATTGACTCTCAGTCCTGAAGTCTCGTTTGTAAGTTATGTGTACTCCCTAGCTACAGATATGCCAAGCAAAGTAAGCAAAAACACAAATTTAGTTGCATTTCCTTTTATTGATAAAGTTTCAATTAAAATACAGATTTTTCAACAAATAAGAAGCTCAGACACAACTGTTAACACTCATGAGAGAGATTTAACGCACAATCCCTGGACAGCAACATAATAAGATCTTCTGGCTTATTAGAAAAGCTTCCTGATGGATCCTTGGAAACAATCAGTCATGCTGAAATTCCCATAGTTTGGCTACCCAAAGGCAGTTATAACTTAACATTCATGACAGGTGAAAAAGGAATGTGAAAGGAGGTTGGGGACTGAGAATTCTGTGTGAAGTAAATGCTTGAAAGGTGTGCTTTGAACTTCAACGAGATCAACAGATGTTTCATGACCATTCTGATGGTTATCCAGATATGTACGGAAGCTCTAAAAAACATTGAACAATAGATAAGGCTGAGGAAAAACAACACAAGAAGGTCAACAAATTGAAGCTCTTTGAACAATGTATAAAGCGGCATGAGTTTGAATTGAACATGATGAGGATGCAGATAAAAGTCTTCAGATGCACTCTATATATCCTCATTGGAATAACTTTTGTAACTCCCAGAATTAAATGGTACAGGGATCTTTTAGAGTATATTTTGATATAAAACAGAGAAATATATCAGAGAAGATAAAAAAAAATTATGATTGTCCAAGCCCTGGTCTAAATTGGACATGAACTTTGCAATATTGTTGCAGACATATATTTACATTGATATACCCAAATGCCTCAAAAAAACAAAAAAATGAGCAGTCACTAAACAGTAGATGACCTACAACTTAGAAGCAAATGAAAATGATCAATTTCTCAAGAAGCCTTATGCTGACATCATCCTGAAAATTGTGCATACAACTGAACGCATACATTTCTTTTAGACTGCATACAACTAAAGAAAGAGGAAATGTGTACTGCACACAACTGTAACAAGAGAGTACAGGAGAGTCTATAGCCATTAAATGACAGACATACGGTTGGAGAAAGAAGACCATCAATAGGACTCTTCCTATGGAAGTTAACCATTTGTTCATACAGTGTGTAATTTCATTCTTTATTCTTCTTAAACTGACTTTCCATAGACTCGTAGAAAAGCAAGATAATTCCAATAAATTGGAAAACCAAGATAATTCACAGGTATATGACCTTTGATTTGGAAAACTTGATGCACTTCCAATTTGCCTGTCACACTGATGTTGGAAAAAACAACTGTGGATTCCCTTAACATTTATTTCCTCTCCTAAGGCCAGTTAATACATCAGTACAATGAGCTTTAGCGGTTCTAATTATTGTATCATTAAGGCCGAGAAAATACTTTTGGAGTTTATAGCAGAGTTGCCGGAAACTCCTCTCCTCCTCAGGTGTGTGTTTCACCGTATCCAATTTGGAAATGTATCCGATACGGCCCAGATACACGTCAAATATTGTACCCATGTGTGCGTAAAAAACTTGATTTTCCAACCATGTAGAATACTATGTGATTTGATTTTTTCTAAGATTTGACATAAATCTTCCCAAATTTAATTTTAAAAAACTTCATTAATGCAATTTTTTTTTTAAATGGTATAAACAAAACCTGCAGCAAATGAGAAAGATAGATGAAATGTTTTTATATTTCAGCAACCCATTTTCTTGGGTTATCTTCTAATGAAACTCTACTATTTTTGTATATTATAAAGTGTTAAATTAACTTATAATTATTAATGTAGCATTATGTGTCTATGTTGCTTTTGAAGTAATGAAAATCTCCTCTAATAACTTTGAAAATTGTGTTAAATATATGTGTATGTGTTTTTTTATTATCGTATCCAGCCGTATCCATATTGGGGGGGTCTTAAAAAATGGTCGTATCTGTACCCAATACCATCTCCATATTTGTTTCCGTGTCCATGCAACTTTGGTTTATAGATGTCCATGCAACTTTGGTTAATAGATGTCAAGTTAAAATTTAAAAGTTATATGGTAGGTATGCCCAGTTCCGGGATGAACAGGCATGAACAATAAAACTAAAAAAAAACAGAAAAAAAATGGATCTGAGATTTTTTATGCAGTTTTATGCTCCATAAAAACTTTTCCATAAATGTGTTGAAGTTTTTGAGTCTTCATTACTATTTCCTGAAAAGGCAAAGCAAAAACAGAGAAGAAATTTTTGTTTTAAATGAGTCACATTCTCAATTATGTGCACTCACTCTCTGTGCTGAATCCAGTACCATAGTATCAATTGACAGGAGGTACCGATGAAGCCAATGATAATGTAGACAGTTCATAGTATAACTAGCACTGGTTGCACCAATAGGAATAATGGTATTATTGACAGTCGCATCATACAGATGGTAACGCAATATTCAAACCATTTTTTTCACTTGGAAATGAACTCTAAGAGAAAATGATAATTTCAATGCTGGGAATTAATATATAGGAGTAAGTGTGAAAGAGGATGCAATAAGGAAGATTGGTATATGTTTGGAAAATGGTGCAAATAAGTGTGAAATTGGTGTGATTATGAATCAGGTCATGAGCCAAGCTTAACACAAGTGTGTCACTTGTTCATTTGTTATTAAGCAATTCGCATCAAGGTGTGGCACAAAACTAATAGGAAATGGCATGGTTATGAATTTCACCATTTCAATAACAAACTAATCCCCAAACATTAAAATTAAAATTGTAACAAATTGTTATCTAGACAAAAAAAAAACTAAAATTTCAAAAGATTTAACTCTATCGTCTCTTTCAATCAATGAATCCATTCTCTGCCCTTAGCAGTGGTGTTTGGAAGAAGCATTAAACATGCTACACATGAAGCACGTGCCCAAAATTCATCTACAAATGCTTGTCTACTGAAGAGCTGTGTTCAAGATATAGATATTTGGCATGAGCTAAGTGAATCCATGCCCACCTCATTTAAAATGAATTTATTCTAGATGAAGTTTTGGGTAATGCATTTTACAACATACATGTAAATGTGGCACTGTGCAGGATGCACAAGTGTTTGAAGAGATGTTGGAACATGTGTTTTTGTGGACAGTTATGATTGCAGCTTATGCAAGGAGAAGTACAAGTTGGTGGCACTATTTCAACAAATACAGAGCATGCAAATCAGGCCAAAGAATAAATGGTAACCTAAACCTTAAAGTGGTATGGAAGAACAAATTCTGAATTTAAACCTTTTTTTATATTATGATATTGCTATCGGGATTCAACTGTGTTTGTTTTGAGTCAAACTCATTGACCTATGTTTCATGAGTTGTGGTTCACAAGAACCCATCTCTCATGAGGATGAATGGTACACTTAGCACTCGTTGCATCTAGGTGATGCCCACATAGGTGAAGCGTCGGGCCTTCTCAGAAGGTCACTCATCCCAATACTACTTCAACTCAAGCATGCTTAACCATGGAGTTTTCCCCAAGGTTAAGCCCACCTAGCTTGCTACCCATTTGTAAAACCTTCAGCAAGTATTGTGCCTTATGAAGCATTCATTATAAAGCCCCTTGAACTCATCAGTTGATGAGTACAAGCTATTTTCCACAGCAAGTCAAATTATGCTATTGCTATCAGGATTCAACTATAAACTTTTCGAGTCAAACTCATTGATCCATATTTCATGAGTAGTGGTTCACAAAAACCCATCTTTCATGAGAATGAATCCTACACTTAGCACTCGTTGCATCTAGGTGATCCTTATAGAGGTGAATCATTGGGCCTTCCAGAGAGGTCACCCATCCCAATAGTACTCCAACTCAAGCACACCTAACCATGGAGTTTCCTCAAAAAGGTTAAGCCCACATAGCTTGCTATCCCATTTGCAAAACCTTCAGCAAGTGCTGTGTCATGTGAACTATTCACTATAGAGCCTCCCCATTTTATTTACATATTGTTGAAAGCTTACCAAATTTTGAAAGCGTGTAAAAATAGATATTTCTTGATAATCTAATGGTTATAGAAAACACTTGACCGGAAGCTACATGTGCTTAACATATCAAGTATTTTTTTAACTTTTTGTTTACTGCTATAGATGGAAAAACAAGTTTATGGCAGACTCCAAATGTAAATTTAAAAAATATACAACCAAATGGACAAAAATCATATGCCGACAACTTTACCAAAAAGTCCCAACACTGAGTTAAGTTGAAAGTCAAGGGACTCTTACAGACAATGTGAGGACCAAGCCCTCAAGAGTGTTGATATTATGGCCTTTACGGAAAATATCTCTACCTTGGATAATAATAATATAAATATAGAATATATTTATTATTATAATAAATCGATATGCATAGATAATAATAATAAATATTAGACATATTTATTATTTATTGTTTATTTAGTGGATTGATTTAACTTATATATTAGAACAGCCTCTTGGAATAAATGCATTGTTGTATTTTGTAAATCCAAGTCGGCCTCTTGGGGAATGTTTTCATTCTCATATATATTTGGATCGAGTCTTGAGGAGAAGAGACACCAAAAACATAATGTGTGCTCCCACCCTTCAAGAATCAATAGCAGCTAATTTATGCATTGATCCGATATTGAGCAGCATTCTTCTACTCAAATTTAGGTGTGCGATCTCCTAGAATAAGCGAAATCTAGGTGTGGGAAGCTGCGATATTTTGTAGCAGCGATCTACTTTGGAATAGCACATTCAATGTGATAGCAAAACCCTGGAGCAGCGTCATACATATTAAGCAATACATAATAAACAACGATGTGTATGGTTACAGCGATGTGTATGGTTGGAACAGCAATATAGATCGATCTTCCAACTAGGAAATATCAATATTTGTTTGGATTAGCATGGTTGATATTTCGAACATCATATTCAAGGGTTGAAGTACTGATAAAGTTACAGACCTTAGAGGACTGAAATTAAAAGAGCCTTAAGGGTAGATCTAAGGCATTGACTAGCTGACCCAAGGACAGGTCAAAGTACAGATCATTGGCATCTTGAAGCAGATTTATTTAAGGAGCCCTAGGTGGGCTAATTGGCACATACATTGGAGAGGTTGAAGGCATAGTCAAAATCTGACTTCCGGGTACTATCTTTCCTCCCTTATGATTTCTTATATCATATCCTGTACTTAGTTTTGTTAGATCGATATATTCCTTGATAGAATCTGAAATATACTAACATGGTATCAAAGCCTAGGTAGGATAAATGATGCATTTCAGATTTAGGAATTTCAGTCTAACTCTTTCAAAACTAAGTAAAACTATGGCAACCGGGGTTGGGTCTGAAAATTGTAATGAGGGTTTTGATTTGCAATATCATTGGTTGCCTTCTATGGGAAAACTTATTGATTTTCATTGGCTGGAAAGATATGGGTAGCACTCAAGGTTGTGTCAATAAAATTCTTGCATGTTTTGAAATTTACCTATTGACCTCCTTGAAAATTTTTAATTGTCTTTCCTTATTGGATCAAGAGGGAGTCTAAAACTTTGTAAGTAAACCTAAGTCTCAGAAGGAGCTGATAGGGATTACATAAAACTCTCACCATATTGATCTAGAGGGAGTAGATCATCTTGAGTTAA
>MU223922.1:727070-751686 GCA_018584345.1 Thuja plicata | reverse complement strand
TGAAGCAGATTTATTTAAGGAGCCCTAGGTGGGCTAATTGGCACATACATTGGAGAGGTTGAAGGCATAGTCAAAATCTGACTTCCGGGTACTATCTTTCCTCCCTTATGATTTCTTATATCATATCTTGTGCTTAGTTTTGTTAGATCTCTATAGATTGATATATTCCTTGCTAGAATCTGAAATATACTAACAAAGAGTATAATAAAAAAAGGTTGACATAATATGTTCTTTGCTCACTATAAATATGGGTATGTTGTAAGTATGTCTGTTGAGTGTGGTCAAAGTCGTTTTGAAATCTGTCATGTAGTTTATCTGACGTAATGGGAAATTGGAATACTAAATTTTTTTTTGCATCTGGTCAAACTCAACAATGCATTCTTTCTAGCACGAAATTTACAGCTTTACCCCCAAAGCTTCAATCCAAATGAGTGAAACAGATGATAAGGCTTCGAAGTTTGCAAAGGTACAATCTGCAACTAAACTGAAAAAACTATAGGCATTGTTAGCCTTTAAGAATTTGAGATTTGAATACCTAAAAATTCTATAAACATAAGGCAGTACAGACAACAACAGAATAGACTGATAGCCGCCAAACCTGATAGGAAACCACCTTTTGTCCCTGTGGGACCAGTCCATTAAAAAAACCGCCTATGCTTCAAGGCAATGAGACCACATAATTCGATCGTAAAGGTAGAACCATTAATAGAATTGAATAGGTCAGTATAACCCACTTACAAAAGTCGAAAGCTAAGGAACACCCACCTATAGAAATCAATGGCTCGAGCACCCCAATTAAACTTTCAAAGGTTGAGGTACACCCATTTATAAAAATCAATCTCTCAAGCAAACCTTCTTATAGAAACACAATTGCACAACCACTTGTAGAACTCTAAGGTTCAAACACACTCACTCATAAAACTTACAGCACTAAACAAGCCCACTAATAGAAATCAACAGTTTAGGCTCGCCCACTTGCAAAATTTGAATGTACAGGCACAGGCATCAGCAAAAGAGCCCGTGTTTCCCAATGGCTAAGTTTTTTCAAGAGATTTTTTAGATTTTTTTTGTTGTTTTATATTCTCTGAATGATTTAAGATTGAGCATTTTTAGATACGTTCTACAATTCATCAATAAAGGCCTAGGGTTTTCAATGTAAGAGTTTAATGGTAGATACGAAGAAGAATGACGCTTACCAAGAGGAGCTTCCTGATTATGAAAAAGATGAAGAAATCGTCCCCGGTCTCGACACTTCTAAGGTTGCTGCTGAGATCTTGAAGAAGTAAGAATAACAATAGTTTTTTGATTCATGCTATTAGTGTACTTAAATCATAATCTTTTATTGTTCTTAATACGGAAAATTTCTCAAAAATAACTACAATACAAGGCTTTGTTAGATGTTTCATTCTATTTAAATTTGAAATATGCATAGTAGTACTCGCAGTGTGAATTGAGAGATATTAAACAAATTAATATGTTAAAATACTATTATGTTTTTATATATAATAATATTATATTATAATTATACTCTGAAATCAGAATTTTATTTTTTGTAACTATTTCGACCTTAAAAGATATACTAGATATCTTGTTAGAGTACCTAGAAGGCCAACTTGCGAACCAAAATAAACCTTCACAACAACAAAGAGAAGCAACACAAGAGAGAAGATAATTAATACAAAATATATACACACCTCAATTATAAATGGAGGTATGATGAGATATGAGCAACCACCATATAACTACGTCAAACAAAATTTAAAATTCACTAAACATTATTATGTACTAGCAACTAATAACTAATAATATAAAATGCAGGCAATCTAGCCTACACCCACAATGTGATTTTTTGGGTGTATGAATGACTGACTCACAAAATATCTAATTGGGATGCTTGATGCAAGAGCCTCCTAAGGGCTGAGTAATCTCATGTCACCCAGAAGTATTTATTTCTTTTGTTCTATTCTAGTTATTCGCGCAATGGGGTAGTTATTTTATTTTTGAATTGTTTGCTCGTTTTGTGTTCACATTTTGTGTGTATATGTTAGCTTTAGGAATCTATCATGATAACACAAAGAATAGTGGATGAGATAGTGGTGTTGCGTGAAAGAAAGTTGAAGTTGTCTTACTTTTCATTAAATGAGTGTGAATCGCGTGGAATTGTGCAAATAATGGTGTGTCATTTGTGTACAACCTAGTACTCCACAAGATTGTGATTCCAGGTAAGATCCAATCCATGCTTTAGAGATTAGATATACAAAGGACCCATTTAGAGCTCAAGAGGTGGAACATTTCAAACACCTCAAAAATATTAATTTGTATTGAAGCTCAAATATGTATAAATGACATACAAAGGTGTTCTAGAAATGGTTAAGGAATTTGTTGATGGAAGTTGAAACATTACAAGATCTTGAAGATTTGATGGCATAAGCGGTCTAGAAAGGGATTTTAATTCTAACACATGTGGAAATATCAAATAATAATACACCAACTTAATAATGGTTATTATCCAAGGACATTTCCAAATCCTTACTAGGTTGGGAATTGAAGTTGAGGATGAATTTGTGTTGAGATATAACAAACTATTCATAGGTTCAAGTATGCTTAAGCAAGAGAATAGATTATAAAACAAAGTTTTTATGCAAATAGGTTGATTGTTATTGACTAAATAGAATAGATGGTCCAGATTACAAACATTTTGGAATCCTTCATAGGGTGTACAATTCTTTTTGCAAAAGACTAAAGTTTGTGCATGTTTATAATTATTAATTGTTATTTATCCTTATTTTGTATTTATTATGTAAGTTTGTGCAAGTATAAGTCTATTATTCACTTAGATTATGTACCATTTGCATCACACTTGTTCAAATAATTGAAAAATAAGAAACGTTTTTGTTGATAAAAGAACAAATAATTCTTATTGATTATAAATATTATCAATATTTGCAATGATAAAATAAAATAGGAAAGATGTAAACAAAGGAATTTGCTTTCTTTAATGATTTAACTTGGTGATGAACTACAACAAATTAATCTCAAAAGTATGATATATAGTTTAAAAGCATTTTTGGAGTGTCAAGAGGCTTAAGACAAGGCTTGAAGGTTTTTCTTGGAGTCGGTAGACTAAGTGCAGGTAGAATAACTAAACATTTTGCAGATTGTATCACATCTAAGTAGAATAGCTAAACCTTTGTAGAATGTATCACAAGGTGTGACGACCTCTTATTGACATATAGAAAAAAAACCCAAGAAAAATAATAGTGATTGAGAGGCAAACTCAAATAATTGATCAATATTTTTGTATATGTATAGTATTTCTTCAAACAATACACAATCAATTGAAGTTCATCAAACTAATATGGCGTACTAAACATGTCCACATGCAAAACTTGGAACTATTTTCACTATAAATCTTAGTATAGATGTTGTTTTTTTGCTTAAGGGTTTCTATCCTGAAGAAGCCTTAATATCTATGCCTAAAGGGTTTCATTTCTAAGCCACAAATATTGAAACACAAGTTTCAACAAAGAAAAAAATGATTTTTTTTCAAATTTCTTAAGTGTCTTGTCTTCTCTCCTAACAACGCTTATATTCCAATTTCCACCATATTATGCAACCACTTGTTTTGTATATGTATAATATTTCTTCAAACAATACACAATTAATTAGAGTTAATCAAACTAATATGGTGTATTAAACATGCTCACATGCAAAACTTGGCTCTATTTTCACTCTAAATCTTAGTATAGATGTTGTTTTGTTTCTTAAGGGTTTCTATCCTGAAGATGCCTTAATATCTATGCCCAAAGGGTTTCATTTCTAAGCCACAAATATTGAAACACAAGTTTCAATAAAGAAAAAAATCATTTTTTCAAATTTCTTAAGTGTCTTGTCTTCTCTCCTAACAACACTTATATTCCAATTTCCACAATCTTATGCAACCACTTGTCAATCAATGACAATTGGCATACAAAGTTCCTCCCTTGATCAAGTTTTGTTTTTTCTTTTCTTTTATAAGACAAAATAAATCAGGTAGCCCCTCTATAAACTATAGTGTATTGGGTAACCTTTTTAATGCACGACCAATGACGCTACTTGACACGCCCTTTGTATGACATGAGTTGGGAAGAACTAGACCTCGTGCCTACCATAGGAAACTCTCGCTAATCGAGCAAGATCCTCATCCCAATCAAGTATAGTTAATTGACATTTTCATTTCCTTATTTAACTAACCCTAATTGAAAGTAATTACAAACCAAAATGGCTTTATTCTAATTATATTGATAGCCTCGGTCTTTTTATTCTAACTCTAGACAAATCACTTAGTTTTGTGAATTAAATGAGGACAAATTATACATGGAAACCAATGAATCCTAATATGCATATTTGGATGCTCAAACTCGAATATGGCTAAAAAGTCAAGAAGATGATTGCTTAGAAATTTGAGAGGCCATATTGAAGATGATTATGAACCCAAGCTAATCCATTGGAAAAAGAAACGTCTTTGACATTGCACAATCTTTACCTTTGCATAATTGTGCATTTGTTGCATAAGGACTATGAGGTGTTAAAGTTTGTGATCAGATTGTATGACTTTTAATTTTCTTTAATATTTTGTATGTTAACTAATATAGATCTTTTCTTCTTTTCAGGTATGCAGTGAATAAAAGGCTTTGAAATTCACAAATGATATATCACTTTAATAATGCACAATGAGAATGTGGAAGTATTATAAAGAAAATGTTGATCTATGTATTTCTAGATTTACTTGTTGATTGACTATGAGAAGACTTGCATTCAATGTTGCATATACTTGTCTTCGATCAATCAACAAATGAATATAAATATAGGAGACATGACTCTATATTATCATGTCTCTTCACAACATTATTTGTTGTTAGTAACATATAATGCTAATCGACATTTAGCAACTCAAACAATGCATAGTGAAGGGGCGCCTGATAACACACGGCACCCGATCATAACATATTGCTCGATCATAGCATAATACCTGGTCATAACATAGATCGCAACACTTCATATTATGTAGCAACAAATACTTGATCGGTATGTTAAGCAATAACAAATCGGTATTGATACTAACCGATACAAATCAGTAACCGATTCAAATTGGTAATAGGGATAACCAATACAAATCGATATTATTAATTGTTGTTGTAACCGATATTAATCGGTCTCATACATATCGATTCTTCTATGGATTGAAAAAATTGTGATAGTATATTTGATTATATGATGTTTATTTGATCCATAATATTATTATTATTATTATGGGAAGGGGTCAAATACAATTAAATATAAATATAAGTGTGTATATTAAAATATATATATACATATAATAATATCTATTATTATTATATATATTAATATGTATGTGTAATACAGATTGATCTTTTCTCATAATATTATAATCATTTTATCTGATCGAAGCTACAAACATCAACATGAGGATCTTAGTGATCAAGTTGCAGTGCACATTAATTGTTTAGTGGAGCCCCTCCAAACAAGCATGTACACAAATTTCTAACTATGAAGTGTAATGTGCAACATGTAAAATTCCTAAAAGAAGCAAAGATAAATGAAGTCAAATGTTGCAAGAAAGACCTACCATCACTTGGTCTAGTATATGATAGTGGTTATTTCTCTAGGTAAATCTGAGCGCCTAGGGTTGCTAGTTGTAAGGGCATGCCTCTTTTTGGTATGTGTCTTACTCTAGCTAGGGTGACAGAATCTTCTTTCCATTACATGGAATAGATCATGGTAGGAATAGTTTGGGTGGTCATGTAAAAAAACCATACCAATAAAAAAGGTTGTTTAATATATTTTGACCTATTTTTGTGCATATGAGAAATATTAACAAGATAATATGTAGTTTATGGATGGATTTGGTATTTCCATTAATTAGAACTTGAGCTTTAACACTTTTTTGTGGCTTCTAAATGTTCAACCTAAATTTATTTAGAAAAATAACCAAGTTTAATTAAATTTATATTTCTAATAAACAAATTTAAAAAATAGAACTTATACAAAATAAATATTATATATGGGGATTTACCTTGTGGTGTAATATTGAAAAAAGTGGCATTATTAATGGTGCCATGAAGGTTGGGACCCCATGAAGGACAAAGAGAGAAGGAAGAGCAGTACCCATAGGAGATGGAGGTCTTGGAGGAGGATATGAAGGCGGAGGATGCATAGTAGGTTGATGTGTAAAAGGAGTAAGATAGCCGACCAATAATGTCAACTTGGAACAAGAATCCTTGCTCTTCACTGATTAAAAATATATATTATATATAGAAAAGAAGTGTTATTAATGTTTTATTGAAGATCTAAGTTCAAGTATTTGAAGTGTTTGTTTACTTTGAAGAGAATGAAATAAAAGACCTTATGTCAATAATAATGTTATATACAATGATAAAGAGCAATATAAAATGTTAATATAAAAATAAAAGATAAAAAGTTAATATTTTATTTTTTATAAAATGTTAATATAAAAATAAAAGATAAAAAGTTAATATTTTATTTTTTTTAAATGTGTAAGATGGAGAGATATTAGTAAAGTTGACAGATCAAAATAGTATATGAACCTTGAGAATAAAAATCTTAACTAAAAAAAGTAATGTTAAAAAAATTAGCTAAACCCTAATTGGAACCTCAACTATTTTTTTCATAGAAGGTTTATTTTCCAAGTTCCCCACCTTTTAAAAAAAAAAAAATCCTTTTACATATGGTATTCATAAACATCTCTTGCAAATAGCTAGCTTGAATATTGTTATATTTAGGGATAAAATATGATATCATTCAGGTTGTACTGTGTAATATGTTCTCAATTAAACTATGAACATCTTCATTTTCAATTGATTTTTACATTTATCTAGAAATATAGTCATATTTATGATTAGAACCATGTTGGCTAAATATTTTGCAAGTCACTAAGACTACAACTTGGCAAAATGTATCATTTAGGCAGCAGTCTGCGAGATTACTCTCTCCTCTCAACAATAGGGGAGGCTCTATTCTTACCGCAGGTGGCTTCAAGTAAAATTGAACTGTAACACATATAGCTCTCCTTGCTATAGTAATACCGGTGGCTCAAAGATTGACTTAAGAACAATTGTTTCAAATAAGTACTCTAGTTTCAGATGTTCAAGAAAGCTCAAAGTCTTCCCTTGGACATCCTATAATTAATCTAAAATTCTAACACTGAAGCCCAAAGTCTTCAGCTTTAGAATGTTACAGCCACTACTCTCTATAGTAACCCCTATCTTCTGAAGCACAAAGTCTTTAGAAAACTTGGATTAAAGATGCTCCAATGAAATAAACAAGTTAACTATTCAATCTGAATCAAGGATTAACAAATGCTACATAAGAAAACATTCATCAATTGTGAAAACAACAACTCAAAGTTTGTCAATCTCTATTTCTTTTATTCAGATGCTCAACTCTTTTACAATGAAACACAAAGTCTTCAAAATATTAGAGTTTTGCCTATAGTTTACTTGCACACAACAAAATATCTCTATTTGCAATGAGCTCCCTCCTTTATATAGGAAAAGAGGAGAGAGGAAAGTGGAGAAGAAAGGAGAAAGCCTTAACCACTTTGATTTATTCAATCCTTATCCCTAACTAACTAACCTTGACTTATTTGAATGTTGCAGGACCTAATGTACTTGCAACATGATTACATGAGACTATTTTACATATTATCATATAATCTGTCAAAGATTCTACACTTTAATAAAATGCATGATGAAAGCATTCTAAGTGTTTGCCAAGACACGACATCTATTTGCATCATCCTCAATCGGCCTTCATGCTGCTACAAGATGCCCGATGATTGATGTGTTCTAATTTGGTGAAAGCGTCTCAAACCAAAATATGAAACTGCATCTTTGACTGCTCTCTATCATAGTGATGATTGTTGGAAAAGCATCCTTTTCATTATTATTTCAGTCTTGAAAGCATTCTGTGTCAATCATCATTGCATCTCCCATCCCTTTCTTTGTACAACCGCACTATGTTATTGTCCTCAAGCGCAAACCTGAAAGAGTATGCATGTGGGACATAAGTGGAAGGCCTTTGAGCAACAAAGGGTGAAGGTTTTTAGGCAAAACCAACTCTTTATATGAGGGAAAAAACCAAAAATGGGGTTTTCTGGAGGCATTGCACGTATGCGGACAACAAGTTTGGAGCTTGGTAAAATAAAAATCATGGAAGTATACATGCATGAGCAAATGTTCAATGTTCAATATGCATCTCATAAAAAGCCATGAAAAAGCATGAAGGTGGACTTTTTGGTCTATATTACATATGATGAAACGAAAGGCATGTTTTTATTGTGTATTTTATCTAGAGAATGAGGTTTTTAATCTCGACTGCATATGCAAGAAAAATGAGTGTTTGGAGTTTTTTCATGAAGGGAAGAACTTGTATCTCTTCTTGCATCATTTTTAGAGGAACATAGGAACTTCCTTTTGCAAATAGGAAGATCATTTTATTGCATGTGTTGAATATGCAATAATGTTTCTATAAACCGAGATTATGAATATGATGCATATTTTGGATTATAGAAGACATAACGCAAATTGGAAAAACATGGGAAGAACATGCGTGCCATGGGAAGAACCAAATTTGGGAAGATCTTTAGTTGTAACACAAATTTGCAACATGAACTTTCAACACTTGAAGGGAAGAACTACTTTGTTATAGTTTGCATATAAAGGGGAAGAACTTTCCACTGGAACATCATTTTGTGAGAAGAATTTTCTCACAGTTACACATGCCACACTTCGAGAGGAAGAACATGCACTTGTAACTGCAAGCAATATTAGAGATTTTATCTATTCTTTGAACTTCATAACGGATCTTTCCTCTTTTCTTTTCACTTGTAAAAACCTCTTTTGCATGATACTCTTATAAATATTTTGGGATCATATTATCATTTGTTATGCATTGAGCATCTTGTGTGTATAAAACTGTTATATCAAGTTCATGATCTCAATAGTAGGTCATTTCATTTTTCCTTTATTTCAACATAGAGCTCACTGTTATAACTTTCTAAATGATTGACCTCTTCTATGATTGTCATTGTTGCTGCTAACTCATACAATAATTATTGATTCTTCATGGATAGGCATCTCTAGCATAAATCCTTTATGAAGCCTATCTTTCCTATAAAGATAGATAAGATCAAAAGATAAGCACAATGACCTTGTTTATATAGTATACAGTATAGGCAATGATTGTAGAGAAACCAGAACTTCGTCAAACCTGCAACTTTATAATAGGTGGCCTGCAATTCTTCATCTTTGCATGCTTCGATTTCTCAAAGCATTATTTTTTTTTGCGAACTCCTTGTCAAAGCTGAACTTTCTAACACCCCATGAAATTGTGTTTGCAAGTGTGAATGTTGCCTATGAAATTATATCTTCTTGTTTTCTTAGAACCATAAAACATCATGTCTTTGAACTATTCTGCAACTCTATGCACTGCCTTGTACCTTTTGTTCAATGAAGGATTTGAACTGTGTTTCTGCCTTGTAGATTTTAAGAACATTGGCTCATGTATCTCTTGTACTTGCATTATCTTTTATAGTACACAAAAGATTTCAAAGGGACTCTGTCTTCTTAGGATATTGATCACAGAATACTATCATCGAAGATTCACCCATTTTGCCATAGATATCACTAAGTGATCTAATATTCTGTCTTATTATCTTGTCTTCATCTTCATTAAACCACTCTTACCGAAAGACCTCCATCAATCCTTTACCATTGTCCATGCCATGTATTTGTTGCTATTCCATTCTTTGTACCATGATGACTTTGAATCTAGGAAAGATCTTTTATAGAAAGAGAGATGGATCAAAACCTCCCACCAAAACTTAGTCCTCTTTGAATCCCTGACAAGTGTCCAAACCTGAGGGCCATAATCCAAGAATGTAGCAACTGAAAGACTGATTCAAACCTTCAAAATGAAGTTCTTGCTTGAGATTGTAAACCAATATGTAATGAAAGCCAGACACGGCACCTATAGAAGGCCAACTTGCTTTCGAATAAATGAAAACAAGCTGCAAATTTATTGATTTTTCCTTGACCAGGCTTCTAATCATCTCTTGCAAGTTTGAATGCCTTCACAAAAACCAAAATCTCATTTTAATGCCCAAAACAGGCTTCTAGAAGAAAAAACGCAGGCTTGTATGGCTTGATTACATGTTTAAAAGACATGTAATTCCATTCAAAATCTTCGTCAATTTGCTCGAAAAGGAAACGCAGTTGTGCTTGACCATTCATGTGCTTCAAATAACATTTAATGGGCACAAAAATCATCGCTTGTAGCTGAAATGGGTTGAATGGAAGTGTTGACGAGTTTTAAAGACTCATTCGCATGTTTTTAAAACAATCCCAATGTGCAATGCCTTTGAAAAACAACGCCCTCAATGATTTAATGAAACTGCTGGAATTGAATGACGAGTTTCGTTTGGCATCAAACACTTCTAACTTTAGTTCTGGACGAGTTCCTGAGGACAAATGGCGACTCGCAGGAGATAAAACGCATATGAACCTCTATTTACGGGCTTACCTTTAACAAAAAGCAAGCTTTGGCACACGTATTCAGAGTCATGTGGGTCTTATTGAACAATAAGAGTCGATATTGACGTTAGAAATAGAGACAATAAAAATATCAGGCTTTCATAAAACTTTAACATACATTTTATGGCTTTCAAAAGATATGCAAAATCATCCAATAAAATCGTGGACTGTAGAAAAAGATCACGGGCTTTTAACACGATTTGTATGAAAAATTGCAAAGATAAAATTTGTATAAAAAACCATTTTGAGCTCTCAGATTGTTTGGACGGGCTTTTCATAACCACTTACATATTGTTGGGTACCGTTTTAATTAAAAACGGGTTTTGGGAAAGCGAATGCATATATAAATATAAAAGGTGCGATAAAGCTTCCAAGTCTTTTGCATATATAAAAGATGCTATCACTTAATAAGAACATCACCCATGTTATAACGTGCTTTACATATGTGATTACATGTATTTTCAATATGCAAATGAGATCAAATTTGCCACCAATATGCAAATGATGAGCTTTTTGAGCCAAATCACATATTAAAACTTTAATGTTTTTATAACATGTAATGGATATATAAAAGACCACCATGGGGGATTTATAACGGGTTTCAAGTGACTTAATACATGTTTATGTAATAATGTGCAATTACAATGTGTAATTGAGATCAAAATCACGACCTTCTACAACTTGACTTGCTAGTGAGAAATCAAGCACAATCCGTATTGCGATGATATACAACATCAAATAAAAACCCCACCGACGGGATATTTATGGTAATTTATATGTAACTTTAATATTTTAATGATATAATATGCAGAAAGACTTAAAAAGTCCACCATTACATATTTAATCATTAAAAATAATAAGTAAAACTTCTCATAATAATGTGAAATTTTAAAGTGGGGTTCTAAACTCACTTTACATATAAAAGACATCTTAACCTCGTGCGGTTGGCAAGAAAAAGTCCAATTTTTAAAGATTTTTTGACAAGGCGTACAATCTGTCAGGCAGGACATTTTAAACCTCTATAACCTGAGCTAGACAATTCTGATTGACGCCTAAGAGAGCTCAAAACAAACGGGATGGCGAAGACTACAAACCCATGACAAGAAAAAAATAAAAAACCAAACACATGACTAAGAAAAAATAACTAAGAAAATGCCTTATAAAAATTAACCCACAAAATTTTCCGTAGGGTTGCCCCAATTTTGCGAAGACAAAATTGAGGACAACAAACCAAACAAGGTCTTGTTTTATCCTCTCCAATTGCTTTGTCCATACTTTTAGTTTAAAAAATTTCAGCTATTTTTTAATCTCTTGACTGATAATTGGATATTTGTATAGTCGAAATATGTTTAGGGATAAATTAAAATAAAGTTGCAGCTGCAAAGGAAAAATCATAATAGTTATGGGAAAGGACTAAAACTCATGAAAATTCAGTTTTGCAATTACACTGCGGGAGGAGATAATTAGGTTTCGAAGAACGTGTCAGTAATTAGTATATGGAGAGAACTGCAGCAAGACATGGCCAGGAAAGATCACCAATAATCAGGTGCCGAGAGAAACCTATTTTACATGTCTTGTCACAAATGAAAAAGAATTTAGGAAATGTTTACTAGAATTATCAAAACATTTGATGCATTAAATGTAGCAGGGGTCCTGGTTTTGGTTCCAAAAGCCTGAGCAAAAGAAAGTACCTGTAGGAAGTAAATTTGTCTCCCAAATAAGAATGAGATTGCCTAAGAACCGTAGTAAAATCAACATGTTTTCGCATGTGTGTTTTGGTTAAATCTATCTTTACTGTGTGAGTAAAGCTTCCAAGTAATGCTTGTGTAATGTTTTGGTAGATTCAAGCATGCTCTAGGCGATACTTGTCGGTTTATCGATTCATGCAACTTCACCAGACTGTTTTGAAGAGTTGTTGAGGCAAACATTTATTTCCTCTCTATCTCCAAATTCTCCTTTCTCCCTACCCTTCCTAGATGTTTTTTTAACACAAAAAAATTAGAGTCAGAATTAGATTATCGTTTTGAGCTTCTCAATAAATATTTCTATTTATTTCAATGGTCAAACAGAATGATGAAAAATGTTATTTAAATTAATTCAGCTATTTTTTTCCCAAAGAGCAGCCCATTGAATGGAAACGGATCTCATTCAATAACACCCTAAACGATACCCTGAGCCCTGGAGTGAACTTGACCCCTTTTCAAGAGGAACAAACCATTCCACTAGTAGGTTGTAAAAACCCACATCAACTGTAGTCAATGTACTCGTAAAAAATGAACTCTACTTTCCATTTCTTCATCATTCATATACATAAAGTTATTAACACAATGTAGAGTTGAACAATGGTTAAAAATGATCTCACGTCAGTAATTCCCAACAGTGTTTAAACCAGTCCAAGAGCTAGTTCTAAACCTTTTTATATATAGAAAAAATAGTTATTCAAACTTAGTAAGGTTTCAAAATTTGTTGTCAAAGTATTTAGCTTAGAGATGAAGAGAAAAAGGACCAGTGAATGGAATGGCAACAATAACATCCATAACCAGAACAGTATTATACTAGTGAAAGCTTACAGCAAACGAATAGAACAAAATGATTTACTAGCTGGGCTTCCAAACCATCATTAACAGAGTATATGTTGAGAGAGCATAGATTTCAACATAAAATATCTTGTGATTCATCCCTATTTCCTTTTTGTGGAGCATTGATACTTCCCTACTTAAGGCTCAAGTAAAGCAGCCATCGATGCTCAAAGGCGAGTTAATAGCTCCTTCTCCCATGGCTCCCACTTGAATGTCCCGAGGTACACCTTAACAAGCTCCTTTGTTGGCATGGAAATTGTTGACTGATTAGGGTCATTTGGGACCAAAGCTATGTTGAATTTTTTTGGGACTGAGAAGTGCTTTGTCTTCAGATTTGTTCAGTAGATATGATTCTTTCAATGGCTTTCAGGCGGTTGAGTAAAGTCTAGTAACACTGCCTCAGAAGCGCTAATTCTTCTTTCTTATTGAGGGACCAATTCATGGCACTTTGATTGTTTGAATGGTTTGCGAATTGCTAAGTAGCAGTTAAACAAGGTGGTGGGTGCTTCCTTGCTGGGATATTTGAATCTCAATTGCTTTACTAAAGCCATGGAGGATATCTATTATCATTAATATTGGCCAGAGCTATATAAATAGAGGTCTCCTTGCATTTTGGCGGTTTTATGGGCTGTGCTGCATTCTCCCCAGCAGGGTTCAGTCAAGGTAATATATAGAAGTGATATTTTCCTCACAATTTCACTATTGCTAGGAAGTGTATAATGAGCACAAAGTCTAAGTCGAGATAACTGATACATAGCAGCCCTGCTGTCCACATTTTGAAGAATGGGAATGCTAGTAGTTAATTTTGTGGAAGAAGTTCTAACCTCCAATTCAGTTTACAGTATATATTACTTTTCTGAAATGTTAAATTATATTATTATACTATAGAACACAGTTTTCATAAATGTAAGAGATAATGTAATTTCCTTGACATTTTTCTGTGACAAAAGTAAATTTACCACATGCAGCAGTAGTTTTTACATATGAGAATTTCATCACCCTGCAGATATAATCTTGCCCTCCTTTCTGTCTGTCGCAAATGGAAAAACAACTATAAATGATGTATGGATAATTTCCATGAACATCACAAGGAAAGAAAAAGAATGGTTAGCATATTACAAGTAATAATGTTACAATTTCATGACTGCAGCTGAAAAGATTTACAACTTGTCATATTCTGCCACAAGTTGCTTTGACTAAAACAGCTAGACTTGCACCTCAAGTCTTCTGTATATAGGATACCAAAAGATTATATTCTTCTCCAGCACAAGGCTTTTATTAAGCCCTAGCAAGGTTTACAAATTTTCATAAACTGTAACATAATTTACACAAGATTGTCAAATAGCAAATGTAAGCCATGCCAAATAGCCCGATACTTTGTTAGATGGCCTAAATAGCCTGCTTCATGTGTTGCTGCAAACTGAGAACTTTTCTTGATTGCAGTCAGTACAAAAATCCAACAATAGTTATGCTCAAGCTTTTGTTAGGATATTATTTTCACAATTGCCACATCTGTTACTGTACTGTTGTAAAGATTAATGAAATCATATGCTCTCCAGCATGCTTCAGATAGATTCGAGAAAAATTATCTGCCAAAAGGGTGTTACATCAAAACAGTATTATGAGATTTTGTGTTATCTTCTTTGCTTGTATAGAAACATTATAGTTGTCCTGTGATCCCCTCGACATTGTACTTCTCATATATTCGCAATCTGTTCTCAGTCCACCATTCCTCTGCTTCTCTTTCGCTGAAACGCTTTCGGCTGCAAAAGATAGTTTGTGACAAACTCATAAAATGTCATGAAAAGTGGGATCTATAAAAAAATGAAGAAACAAGCAAAGAGATGACAAAAACAAACTAGAGAATGGATGCATTAAACATGGGATAAAATTCATTTTCTTTTGTGTTACATATTCCACTATTCCTCCTGCCAGTATTCATTACATGCTAGAGGTAATCCTCTTAAATGCTCCAAGGCATAGTATTCATGTTTGAAGTGTTCATTCATTTGATTGCATGTTCAACTGAACCAGAAAACCATAAAAGCTTGTAAAATGACCATAAAACTTGTTCATGCATCAAGTGTGTATGAAAACACGACTCACTAATTTTTAAACCAGAACCTTACAAGTGTTCAGGGCCTCTTCTATAACAAGTTAATACTAACTCCTCTCAAAAATTTCAGACTGTTTGAAAACCAGCATGAATGACGGCTCTCGACATTCAGAATCAGAGTCCATAGTTTTCATATGGACAGATATTTCTGTAAATTTTCTTTGGACCACAGCCACAAGTCCTCAAAACAGACACTAGATTATTCACGAGGCCATTTAAAAGTACATTATTATAATGTCAGAATGTATTAACCTTGATTGATTAAAATGAAAAGGTTTGACAGAAAATAAAATACCTTTGTCATGAATTCAAAAATCAGATCAAAAAGCACCCCAAAATCAACAAGGAACTATAATATTTAAAAGATTATAACCATAACTACTTTTAACATACAAGATAGTAACCTCTACACTATTTTAAGCAAGTTCTAATTACATCCACAATATAGAACCTTAAAAGTCAAACTCCTCTTTCAATCCTAAAGAAATAAATATTGTATTATGACTTCATAAGAAATCATTTGCACTAGTTATTTGCCTTCAATAACTATTGTTGGGTGGATATTTTGCAACTAACAGTTTTGGGAACAATTGCAAAATAGTTGTTCTAACCACAATGTGTGAGACACAGTCTCTCTTAATTATAAGAGAAGGCTCCCGCTGTATACTGTTGCTAAAAACAACCAATACTAACTAGAACCTAAGATTATGTACACTAAGCTAATCAATGGGCGTTACATTTACCATATCCTCTTTCTTCAGAATACGTGTTCTTCTTTTGTCGTATTCTCTTATTTCAGGATACACGATTCTTCCTTACACAAACTTTCAAGTACAATGTGGCAAAGTTAATAACAAGAAGTTCATGGAAGCTCAAAGCCTTTCCACAACTCGTTATGTCAATTCAGGAGCAAAGATGAAACATATGTGCAGCTCAAAGTCTCCAGCGTATACTTCACCTTACATGCACAAATGCAGAAAATAAAAGCAACACAAAGTGAGCAAATTATTTCTTTCCTTGAGCTTATTACACTAGTCTCAAAAGTGATAAGCAGCTCGAAGTCTGCAAGATCAAGCCTGAAAATCTAATTATAAACTCTAAACACAATTAGCAGCTCAAAGTCTGCAAGATTGAATTTAAATCCCTCTTGAACAATAGCACAACACTCACAAACAATTTCCAGAAAATGTTGTCACATAACTTGAATCAGCACAAAGCCTGAAAACAACTTGCCTCTTTTATTGAATGCAATTGATTTACATCTAAGCTCAAAGTCTTAGAGTGCTCAAAAAATTGGCAGAGTTTTATTGCATTGCCAAAAGATCTTATTTACAATGAGCCCTCTCCTATTTATACATGAGAGGCTGAGAGAAAAAGGTGGAAAAACTAACTAACCGCAGTTGACTTATTCAACATTGCAAGTCCTAGCCTATCTAGCTCGCAATGTGATTACATGTAATTACAAGTTACAACTCTGCATGTAGTTTGTTCACATGCAATTACAATTTTTTATTTTACATGTAATTTGTCAAAACTAAATTACATATACATAACTGAAATCAATCTAAGTGCCTGACAAGACACGACTCTAAGAACATCATCCTCTATCTAAACTTCATGATGATACAGGCTGCTGCCACTTGCTTAGAATCTTCAATTTCATCGAAAGCATTTCATCCTGGGACAGCAACTTGTATCCTTGATTGTTCTTCACCACAATAGCTTTTTATTGTAAAAGCGTCCTTCCAACATTTTGTGACCATCTGTGTCTTGAAAGCATTCTATTGCCCACGATGAAACAAAAGCATAGAAGTCTCGCAGAGATCAAACTAATAATGGAAGGCATATTGTCTTTAACAGACCTTTTTCTGTTCATTGTTATCAGTGCTCTTCGGATTCATTTGTTCCTATTTTCAACCGTTGCTTTCACCATGCTATCTGTTCAAGTCATTGCAGTACACCCTTTGTCTTTTGATTACATGAAGTGTTTGTTGTTTGTTCTTTTTTATGACAAATAAAATCCATACACCTTTGTGAACACTCTTATAAAAACAATGGTTTAGCACCATTTTGGATCACTGTTGTTATCTCATGATAGCACATCCTCTGTCCTTTCATGGATCCCTCTTGGTTTCATTGCCTCTCTTTTATGCCTAGCACCTCTTGATGCTTTGCTTTCAATGTCAATATCTTGACTGAGAATCTGCACTTCATCATGCCACCATTGGAGAGCCCAAGACACCTTCAAGATGGAAATGTTGTAAAACAATGCCCATGTCCCGATTTATTGGTTTGGTAAATCATGTGTGCAAACGGGACTGACAAGAAGAGGTCTTAAATGACACAAATGCAGGGTCACAAGTGAATTTCGGGTCTTGAGGTCTGCATTGCAAGTTAGGAAGAAAAACATATTTTCACTTGTAATTAGGAAAAACAAAATTGCAATTCATATGTGCAATGGGAATTTACAAGTTCACACTTGTAAACAGGTCCTAGAGACCCGATTTCAAGTGATTGGAAGTGCTTTCTAGGCTGCATTCGGGTTTTGGAAGGCACACTGCAAGTGTGGAACAGCATGTTATATTTTACAATTGTGAAATAAAAATCACAAGGTTCAGATCGGGTCTTATGACATCAACTGTATTAAAATAATATCTCCTAAGTTAGATTATTTATAAATTTAATGGTCACTTCTTGATATTGTAAATATCTTGTATAATAGATTCTTTCTATTATTTGTATGTTTCTTTTTAGAAACATCTCTCTTGTAATCTCTATAAGAACGTTTCATTGTTTGTTAATAGATCATCCAATATTTTACCAATTACTTGTCTAATATGGTATCAGAGCTAAGTTTAATATTTTGAAAGATTTATAATTTGTTTATGAAATTATTAATCATTAAATTTTTCAAATTTTTGTCTCAAGTTTAATTTGCAAATTGCGCTTCTTCTGTCACGATTAGGTTTTCTTGCACATTTTTCTTGTGGATCTTTCTTCGAATCCTTGACGTTTTTGGTCCCACAACTATGTTCGGACTCATGTGTAGGGCTTTCTGCAACTCGCGTCCATTTCTTCCAGACGTTTTACTCTGAAAACACATCTTTTAGTCGCAACAGTCATTCGTGACTCTCAACCACCATTTTTTATAAAACTACGGCTGTTTTTTCTAGTTGCGATTTTTTTCCTGCTATTTTTTTCGTGCGACATATCTGGTTTTTCTCAGTCCGACGACCTTTTTTTTCACTTCTATGGCATTCACCTGCAACCTTCCAACCATTTCTAGTGTTTTCTAGGTGCTGCGATCATTTCTATGGTCGTTTTCTGCCGGTCTTCAGCCGCCTAGGGTTTTACAAACTCTCTGTATTTGCTCTCTGGTCTGCATTTTGTTTTTTTGAAGATATCTCATTATTTCCAGCCGCCTATGGTTTTTTTTGAAAATCCTAAGTTTTCCACTCCAATTCAAATTTTGTCTGCAGATTCTTGGTAGGTTTTTCGACACTTCAACTGGGTTGTCTTTGGATTTTTCTAAGTGTCTGGTTTTTCATGCTGGATTATTGTGCCACTAGATTCACATTGAAATTTGTGCTTATACCTACCACTATAATCAACACATTCAAATTTGTGTTCAGCAATCTAGGTTTCTTGTTTTTTCGTGCCTTGAAAAATGTGCAATGGCATCTTTGACAAAAAATTTGTTGGAAGGTAGTCAAAAAATGAATGGTAGAAACTACAATACCTAGAAGCAGCGTATGATGACGATTTTTGAGTACAGATGTCTTGACAATTGTTTTAGCAAGACTAATCATCCTGAGGAAGCAGGCAAAGAGCAGGATAAATTTGATGAGCATAATCGAGAAGTTGTCATGCTTATCAAAGTTTCTGTCACTTATGATCAATTCCCACAAGTTCCTTCCAGTAAAACAACTGCAGAAATTTGGAGCCATCTGAAAGGTTTGCATGAAACCTCAAATAAGAGTCGTGCATTCTTCTTGAAGAACATGCTCTTCTCAATCATGATGGATGAACAGGTGTCCTTGCAAGGTCATCTCAATAAAATCAAGGACATTTGTGATGTGTTGGAAGCCATTGGACGCAAAATGGAAGAAGACATGGTGGTGATCACCCTGAAGAGTCTTCCATCTTCCTATGAGCACTTTGTTGAAACTCTCAACATTGCTTCCACTCTTTCTGATGTTTCATTTTCCGATCTCTGTATAATGCTTCTATAGCAAGATCGATGGAAATAGAAATTCGGCACTGGTACCAGCTCATCTTCAAGCACCCAAACCTTCTCAGCTAAATCCAATGCAACTATCAGTTCTCTCAGTCTTCTCAGTAGAATCCCTCTACTTAGTCATCAGAAGGCTCGAAGAAGAAAAATGTTCAGTGCAACTACTGCCATAAGTTTGGTCATTTGAAGTTGGAGTGTCGGAAATAGTTAGCTGCTCAAGACAAGCAATCTAGTTCACAACGTTAAGCTCATGTTGTGGAGCACACTAAGCAGGGTGAGTCTGCCTTTTACACCTTCATGGCTAAAAGACCTACAGATCATGTCAAATTCTTTGCTTGGTACATTGATTCAGGTGCCTCCTGCCACTTCACTCATCACCGGGATTGGTTCATAGATTTCTAGCCATTCTCAGATTCAGTTATTTCTGGAGGGGAAGAGTACACTGTTGTCGGAAAGGCAATATACAAATTTAGTCTAGAGCAAGGAAACTAATTTTCCTTGATGTATACTATGTTCCAAGAATGGAACTCAACCTTCTCTCAGTTAGTCAAATTCTAAGACATTTCCCTCGGCTAGACGTGACCTTCATTTCACATCAGTGCAGTATCATTGATCGGGTGACTCGGACTATTGTCGTAGGTGTTGAGGATCATGGTCTTTTCAGACTTGTTGACTCTGGTAATTCTCAAGAGCTTGCTATGGCAGCCCACTGCTCCTCTATCAGAACACTCTGGCATCAACAATATGGGCACTTAAATGTGCACTATCTTTCTCAGCTTGTTTGGGAAGATCTTGTCATTGGACTGCAAGAGATTCAGACCCAAAACCTTGGAGTTTGCAGAGCATGTCAGGCTGGGAAGCAACATCGCACTCCGTTTTCAGATGGCGACTCCTAGAGAACTTCTAAGGTATTACAACTGGTCCATGCTGATATCTATGGACCTATTGCTACTCTTGTTATTGGGTCCAGGTATGTTTTACTTTTTGTTGATGATTTCAGTCGCAAAATGTGGATGTATTTCCTTCGTCAAAAATTAGAGGTGTTTGTTTTGTTTCAAAGCATTTGTAGAAAAAGAGTCTAGTCAACATATTGTTAATCTTAGAACTGGCAATGGGGGAGAATTGTGTTCCTCTGCCTTCTCCCATTTTTGTGAACATGGCCATAAAGCGCCATTAACATCCTACACACCTCAGCAAAATGGTGTCGTTGAGCTTAGAAACCCACGATCATAGAAATGGCCCAGTCAATGCTTGAACACAAGAATGTTTAAAGAAATTTTGGGCTAAAGCAGTTCACATTGTCGTCTATCTTCTCAACCGCTCTCCTACAGTGGCTGTCAAGAAGCAGACTCTGGAAGAGGCCTGGTCAGGCCATAAGCCCATAATCAGTAATCTCAATTTTTTTGGCTCTACTGCTTTTGTCTGGATCCCTGATGCTAAAGGCACCAAGTTAGATGCCAAGAGCCAAAAACCTCATGTTAACCGGCTATAGTGATAATCTCAAAGCCTACCGATTGGTTGACATCGAGACTAATCGTCTCACCTTTAGTTGTGATGTGATCTTTGACGAGGAACGAGGGCCATTTTAGCTCTCTCCTCTAGTTATGGGTTCTCAGGATCAGTCTCTCAAAGCTCAAGACTTAGGTGTCTGTCTTCCATTAGGTTAACCTGATGGGAGGACTCCTATTGGTGAGGCTCCAGTTGTTCCTGCTCCTGCCTCTTCACCAATTCCTTCTCTTGCAGAATCACCCAAACATGCATCTACATCACCTGTTTTTCATCAAGATTCATCTGATCTTCTATTTGATGATGACCTTGTTGCACCTCTTGCTTCAAATGTTGGCACTTCTACTCTCCGGCCTAAATGGTGGGCTAAGACAATTGGCGATCTTCATGATGATGAGCTCATCGAGGGTAGAACTGCTCGAAAAAAGAGCAAACCTTCTGACTTAGTAAATTTTTCTCTCATGGCCAACATTCACAGTGTGTATGAACCTCAAACATACACAGAGGCGAAAGGGATACCTGAGTGGGAAGATGTTATGCAGATTGAGCATCATAGCCTATTGAAAAATAACACTTGGGTTGTGTCAAATCTTCCTTCTGTAAAGAAACCCATTGGATGCAAATGGGTCTACAAAGTCAAATACAAAATTGATGGTACTTTAGACAAGTACAAGGCTCGTCCTGTTGCCAAAGGCTTCTCTCAACGGGAAGGAATTGATTATAAAGAGACCTTTGCACCCACTGCAAGGATGAGCACCATCAGATTAGTCCTCACCATGGCAGCTCAGTGTGACTGTAAGGTCTATCAAATGGACGTAAAGAGTGTTTTCCTGAATGGTGAGGTACAGGCAAAAGTATACACGACGCAACCTCCTTTTGACTCAAATCTATATGTCAAGACTACTAGCAGATTCTGGTTATATACGTTGATGATTTGATTATCACTGGCAGTTTCGAATAGTTGATTCAAGGAATCAAACAAAATCTATGTCAGTCTTTTGACATGACTAACCTTGGACTTCTACACTACTACCTAGGTGTCGAGGTTTGGCAACAATCAAATGGCATCTTCATCTCTCAGTCTAAATATGCACAGGCTCTGCTAGACAAATTCAGAATGCAGGACTGTAAACCTACATCTACACCTATGGAGTTTGGTCTAAAGTTGTCAGCCAAATCTGGTTCTCATGTTGAGAATGAATCTGCATTCAGACAACTAGTGGGCAGTTTGATCTATCTCACCGCCACTAGACCTGATCTCAGTTTTGCAGTAAATTACATATTTCACTTCATGACAGCTCCTACTTTAGATCATTGGGTTGTAGCGAAGCGCATCCTACGCTATGTCAAGGGCACTCCTGAGTTTGGTATCCTCTATGGACGAACCAAAGATCCCCGACTCATTGGTTACACAGACTCGGATTGGGGAAGCTCTGTTGATGACAAAAAGTCTACTTTCGGGTATGTCTTCAGTTTGGGCACAGGTGCTATCACTTGTACCAGTAAGAAGCAACAGGTCGTATCTCTTTCCTCAATTGAAGCTGAATATTGGGGAACAATCAAAGCAAGTTGTGAGGCAATTCGGCTTCGTAGGATGCTTTCTGACATCCATATGTCTCAGGCAGGCCCTTCACCCCTCTTTTGCAACAATCAAGGGGTCCTCAAACTTGCCAAAAATCCAGTCTTTCATGAGCACGTTAAGCATATTGACATTCATCGTCATTTTATCCATCAACTAGTTGAAGATGGATCAGTGGATTTGCAATTTGTTCCAACAACAAACCAAACTGTTGATATTCTCACTAAGTCCCTACTTCCAAAGAAGTTTGTCAAATTCAAGGGGCAGCATGGTGTCATTGATAAGTTGACCATTAAGGAAGGGTATTAAAATAATATCTCCTAAGTTAGATTATTTCTATATTTAATGGTCACTTCTAGATATTGTAAATATTTTGTATAATAGATTCTTTCTATTCTTTGTAAACATCTCTTCTAATCTCTATAAGAACGTTTCGTTCTTTGTTAATAGATCATCCAATATTTTACCAATTATTTGTCTAATAAACTGCAAGTAATATAAAACTTGTAAAATAGCAACTTGTTCTTGAGATTCAAAAATGCATTAGGGCATTTTATTTACAAGCAATATAATGCACAATTCGGGTCTCATGGGCATCGAATGCAAGTAAGATACTTGCAATATACTTGTAAAAATGACTACTTGTAAAGTGATTTCTAAGATCCGAAAATGTGTTAGGGCATTTTATGATTAAAATGATCTCATAATCGGTCCTCGAAAATACATTTGCAAGCAACATATTTGCTAAAAATGCAAAGACGACTTGCAAATAAACTTAGATATCCCGAAATGCAATCATACAACCTCAGACAATGAGGTTTGAACCCAACAAAAATCTCACCTCAAAAAGAAGTAAAATGAGTTTACAAAAACAATGACCCATTATAGAATGTAACACAACTTGGCAAAAACACAGAAAAAACGTCTAAAAAGATGATCAAAACGACCACACAACACCTCCAGTCAATACATGAAAATGGAAGCACAAAGGATGAGCTCTGAATCTTTTATACAAGCTTATAAGGCACTTGAAGGAGTCACAAGTTGATCATGAATCAACTATTGAAAAATAAATGCAGTCTTTTGCTATGTATGGGTTTCGACAAGCATAGTGCAAGCCGCTTTTGGATTGTAAACCTGCCTTTTGGGTCTCATAAGACATAATGCAAACTGACTCCTCTAAAAGGGACATAAAATTTAAGTCATTCAGGTTCCAAAGGTGATGTTACATGTTTTTTATGAGTGTCGAATTTGCATTTCAGGTCATAAAACATAAAACGCTTGTAATCGGGTCCTAGAGGCCTGATTACAAGAGATATATTTCTCTACTTTTAATGACAATCAAAACATCTGAAAAATCACTTAAATAAAACAACTCAACTTCAAAACATAACAAAAACTCAAAACACTTAATCAAAATCAGATATTTAGAGGGCGATTGCAAGTGCAAGCAATGCCAGTAATGTAAACTTGCAATTGAAGTCCAAAAACCCGAAATTGAACAAAGGGCTACAAAAAAACAACTTAAAAACTCAGAAAACTTGACAAAACGAAAGACCATAGACTTGGGTTGCCAATGAGCACCTTGGGAGATGGAAATGTGCCTTGAAAAGCATGTCTCGGGCCTTAGGATGTCAAAATTTGGTGGGTTATCTCTGCATGTCAAAAATCAGGTACAACACATCTTTGATGAATGTGGACCTACTAATTTAGATATCTTAGATAAATCTATCTGAAAAATGCTGAGACATACCGATTGCAAGGCACCTATTTATACTAATATGACATCCAAAAAAAGGTGCCTCAAGAATGGTAGCTGTGAGCATTCTTTAGGTAGATATCTAAGATATCCAAGCTAGTTATGTAATGACCCTGCTCAAGTCTGACCTCAAAATGCTGATTGAAAGCTCAAGGAATTTCGTTAAACAATTCACATGCAAACTTCTGACTTGCTGGTTTGAGTTATCAGACTGATTGTATGCTTGATAA
>MU223922.1:693487-722470 GCA_018584345.1 Thuja plicata | reverse complement strand
TTTTATTTTTATTAAGTGACTTTATGATATATTATTTTATTTAAGTCACTTTATTAAATTAATTAAATATAAAGTTACCTTTAATATTTATTTATTTGATAACTTTATAAATAATTAACTTAATACCACTTTTTAATTTAATGAAAATAATCAATTAGTCATCCTCATAAAATAATCATTATTTTGGACAACTTAATTAATTAGATTAATTAAATCAAACTACCTCTAAAACGGGGACATTACAAGTTACTTGTTTTGTTCACAGTAGTCTCACGTTAAAAAAATCATGGACACTTCTGACTATGACCACCCTCAGATGCAGCCAAAGGTTACACCTCTCAGACTAAATAGAATTAGTATTACTGTCACTATAAAAAATGTTCCATGTCCCCATCCCCAATGGTGTTTTGTGTATGCCAGGACACCAGGGGACATCCCTTGACCATTCCAAAAAATCTTTAAAACTTCAAAATGTTTCTAAAATAAATTGTAGCAACAGGAAACACTGTGGGGGCATTTGGCCATCCTCAAGGCAACTGAAGAGATCTGATATGCCCCTCAATCATCCCCATCATTGACAACAAGGCAAGTTTTTATAATGTTCTTCAAAAAAATCATGATGTTAAAAAATATTCTAAACAGCATATCTAAATATTCCTTTTATTTGTGTTTACATAGTCAGTAACTGGAATGTCATCTTGAAGAGAGTATGCTTCATCACTAAACTATCTTTTGATTCCTTAAATTCTGTCATAAGATTCTGATATCTTTGTTTCCAGTTGGACTATTATTTTAGAAATTCCCTTCAAGGTTGGCTCAAATCTTTTATAGTATGATTGCATGCTTCTCAGGATCAGTGACCCTATAACCATGGAAGCCTATGTCACATGATTAATATTTCAGTAAGCTAATACTGAAGTCAAAGGGCATCCATAGTTTTTAAGACGTAGAAGAATTTCCACATTCACTACATTAAGTTTAATATTACAGGGGGGCAAATGATGCAAAACAACATTCAAGAATTTATTGAAAACTTCAATAGCATAGGTAGAGAATACAATAAAAAGGAAATAAATTATAGGTTAGTCACCTTGACAATATGTTTGTCAACAAATAAGTGCATGATACAAGGAAGTCAATTTACTCAAATAAGAGTAATTGGAAGCACTGTAACAAAACCTGAAATGACAACACCAATGATCTAAGAACTGACATTAGTCTTCCACCAAAATGCATCAGTCAACCAATTGTCAACAGAGTCACCTCAACAATATGTTCGTCAACAAATAAGTGTGTGATACAAGGAAATCAATATACTCAAATAAGAGTAATCAGAAGCACTGCCACAAAACGGAAATGACAACATCAATGATCTAAGAACTGACATTATTCTCCCACCAAAATGCAACAGTTACAACCAATTTTTCAACCAGACCTGCTATTGCCCATAATGTTAATATACTTTGAGTTTTACTATTATCTGCCCCTTTGAACCATATCTCAGGCCTTCCTACTACCTAATGAGAAAGCTGAATTTTTGTTTATGTCAACAGGTTTTGCACACAATTGCGATAGGAGTCACTGTAGCTTCTTGTTTTAACTGTCCTATCAGCAAAAGACAAGCAGTTATTACTCTTTCTTTCCTTCTCAAATATGTATTTTGCACAAGATCCTTTCTCATAATTTGGCCAAGAAAACAAACATTTGCCTTAAACTGTTATGTTAAACTTAATATGAAATTCAAGTGCAAGTAAGTAAATTATTTAATTAAAACAAGTTGTAAATATAATTACCTGAATCTCACTCGCTTGAGATCTTTTTGACCATCTGCCAAAGACACGAATGTGAAATACACACCAGGCTCATCTTGTTCTACCCATTCTGTGTAAGGTGGGTGCTCATTCTCTGCTTTACATACCTTACCAATGTTTTCTTTGATCTTGCTTCCTGTACGCTGAACACCTTCTGTTGACCTAGCTGAATTTTGATAACCAAAAGCCCTTTCCAGACCACTCGTTGGTGTGTCATGTGTGACAGGTGGACTGCATGAACCATTTACTCGTATGTCTCTAAGAACTCGAGTAGTGGGACTTAAATAGAACTTATGGTCATTGAATTTGATATCTTCTTTTTCTGGAACCTCTGTGAGACCAGGATATGTTGGAGATAGCAATTCATGCAACACATTCAGATGGGGTGAAAGAAACGTGCTCATGTTGCTTGTTTGTGTTTTCATTGGGAGTTTCTCAGCCATATCCTTCAGCTGCATTAAAACACACGATATAAAGCCCCATACTTGAAGTTAATGCAACTCAATAGTCGAATTCAAACATGTTGAAATTGAACAATAAAGTTACTCATAATATGGAAGCACAAACATATGAAAGATATCACTGTCTTTCATTGAAAGTTTTATAATGATATAGATGGCTGATCATTTGGTAAAAAATAGGTAATAATGTATTGTGGCTGATCAAATAAATAAACAAGTTGCTTTTCCAAGATTGCTAGAAACCCACAAAAAAAATTCAATTCCTTGTTTAGGTCGACTTAGATATATGTATTTTACAGAATATTATAGCAACTGTTATTAATTGTGACAACACATCCACTGCTACTTTCAATCTTCAGAGAAGCCTCCAGTCAAGATAAAAATCAACATATTTTTCAAGAAATTAAAAATTCACAATTTAATCTTATGTGTTTATATATATACTTAAAAAATTGAATGAAGATATATGACTTAAAATAGTCAAGCATTTATATAGGCCTATTTTTATTCTTTCTGAAATCATCAGTAGCATTTTAAAATGTTTGTAAAAGATGCAAAAGCAGACTCGGAATGACCAAGTTAACTTGGTCAAACCCTGGAGTCAGTTGAATATCATTTTGTGAATCTTGAGAACTCGGACATAATATTTTTGTTTCTAAAAGTTCCAGATTTATTATCTAATCAGATTGTGTTTGATGTTAAAGTTTTGTATAATGAACTGCAAGCAGGTTGCATGGTACTGTTACTACCAGTTGATAATATAAAGACCGCCTACTATTTATCAAGATGATTGTGAAGCAAACATGATGATTAAGCAGAAACTGGAATTTGATACATTTTGTTAAACAAGATGAAATCTTACCTTCTAATAAAACCCTCATCATGGAGAAGTTGATCTGCTTCTTTATTAAATATTTATAACCTTCTCCTCTTTTCAATGCTTTTCTCACATACTATTATATGACTGTACCAATGGCATCATATGGGTGAAGACATATTAACGATGTTGCATCTCAACTATCAAGCAAAGAAAAGACAGAAAGGATTGAATGTTTGTTTGAAATTCCCAATTCCTATTAATTTCACTTGATGTCCTCCTTCACAGGCATAAGTGTAGAACTAGAAACTGTCACACTATCAAAATTGTGATCCTGGGCAGAGCTATATAATACAGGCGGGTCTTTTTTCTCAAATTAATTATGAGATCACCCTCTTCCATCACCTCATACAAAGAAAAAGGGTGTTAGAATCAACCTTTCCTTGGTCATTAGAGTCCTAATTATTAGGTCAAATGCCATTGACTGGAAATTTTTATGGAAAACCCATACTCACTGCCCCTTTGTCTATGAAGTTTTCTTATATTTGAAGAGGATTGTCCTTGGTAAAGTCACTGGGATTAATTATTTTGTATTTACAGATTTGTATTATCTTACAACTATTTGCCTTTTAGCTAAAGATTCCTTGTAGTGTAGCTCCTTTCTTAGGTATCACCATATTCCTTACAGGGAATATTGTTGGATAACTCCTTTCTTAGGTGTCACTATATTTCTTGCAAGGAATATTGGAGTTTAACTCCTTTCCTCTACACTTAGTATGTTTTAGTGCCTCTATATATTGCATTGTGTCTATAAAAAGGGCATATTTATTCTCACGAAGAATCTGTTGGTCTGATCATTCAATCAAACCACAAACCAGATGAAGGATCGACGCTCCTTTGGATGATGTTTTGTCTACAAAAGCAGTTTCCATAGAGAATGGGGTACATAAAGGTCGAAAAATGAAACTTTATAAAACCGGAATAATTGTAATAACCAAATACCCAAATATATAGAGTTTACAAAAGCTTTTAACAAAAAAGCAAAGGCGTCTATGTTGGATATTTCATCATTTACTCCACGTAGATAGTTTGTTTTATTTGTTTGTCTTCTTGTAAACATATGTTGTTTGGTAGATCAACTTCGGATATTGGTTATTATTTGTTAAACCCGTGAGTTCTATTTTAGAGCACACGGTTGCCTATATTTATCCTAAATATATGTAGACTCTATGGGAGAATGCATGGAAAAATAATATTATTGATTATATTCTCTGATATCGTATCAGAGCAATACAGATTATGTGCCTTTTGTTTTGTAGGTTAGAGATGCATCTGATTCAATTGCTCCACAAAATCTGTGACATTGTTGGCAAGAACTGTGGAAATTCATTCCTATTTTTGGCAGAAGCGGTGGATCATGTTTCTATTTCCATGTCTAACCTGCGATATATTTGGTGATCGATTGCTGTGAGCATTGTGAGGTGGCACGATTTGATCTGGGGTCTATCATGTTTGCAAACTCTAAGTTCGTGGATCTATGGTTTGTTGTCCTCAATTTTGTTTTCGCAAAATTGGGGCAACCCTACAGAAAATTTTGTGGGTTAAATTCTTCAAGGCGAGTCTTTGTTTGGTTTTCCTTGATTGTTTGTTGGGTTTTTGGTCTTGTTTTTGCCTTAAGTTTATAGCCCTTGAAATTCCGCTCGTTTTGAGCTATCTTAGGCATCAATCGGAGTTGTATAGCTCAAGTTATTAAGGCTTTAAGCGTATTGCAGGTGGGGTTTTTCTACCTGATTGCACGTCTTGGTTAAAATCTCTCAAAAGTGGGTTTTATGGTTGGTAATTGACTAAGTAAAAACATCATTTATATGTAAAGTGGGTTTAGAACCCCATTTTAAAATTTCACATCATTCTGAGAAGTTTTACTTATAGTTTTTAATGGTTTAATATGTAATGGTGGACTTTTTAAGTCCTGCATATTATATTATTATTATTATAAGTTACATACAAAGATTATGTTTTAAATGCAATTAGGTGTGGTTTTTATTTACCATTGCATGTCATCATAATGCAAATCTTCATTAAAAACTCCACTATCAATAACTAAGTTTCCAATATACATAAAGCTGGACTTTTTGAATGCAAAAACATATATTGCATATGTAAGTGGGGTTTTTATATGCATTGCATATTAGAAGTTCATTTTTATAAACCTTTCATATCAAAGGCTTCATAAGTGGCGAATTTTGACCCAAATGCAAGTGCATTTCATTCTAAAAAGACCATTTCCAAGTCTTCATGCATTGAGTGGCGAATTTTAGCCCAAATGCATATTGTAAGTGCAAAAGTATGTAATTAGTTTTGAAAAAGTTCGTTATTATTCATATTGGTGGCGATTTTTGTGAAAAATGCATATTCATTAAACATGTAAAAGACATTTAAAAACCCGTTACGAGTCATAAAGCTTATGGTTTCGTATGGGTGGCGTTTTTTGTGACTATTGCATGTATGCCTTATATGTGATACTTTCCTAAAAACCCGTCAACACTTCCATTCAACCCGTTCCAGCTACGGGTGGCGATTTTTGTGCCCATTACATGTTATTCGAAACATGTGAATGCTCAAACACAGCTGCATTTCCTTTTCAATTAGATTGGCAGAGATTTTGAATGGAATTACATGTCTTTTAATCATGTAATGAAGCCATACAAGCCTGTGTTTTTCTTCAAGAAGCTCGTCTAGGGCATAAACGTGATTTTTGCAGAGTTTGTGGTTATTTTTGTTACTCCTACCTTACATTTTTTATGTCTAAAACCCGTTTTGAAGTCAACATGATCAATCAAGACTTGTGACTGGAGTTTTTTATGGGATTTTGGTCTCCCAAGCTGCCATTTGTCATGAAAGTTCCAAGAATGGAGGACGACATTGATGGTTGTGGTGTTATATTTTGTCTGTGATTCTTTCACATGTCTCATTAAAGCTCACGTGGGAGGTTTTCTTGAGCATTTGCAGGGTGTAAAGAACCAATTTCTGGAGTCTTGAAAGTCGTTTATGCTTGTCTCTCAAATCTCAGCTCTGCTATGGGGTTTTCTCTGTACCATTTTGTCAAAGATAGGATTTGTAATTTGTTTACAATATTTGCAAAAGTCTTTGCAAATTTCTGAGATCAAACTCGGTGAAAAAAGGAGTAAGACTGCTATTATAAACAGTGTGTCAAAGGGCAAACGATATGCAGTCATACAGATTAAAAAAGTGTTAAGAAAACACCAAAAGAATAAGTGATCAAGCAAAAGTAATGTTTTGTATGGAAAGACAGTAAGCTACAACAGTTACAGAAGCAGCCATGTTCATGTTCTTGATCAAGGAATAGTGTTTAATAACATTCATTGATAGCACAATTTCAAGATAGCAGCAGATTATGTTGTGAAGAACAACGATTATTGAAAGGAACACCAAATCATAATGAATGGACAACACTGTAGTATAAAGAAAAGACAGATTGAATCTCAAGACAAATAGCAAATCAGTGGAGCAAATCACAAGAAAAGAACAGAGAGTTCATCAACAATGGCTTCATGGTGAGAACAAAGGTTGCTATCAATACAGATGGACAGAATTACAACATCAAGAAGACAATTGAGAGACCTGTTATTGAAATAGCAGAAATTAAAATCACTATCATGGCAGAGATATCTTATGCACAGCCAAGGCATATCACATGAGCATGAAACCTTGTATCAGAGAATGTAACGAATAACGTGATAAGCAAACATACTCTAAGACTGGAAAAGGACACAAAGATGAATTAAAGCATAAGAAGCAGGAACAACTGTATGGTGGAATCATACAAGGAAAGGGACGTGATTAAGTGGGATGGAGGCTCAGCGGTTTTCATAAACTTGGGGTTTCATTGATCAAAGCTCGGTGTTCTCCATGCTTGGTGGCTTGTAAGGATTGGAGTTCGATCTTGGCAATTTTCAATCATGTAATGCCCTGAGAAAAAGAATCTAGCCATAGTTATTTTGGGGCTTTGTATTCTATGAATTGAGGACACGACTTCAGAACCAAACAATACTCAACATTTTTTGCACTTTGTTTAAACCCGCAACTTAGTCTTCAGGGCAATAAACAGAGACAATATTGATCTTACAAGCATGGAGAAGGTTTTGATGCAGAGCATTATAGAAAGCACAATATATGTCAGTGTTGTGAATTAAATAAATCATCACAAGTTTTCAAGGTTGTAGATCACAGTCAACACTGACAGAAAGATGATGAAGGTAACTCTCAGGATGAATGACAGATGATACAATCAATGTATCAGAATAGTGATCTTAATGCAAAATATCAAAAAAGAAAAAAAAAAACAATGGTAATGAATGATGTTAAATCCATTGTTCATAATGACTGGAGCAGGAGACATTTTCAGAAGGTCAAAATACTACAAAGGAGATATAAAGCATTGTTTCAGAAGTTTCATACATTGTTGATTGATACTCTGATTCAAGGACCTAATGATAGTATCATGAAATAATTTCTTCATTCTCACAAGAGCTTTGAAGTGGGCACCATTAATTCATGGGCATATGCAGAACAAAGATGTATTCAAACAATGATTTCAGGAGTAGGACATTTATGACATAAAGGAAGGACAACCAGAGACATGCTTCCCAACTTCAGCTATGCAAAGAGAACTTCCCCTAAAGAGCTAGAACTACCTCGGGAGATGGAAGAATGTTCTTTCAAAATGAACACAGTAAAAAAACAAAAAGGTTCTTCCCCTCACTTGTAAGATGTATCAAGTTTGATCTTCCCAATGATGCAAGTTTGTGTTGCAAGTTGAAGAAAGTTCTTCCCATGGCACGTATGTCCTTCCCATGTTTTTGCAACTGTGTTATGTCATCTAGGATCCGAATTATGTATCATATTCATAATCTCGGGCTTTAGAAACATTATTGCATATTCAATAATGTTCTCAACACGTGCAATAAAATGATCTCCCCATTTGCGAAGGAAGTTCCTATGTTCTCAAAAATGATGCAAGAAGAGATGCAAGTTCTTCCCTTCATGAAAAGCTCCAAACACTCATTTTTCTTGCATGTGCAGTTGGGACATAAAAACCCCACTTACAAAAGGAAAATTTGTGCTCATGCAAGGAGGTAAAAAATGGAATGATGCGGGCATAGAATGCTTTCAAGACTAATTTCAAGCAAACGGTTGGTTGATGTCATCAATACAAAACAATCAAGTATGCAGATTCATATTCCGATTCGAGATGCTTTTACCAAACCAAAACACATCAATCATCAGCCATCCTGTAGTAGCATGAAGACCGACAGAGGACGATGCAATTAGATGTCGTGTCTTGTTAGACACTTAGATATTTCATTATGCATTTTATAATTTGTATTTGACAAATTACATGTAATATAAAAACAAGATGTAATTGCATGTAATAGTATCACATGCAAAGTAGTCTCATGTAATCATGCTACAAGTACATTAGGTCCTATAACATTGAATAAGTCAAAGTTAGTTAGTTAGAGATAAAGATAGAATAAGTCAAAGTGGTTAAGGGTTTCCCTTTTCTTCTCCACTTTCCTCTCCTCTTTTTCTTATATAAAAGAGAGAATTCATTGTAATAATCATCTTTTGTTGTGTGCAAGAAAACTATAGGAAAATCTCTTGGGTTCTGAAAACTTTGTGTTTCATTGTACAAGAGTTGAGCATTTGAATAAAAGAATAGAGATTAGCAGACTTTGAGTTGTTGTCTTGACCATTAATGGATGTATTCTTATGTTGCGTTCATTGATCCTTGTTCAAATTAAATAGTTATCTTGCTTATATCACTGGAACACTTTAATTCTAGTTTTTTGAAGACTTTGTGCTTCAGGAGATCGGGGTTACTATAGAGAGTAGTGGCTGCAACGATTCAAAGCTGAAGACTTTAGGCTTCAGTGGTAGAATCTTTATCAAATTAGAGGGTATTCAAGGAAAGACTTTGAGCTTTCTTGTGTATCCGAAGTTAGAGTAATCATTTGAAGTAAGGAAAAGAGACTTTGAGCTCTTATAGTTATTTCATCTTTAGTTAAAATAGACCGTTGTCTTAAAGGACTGTTCTTAAGTCATTACTTGAGCCACCGGTATTACTGCAGCAAGGAGAACTGTTTGTTATACAGTTCAATTTTACTTGAAGCCACCTGCGGTAAGAAGGGAGCCTCCCCTATTGCTAAGAGGAGAGAGCAATCTCACATACTGTTGCCTAAAAGAAACATTTTGCCAAGTTGTAGTCTTAGTGACTTGCAAATATTTAGCCAATATGGTTCTTGTTTCGCGTATATATTTGGTTGCTTGAAGCCTACTTTTTTTTTGACAGAGATTGCAAAGTTGGAAGCTTTTGTTGTGCTAGAGTCAGAATGAGTAATGGAGCAGATAAGGCAGATTTCGATGGCTTTTGCGGTCAGCGTTTTACATTTTTGAGGCTATTTTTTTCCAAGCTAGCTTTGTGTTTCATTTTAAGTGTTGCTGTGGAATTTGATCAGTCTTTTTGTCTTGTTTAGAGCTTGCTTTGGCTCGTGGCTCCCTTATATTGGCCCGTCAATCAACTCGACTTCTTTGGACTTTGTCAAGTGACCTGGTGCCCACATATTCGCAAACCTGTATATAATGCAGTTTTTTTTTGCTCTCTTCATCGAATAAAATGGAGTTAGATAAAGAGTTCTCAAATCAGTAAGAGAGTGCATATAAGGTATTTTGCCTCAATGTTTGTAGTTTTTGGTCCATGTTTGGGTAATGGAGATTCTTTATTCCACCTATAGTTGAGATCTAAGTATTAAGCATGTAAATTTCATAGTTTATTTTCTTAATGTCCATACTAGTCAGCTAATAATACTCCCGGGGTCTTTTATTTTCATAAATTGATGTATTCTTTCTGTAAAAATAGTCTGCTTCAAAGAGTTTCATAATGAGCTCTTGTAAGGCTGGGGCATGTTCTTTTTCAACTCAACTATATACATGGGGTCTGAATATTAATAGACAAAATAGGAATCTGCCAAGTACAATATTTCATTGAGGAAAGTCAGAAAAAAAGAAAGAAAGAAAAAACATGAACATAAAAATTGTAAGCCTGTGTTTTACACCAATTTGTGTAATTTAAAAATCTTCGAAGGGGTGTTGTTTTTGTTCCTTCTCTGACACAATGGCAGGAAGTTCTCCAAATCCTTCTTCCAGATTCGCAATTGCTACGCGGAAATAATTTTACGCCTAGAAGACCAAATTTAAAACTCAACTTGAGTTCAAGGAGGTTTGGGATGTGATCAATAGAACCACAACACATCATAACACAGATACTGATGAGCAAAAAAAATTTGATCAAGCCGACAGAAAGGCCAAATTGATCATTTTGCCTTTTCATCGGGAGCAAGATCTCCACATCGTACTTTACAATTTGTGGCCAAGTCAAGAGTTCCTTGACTGGTGCATGCGAGAGATCAGAAGTTCCACTACACAAATCGACCTCCTAATCTCTCAGTCCATGCAAAGTAGCGCTTTGTCAGTCGTGATTGATTCATTTATATCCTAGCGATTCATACTCTGAATTGATGATTATGCCCTATCACATAGCAGCCCGCATTGGAGATATTAAAGGTGGTTAAAGCCCATATTCTCAGATTCGTGGATGGTGGTCTCCATATGATTGGGATTTAATTCATGCAGCATTCAAGTGGATCGAATTGCGGAAATATTTTTGTGCATATAGTGCATAGTCATTATCATGAATGCGGCCATCACTATCTTGATCGACTTCCCATATCATCAAGAAGCCATCTCACCGAGACGAGAACAATACGCCATGAATTCGATGGCTCCCTAATTGAATGACCCATATAATTTGTGACAGGACAAGTGTTGTTCATTTTTATATTATATTATAATTAATTTTCTCTAATCTGTACAAATATTATTTGAAAACTTGAGTTCCATCAGCTTCATTCCACTCTAGTTTAAAGAGCACCAAAATGCGCAATTGTAATTTATTTATTTTTTCTATATTATCCTCTCGTCTGTAGCATATAGCTGATATGAGCAATAAGAAATAGGATTCACAAAACATTTATTTTGTTTTTTATTTTAGAAATGGGACAAACTCAAGACGGTGTACGAGGCGAATAATCAAAATCAGATCTTGAATTTGCAGAGTCAACTACTCAGCTTGAAGATGAAGAATGGAGAACAATTGGAATCCTTTCTCCAAAGGTTTGCTGAGTTGAGGGCTTCCCTACAATCATTTGGAGAAACAATTGATGATGCATTATTAGTGCCTATTGTTCTACGGGCACTACCCTCCAGACACAAGATATTTGTGACAACTTTGAATGTCACAAAGGCTACACCCACATTTCAGAAGCTTGTAAATTTTCTTCAAAAAGAAGAGTCTAAGCCAGGATCGTGATGAGGAGGATCATGCCATGACTACATGTCATAAAGGCAAAAAGCCTATGAAATTGTTCGATGGACCTTCCAAATCTGGTAATTCATCCAGACCGTAGAAGAAGTGTCCAATCTGTGATAGAGTTGGACATTATGTGAAAAATTATTGGTACAACTCCAACAAAGGATTATCCAACAAACCGCCTCCAAAGAAGCCATTTCAAAGTGACAAACCACGATGGCAACAAAAGGACAAGCATAAACAACAAAGCAATATTGTTGAAGCAGAAGATTCTCTAGATGAGGAATACATGCTTTCAGCCCACACTTCAGAAGATGGTTCACAATCTACCTCTCTATGGTACGTGGACTCGGGTGCTACGAAGCACATGACTGGACAAAAGATGTGGTTTCACACATTGAAACCTCATCATGGTACAATTACTCTTGGAGATAATACCCCCTACGACATCACAGGTATTGGTGACATCTCTTTGAGGTTTGGCACACGTAGTTGCAGACTTACTAATGTCTTGTATGTGCCAGGACTTACCAAAAATCTTCTTTCTATTAATCAATTTCTTGATCATAACCTGAGGATTGAATTTGATACAAATCAGGATAAAAAGGTTTGTCTTATCAAAGATAAGTCAAAAAATGCAAAGATTGTTGCTAGTGCTACTAAGATGGGTAGAATGTTTAGGCTTGATACAATTTATAATCATCAGGCCTTAGTAACTAAGGACAATGATCTTGCTATGCTTTGGCATTGTAGATTTGCTCATTTGAGCAATAGTTACTTGCTAAAACTCAGTAAAAAACACATGGTCAAAGGGCTTCCATCACTTGAGAAGTCTAGTGTTATTTGTTCTAGCTGTTTTTGCTGGAAAACAACACAGAGAACCCTTCTATTCTAATGAGCATCATGCCAACCAACCTTTACAGCTGGTGCATACCAATCTGTGCGGCCCTATGACACCTAGCAATAAAGGATACAAGTACTTTCACCTATTTGTTGATGATCACACTCAAAAGATGTGGGTATACTGTTTGCAGCATAAAGATGAGGCTTTCTCCTACTTCAAAGAGTTTCCTACTCTTGCGGAGAAAGATACAAATCATCGCATCTGTGTCTTTCGCTAAGATCGAGGGGGGAATACACCAACACAATTCTCCACGTACCTAAAGGACCATGGAATTCAACGCCAATTGACTGCAGCATACACACCTCAGCAAAATGGAGTTGTTGAACGGAGAAATCACATCATCATGGAGATGGGCGGAAGTATGTTGAAAGATTCTCAACTAGAGCATGCATATTGGGCTGAAGCTGTTCATACAACAATTTTTCTTTTGAATCGTGCACCAACCAAAGCCCTTGATGGCATCACTCAAGAAGAAGACAAGGTTAAAGCCTTTTATCTCTCATCTTCGTGTGTTTGGATGCACTACCTATATGCATATTCCTAAACAAAAAAGGAAGAAGCTAGATGAAAAGTCAATGCAATGTATTTTTCTTGGATATAGTAATGAATCCAAGGCATAGTGCCTTCTAGATCCCAACACGAAGAAAATCAATAGTTTACTACTAGTAAACTATTAAGTACTAAATCAATAGTTTACTACTAGTTAGTACAAGTTCTACAATTACCTAATGACGAGACAAGAAAATTCAGCAGTGTTCTTTTGTCGGTCCAACCATCAATCATGATGGTGCAACCCTTCCTCCATACCTCACACTACTCGGCAATTGCGACTTTGACATCACCCACCTTTTGGGTCAAAATACGACCTTTTAGATCCTTATCATTAGGGGCTTTGAACCCCGGACCGCAAATAGTAACAACATCTATTGCAATTTGCCAATAAGGAGACCTAAAACAAATTAAATAAACAAAATAAGTATACTATTAAGTTTCACTTTTAACTTTAAAAATTAATATATAATCAATGTGGCATACTCTTGAGTCTTGAAAGCAAGAAAATCAAGGCATAGAAATCAAAATAAAAACAAGTACCTTGCTGCATTAAATGGAAGGTTGTTGTAGAACCAACAATCTCCAAGTGCCATTTTCGCAGCCTCATGCTTCTCCTTATTCCAACCCATGCTTCTCAAGCAATGGTTGGGCACACGGAGTCGTGTGTGGAACAACAATGGAATCTAATGTGGATTTCTTCTTACGAATCCGAGGCCCAATGCTCACACTCGCAGGTTCACTACTAGATGGAGGTAATGGAGAATGAAGATTTGAAGAGGACTCTCCACCAAAGTTTGCCATTTCTTCCATATGCTTCTTTTTTAATTCTTTTTTCTCTTCAAATTCCTCTAAATGAGCTTGCATTTCACGTATAACATCCTAGGTCGCTCCTTTGTATGGTTTATCATAATGCCCTGATATCTGTGCAAGGTGATATTTCAATCGGTTAATACCTCCCCCACTATATTTAACACTGCAATGCCAACATATAACTTCTTTTTTTGATCCAGGGATGGCATGTTTCCAAGCCTTATCCCTTTGGACTCTAACAAGGTCTGCATCTAGGTTAAACTTAGGCCAAGATGAACTACTCCCAAGCGCAAACATTATGTTGCCGCTGCAATATATCATAAATAAAAAAATAAGCATCTACAAATTTGATACATTCTACTTAAATTGAAATAAACAAATTTAAAATAAATAAAAAACTAGGGCTTCTTACTTTTCAAGTTTTTCAACAACATAAAATGAAACAAATGTAAACAAAATGGAAATATGAATGTGTAAAAAATTTAGAAAACACCACAAAAAATGTAACTCACCTCTTCAAATTTGCTCCAAAAATGAAGAAATGCACTTCAAATTTGTAGTGTCCTCCAAATGCTTATTTTAGCTCCTCTCAATGTGTGAATTCAAAGCTAAAAACTTGCACAAACAATCAACAATCAATATATGAGAGCCAATCGATCTGCTGGTCCATTTTCTAAAACCCCAATATTCTTCTCTCAAGCCTTTTTTCACTCTTCCTTGTGTTTGAAAATGAAGGATTGCTCTTTTTAAATTTTAGAGAAGCCAATAAAGAAAAAAAAAAGTGAAAGTAAAACTTTAAAAATATGTTTTTTTGGCTTTTAGCGGCTGACTATTGTAGCCGAGTCCTGAGCTCGGAACTCGGTTGAGTCCGAGTCGAGTGGCCAAAAAACTCTTGAGAGCCGACTTGGCTCTGGACTTGCAGAGTCCTGTAACTATGGTTACAAGAAACACCTTTGGTAGAAATGGGTCACAGGAGAGGTGGTAGTCCACCTGGAAATGCGGGAAATAATAAGGAAAGAGAGGCAATGGATATATTCAGGGGTCTTGCAACAAGACAACAACAGGTGACAAATGTTTTGCAACAACGTACCACAACCATACAACAGATGTCTTTGCCTAGAGAGCAAAATCGTGATCAGGAAGAGCATGGCAATGCAATTGGGACCCCTAGGGCAAGAAGAGTTCCTATAGCTACCTATGATAGGCTTGCATGCCCTATTTTCTTAAGGAATAAGTCAGAGGAAGGCAGTGTAGAAGAAGGGGTAGCATTTACTGATAACGTCTTGGCCATGCATGATGAGTGGGAGGCATTGCCACAAAGGGTTAAAGATCACTTGCCTTTTGACACATTCATGACCCAAATGAGAGAGCATAGCAGGTCAAGGCAAGAGAGAAGACCAAGGAACCAAAACAATGATCTTAAACATGACACTAGCAAGCTCACATTTCATATGTATGATGGCAATGGGAAGGTCACAGCCAGAGCTTGGATTAATAAAGTTGATAACTTCTTGACTCTTCGGCCTGTGACAAAAGTGGATGAAATTATGTTTGCAGCATTGCATCTAGATGGTGCAGCTCATGATTGGTGGCATCACGGGATGGTTACCTTGCAACATAACCTTATTACTTCCTATCAGGAATTCTCAGACAGGTTGATTGAGTGCTTCGACAAAAAGGATCCAAAGGTATATTTCAAAGATCTTGCTTAGCTTAGACAGGTGGGCAGTTTGGATTCTTACATTACTCAGTTTCAGAGGCTTGCTGTGATAATACCTGATGTGACAGAGATACGATTGCTTACATTATTTATTGAGGGTCTTCAGGAGCCTTTGAGAGGTTGGCTTAAGGCTTTTGATGCTCCTTTCTTGCATGGAGACATTAACAAGGCGATGAGTATAGAGCTTGCAGCTCCTAAGAGGCAATTTCAGTCTAAATCTACCACTTTGCCTTCTGAGGAGGATCATTCACCAGTTGCAGATCAAAAGAAAAAACAGTAGCAAAATATGATGATGCAACTCATGAGGACTTAAGCAAGAAACAACTATGTTATTGGTGCAAAGAACCCTATGATCGTGACCATACTTGTCCATTGAGACCGAAGGGCAAAGCTACCGTTCCATGTGAGTTTATTATGATGATGATGAGTCTGAAATTTCAGACAGCCAGCTGTTTTTGTTGATTATGAGGCTCGGAAAGCCTCTCTAGAGTTTGGTCCTGATGCCAAATTATCCCCGTTGGCATTATCTACCACTGTACCACATGCATCTGCTTTCAGGATTAGGGGTTGGACAACAATGTGTTGCCATGTTTGACACTAGGGCTACACATAATTTTATTGATGCGGGTTTTGTCAGTAGGTGTAGACTTCAAACAGAGGACTTTGCTCGATTTTGTGTCAAAGTGGCAGATGGATATACCCTTTCTTGCACAGACGTATATGTAATCTTACTCTTTCATTTGATGACTACGAGCTACAGGCTGACTTCTATGTAGTCAACTTGGGTGAGTTAGACATAGTGTTGGGTATGCAATGGCTCCGGGATATTGGAGTGTTCAACCTCAACCTACCTATGATGGAGATGAGATTCGAGTACCAGAGAAGGAGGTACACGTTGAGGGGAATTACAAAGGGGAGTTTACACTTTATTTCTCTTTTTAGAGAGAAGAACAAGGTGTTCGAGGAGAGTGACACTTTTCATGACTCCGACTGTTCAGAGATATACAGTTTTGATCAGCACAATGGTGAGGTTCACTTTGTGAACAATCCTTTTTTTGAGACGGATGTTGCATTAATCTCCTTTTTTGAGGTTGATGTTGATCACTCTCTTGAGATGAGCCTTCATGATGCTTGGGATCCAGCCAGTGCATCAAGATTCCAGATAGGTCTCGTAGAGGAGTTTTTAGGGGTGTACATGGTAAGGAGTGCATATAGTTTTTCATTTGATCCTCATGTACATGATATTTTTTGGACGCACAGTTTAGTCGCGCATAAGCTAGACGATATGTATGACAGTTTGTCCTATGCAGTGTTTAGGGGCAAGCCTTGTCAGTCTAAAGAGTTGCTCTCACATGATGTTTTTGTTCCTGTGACATTGGTTGTTGAGATGGTTTTAGTTTGGCAGATTCTACTCGTTGTATTGATGATGTCATTGCAGGAATTGGCTAATGACGATAGGGACATTACACAGTTCTACCCGTGGGATCCCAGTGGAGTAGTGATTTCTCTTCAAGTTGAGTATTGCGGGCTTCCAGATGAGAGATTGCTTGGGGACAAGCAATTTCAGGGAGGGTGGACTGTAATGTCCCTTTAAGCTCACCATGGTTTGTGGTTTGGTTTAGCCTATCATTGGCCCTCATAGGCTAAGTCAGATGGTTAGAGGGTTCCCAATTAGCAGAACAAGAGGCTCTTTCCCTTCCAAAGTACTAAAGTGTTCAGAATTTCTCTTCGTTTGGCTTAATTTGGGAGACTTACTATTTATAGTAAGTCATATATGCTTAGTTACTATTTTTGGCAAGGCACCTGGTCATGGTATATGCAGTGGTCCCCTGATTTCCAATTGGCTTAGTGATTTAAATTTAATGGCAGAACTTTATGTTATTAAATTATTGATAAAGTCAAATTTATTAATAACTTATTATAAAGTCTATTATAGAGTTTATTAAGTAAATGATGGCCATGAGACATCATTAAAGAGCATTAATCAATTAAATTAAGTTGCTGCCCAACTAAGGATTATTCATAAAGTTAATTCAAAGCAATTTTATAAGTCATTAACGTGACTTATTTGAGGAGAAGCCTCATGATTCGAACTTGTCAAGGAATTATAAAAAGCCAAGGAAAGAAATCGAACCCATTAGGCATTTGACTAATTTCTTTTGATGATGAAAGTTCTTGGGAATTGAGTCATGAAACCTAGGGTTTCTGTTATTTACAACATTGGAGGACGATAATTCTTCAGTGTATGTGCAATTCTAAGACTATGAAAGACCAATTGAATTATTGCTTACCTGTGGGCTTCATTCAGAGGTCCTAATTGTGCAAATTGGTTGAAGTTTTTGAATGAGTTAGAAAAATAATTGCAGAATATTGTCTTGGGCAGCCAGTACTAGCAAAATCGGAGCATCATTATAGGATTGGGTGCATATTCAAGGCGCTGCTCCAATTCCAGCCCCACGTAAGACCCCAAAGATAGGTGTTTGGCCTCTAGGAAAGGTCGATTAGCATTTTGGTGCTATCTTTCAGATCAGAATTGGGCATTTAGTAGTTTGAATGCATTGTATAATGATTTTGAAGGGATTCAGACATCTCATAAGCTGCATCTAGAGTCCAAGTTCTTCTATAAGCTGCAATTCCATTTTCAATATCAATAATTGCATTTGTATGCATTGTTATTATCTCTTAATGAAATAAAATAATCTCTACCAGAAATTTGCAAGTAATTAGATTTCATTTCATGTATTGTTCTTTATTTCCGAACACTCTAAAACAACATAAAATCTCAAAAAACTCAAAAAAGAAAATACAAATCCTTCAAAAACCAAATTAGTCAGTTGCTAGTTGGATAGAGGTTGAGCCAGCAGGGCTCATCACAATGTTAGACTCTTGTGAGTCTGCAGCTTGATAGCTTTCCACATCATTACACCCGCAGAGGCACGAATGGTATTTGTTTCCCTCACATACGTGGGACCACAGAGACACGTGGCAACATATCAATTCACCGCGTCCTTACAACTGCTAAAATAATCCTCGTTCGTGGAGGTGCAGATGAAACCCCTTTTCTCATGAATATGGACCCACAATCTGCGTGGTTGTATCTTGCTCATCCTTTGACTGACAAACATACATGTCATAACTTCTTGCAGACGCGCGGATGAGCATTTTCTTTAACACAAAGTGGAACCCTTTGGACACATGGTTGTAGCTCACTCATTCCCCATCTGACATTGCTTGATGCTTTATTAACCCGCGGAGGAGCGGATGAAAAATTTTAACTGCCAATTATTAACATTCTTTGTTTTCCTATGTATCCGCTAGTTATCTTCTAATTGTCACTTGACAGTCACAGAGGTGTAGATAGGATTTCTTAAAACTACCAACTTCTTCCCATGCATCTGTTGGTTAGCGTTATTGTTAACTATAACACTCGCGAAGGAGTGGATGAAGAACTATCCTTAACACAGGGAGGCCCTTTGGAGGCATGTGGCGACATATTGCTTCATCGAGCCTTGACAACAGTTCACATCATATTGACTCGTGGAAGAGCAGATGAACACTTCTAACTGCTAACAATTAACGTCTTCTACTTATCGCACGTTCGCCGGTTAGTGACGTTATCTTTAGCTACTCACAAAGGCGCGAATGACACTTTCTTCTTGACTCGAGCGCTTAGCGGTGGTTACATAGGGGCTACTTGCCCATCCACAACTCTAAACGCAGAACCAGGAGCTAAGCCTGCAGGGTTGTGGATGAAGAGCTTAAGATTTTTAATATGCACATGGACAAAGACATGACTTAAAGGTGGTCATGCACCTAAGGAGATAACCTGCCAAGAACATTTTAATTAGGAAATAACCAAGGGAATAAGGACTTACGAAAATTAGGAAATACACCGGTGATTGAAAATACACAATTAGGAAGGGGCCAATTAACCACACAATGTAGATACATCCTAGGTCACTACTTATGAGGATTTTAACCAGACAAGCTAGTCAACACAAAAATAGACAATCTTAAGCCAAGGGTTGACACTTCGGATTTTTTAATGAACTCTCAACACTCGGAAGAATATGTAAAACCCTAGAATTTGTAGAGGTGATAGCAGATCATGTTTTAGGTTAAAATTTAGGTTATTCTATTTATTATCTTTTATATGTTTCAAAAAAATATTTTAAATTAGGATTAAATTTACAAGATTTATATTAGAATAATTTTAATATTATAATTATTTTTAATTAAATAATATATTTAATTGTAAATCTAATTTCTAATTATATTATTTTAGTAAAGTTAGGCTTACAATTAATATTGCATAAAGATAATTAAAACAATATAACTTTAAAACAACTATTAGTATTAATAAAAATTTATGTAAATAAAATTACAATTTATTAATAATTAATTAATAATAATAATAATAAACTTATTGTTCTCTATGTTAATTAATTTCTAAAATTAATAATATAATATTTGGGGGGTGGCTAGATTGGCTCGGGCAAGTGATCATAAGGACCATTCTCCCCAATCCTTGTGGTACTGGAGGGCTTGTCACGCTAGCATCACCAATCACTCGAAAAAATTTACCAAGTTCACTATAGTTTATGGGGTGAGCTACCCAATTCCTGCAGTCTAACAAAAATTCTAAAATCAATAACATATACTAATATTTAGTCTTTTTTAATATAACTTTCTTTAGAATTTTATTATTATATTATAATATTGTATATGGATTTTGGTATTGTATAAAACTTATAAATATTATTATATATTAAAAATATGTATTTTGTATGTTTTTGTATTAATGAACCTAAAACAAACCCAACCCCAAATTGTTTTTAGAACAAACCTGAAAATCCGAATCAGTATCAGAACATGTGACTTAGCATCAAAGTTATAATCAGCTCAACCTAGTTTGAAGGAAGGAATATGCACAATGACCATTTGTTGGAAGAGTGTCCAACAGACATATTACACATAATGGGCCAAAAGATGTGGACCAAATTGGTGGCTAACAGCTATATTCAAAAGTTGTTTTGTGAAGCTGCCATCAGTGTTGTATTGGGCTTCAACACAAACACCCGCAGTTGGTGTGATCTGGTGAGTGTCCATCATCACCTAAATGTGGGGTGATGGAGACCTAAAAGAATTAGTATCTATTCAGGATAGGGTTGGTCAAGCACAAGATGGAGGACTCTAAGTACTTTCTCATTCAGCACCTAACTCTATTTACTCAGCAGCAAAAGGACCAAATTAGAGAGCTAACTGAAGGCCTCCAATTCTTTTTTTATAACAAGAATAGAGGAGGATATGAATCAAACAAATAGAAAGTAGATGGAATAATTTCCTCTCCAGCTAAGTAGCCAATCCTGGTTTTGGTTCGGATTCGGATTTGGATCCGGATTTGGCAAAATATTTTTTGGGCTGGATCCTGATTCCGCGAGTATATATATAGACATTTTTGAAATATATATGTGTGTGTGTGTGTAGATTCCAGACATGTAACATGTCAATGCTCATTCATCATTAGTTCAAAATTTCAAACTTCAAACATATTGATATGATGATAATAATAAGAAGTTAGAAGCGTGATTCTCATAAAATGATAAATTTATAATTGCCAATATATGATTATATCATATTCATATTTTGCAAAAGTCTCAAAATGTCATTACATGATGAACAAAGCAAAAATGGTGAAAAATGCTTGAGAGATGAATGAATGACCATCAAATGACCAAATGTATGCTTTACTAGTCAAATTAGGATTTAGAGGCTTTTTAGTTTTAAAAAAGAATAATAAATTGGCATGTGTGGCCCGTTTTTGGGCACCCACATGCTTGGATTCTGCCCGGATTCCTGACTGGAATCTGGATTCTCTGTGGATTTTACACTGCAGAATCCACAGAGAATCCAGATTCCAGTCAGGAATCTTGTCGGAATCCGGGCAGAATCCAAGCAAAATCAGGATCTGGATCATACCAGAATCAAGATCCGAGGCATATCAGAGGGATCCGGTAACACAGCTCTCCAGTCTCCTTGAAAATTTGTGAACTTTTTTTCTATTAATATAAAAGGAAGCTGCCCCCAAGGCAGCACATTGCACATCAAAAAATATATATTCAGGAGAGGGTTGGTTAAGCACAAGCTGATGGACTTGAAGACTTTCTCATTCAGCACCTGACTCTACTTCTCAGCAGCAAAAGGATCAAATAAGCGAGCTAACTGAAGGCCTCCAATTATTATTTCATAAGAAGAATAGGGAAGGATATGAATCAGACAAGTAGCACGCAGATAGAATTATTTCCTCCTTGAAGATTTGTAAACAGTTTTTATTTTTCTATTAATATAAAAAAGGGATCTACCCCAAAGGCAGCTACTTTAATCTGTCCGTCTGTCTACACACACACACAATGCAGTGTAAGTTGTAAGTTATAGTATCCTTTTCTTTGTATTGTAGAAAATTTGAACTCCACAACATTTAGGTACCTACAACATGGACTTTGCCATTAAACCAAGAGTCCTTTGACTTGATTTATAATATCTTTTAAGTATGCACGACTTTTTTGCGGTACAGTCATCTTGCTATCTTGAAATTACTGTTCTGTGGTGGAAAGACTGCAGGATTTCAAGTTGCCATTTTCATTTATGTAGTGTTTTCTTCTGTCAAATGGTTTCCCTACTTCATGAATCTTGTCAACTTTGTTGTGGCATGATTTTATATTATTTGTTATACAAAAAATTATGATTTAATGTCTAGTAATTGATCTTCACATGCCTTGGGTTGAAGACTCACTTTCCCCTTTCTTATTTATCATACTGGCAGAAGGGCTAAGTAGACTTATCAGTTTGAAGCAAACCCAGGGGATTTGGAAAGGCATCCAAATAGCAAATTCAAACATCCATGTGACTCACAACCCTTTTGCAGATGACACATTATTTGGACAAGCTAGTCTGGAGGAAGCAAAAGTTATCAAATACACAATCAAAGTCTATTGTGCTGCATCAGGACAGAAGATGAATGAAGCTAAGTAAAGGTATTCCTATTCAACACACCTAAGGTAGTTGCTACAGCTCTACAAAGACAGTTGGGATTCTCACAAGCATCACTTCCATGCAAATATTTGGGAATACCCTTTTTTAATGGAGCAAACCTGGTTTCATAATGGTCAGGTATCATAGACTCAATTAAGGACAGGATATCATCTTGGAAGGCTAGGTGGTTATCCCTAGCAGGCAGGATTCTATTAGTCAAATCAGTCTTCAACACCATCCCAAATTATGTATTATTAATGTTACAAGCTCCAAAAATAGTAATAGACACACTCAAGAAACATATAAGGGACCTCATATGGAAGGGAAATATGGATGACCAAAAGAAAATCACACTTGTTTCTTGAGACAACATTTGTAAATCAAAATCGGAGGAGGAGCTGGGATCCACAGCTTTCAAGAAAGGAATCTTAGCCTAGGAGTCAAGCTGGTCTGGAAGATTTACGAGAAGCCAAATTCTCTTTGGGTGCAGATAATCAAGGCCAAATATTTAGATGACAACACTGAGGAAAGAATATTCAGTATCTCAAATCCCCCAAAAGCATCTCAAATGTGGAATTTTATAATCAGGTCCAGGAAAGTCATCCTACCTCAACTATCGTGGCTGATAAAATCAGGCAACATAGTTAGGTTTAGGGAAGATGCCTGGAATGGAAATCCACCCCTCATTCTCAACACACACCTAAATCAAGCAAGGACAGTACTACAACAGGTGTGGATGGTGAGAGTTAGTGACTACTTCCAAGCTGCTGAGATAGATGGGCAACCAACTTACAAATGGAAAGACCTCACAGATGTCAATATCTCAATTGATCAAAAGGTACAACTTATGGACATTTTAGATCAGAGATGTATCTCCCCAAATGGTAATAAGGATTGTCTGATTTGGACAAAAAGTAGAGATGGCAGATACAATGTAAAGCAATGCTACCAAGTGCTAAAGAATATCGGAAGGCTAGAAATTAAAAGAGAATACACATTTTGTTGGCATGAAGCTATTTTACCGAAGGCAGGGGCATTCACTTGGTTAGCGGTAGAAAAGAGGATCCTTACGAGTGATAGACTAACTAAGTTGGGGATCACAGAAGAATTTAAGTGCGTACTGTGTGGAGAGAAGAGTGAATCCTTGGATCACTTGTTGGTTGACTGCTCATTCACACAAGGATGCTGGCATTGGATCATACAACAGCTAAAATGGGTGGGTGCACTCCCAAGAACTTTCAGAGAATTATTAGCAGCTTGGCCTATCCTACATAAAGACACCTTTTTTGGATGTATATGGGTTATTGCACCTGCCATAGTGGCATGGAACATTTGGTGGGAGAGGAATAAAAGAATATTTAGAAAGGAAAAATCTACATGGGTTAAGGTATGCAACTCGATAGAGAAATCTATATCTGAGAATGTAATTTGCTATACAGCTAGATCCAAATCTATTTCTTCAGTGTTCTCGGCAACAGACTCACAGTTGTTAAATGATTGGCCTCTCGTTCATATTCCATTTAATGGTGTTTTGGTAGGTAAGCCAACAAAGGTATCCGTGAGAGACAAGGCTGAATGGATTCCTCCACAGGAAGAGTTTTTGACACTAAACTTTAATGGCGCATCAAAGGGAAACCCGGGCAGCTCAGGAGTGGGTTGCATTATTAGGAATGATCATGGGGAGATTATTCGGGCTCTAGCAAAGAAGCTACCAAGTGGCACAAATAATATTGCTGATGCACAGGCACTACCGGAAGGTATCAGATTAGCCCTAAAATTAAAAGTGGAAAAGATTCACATTGAAGGTGATTCACAAATTCTGATAGTGGACCTAATGGCTAATAAAATTTGTAGTTGGCAAATTGACTACATTTTGCTAGACGTTTGGAAACTCTTACCAAGATTTAAAGAGTATAGAATTAATCATTGTTTCAGAGAGGCAAATGGGATCGCGGACTGGTTAGCCAACCAAGGGGTTAAGTTACAACAAGGTTCAAAAGAATTCTCAGCATAAGAGGTTATTAACAGCCTGGTTGCTGACAAAGGGATGGAGGACAATAAGCACATACAAAGGGAATTTGTTCTGGCTCAACAATATTCAGTAGGGATAAATGGATAAGCCATCGCTCATAAGGGGATGAGTTCAATTCCATGTAGGTGGCTTATTCGGCAATAAGGAAACTAAGAACGAAGCAGCTGAGGTATGATTAGGTTAAGCTCCCAACCAGATGGATAATGGGATGGACACTACGAATGGGTAAAGGATTGTTTTGGTTCGACATTAGAGGAGAGTACCAAAAGAAAACCAAATTGTTGAGTCGGTGATGGGAGCTCAGACGTGCGAAAGGTACTAGTATGCAGGGCATATTCCTCTTGCTCATGTAGAATTGCTTTCATGCTACAGAGCGCAAGTGATAACCAAACCGAAAGATGAAGGGCACAATGAAAGACACAGAGGAAGATGCTGCCTCCTCAAAGCTTGAAGCAAGAAACGAGGTGCAGGAATAGACCCTATCGACTACTCTGTATCAAGTGCGATAGAAAGGCATACCAGGGACAGAAGTGGAGGTATGTAAAGACAGGTTTTGGATTCCGATGTAAGGGGTAGTTTTTTGTTTGCATAGTATGTAATCAAACAGTTTATGGTTAATTTTCTATGGTTCCATGTACATGGAAGATGTCAGATGTATGTATACAACATTTGTGTATAGGTGATCATAATAGTTACAGAGGTAGTTTGAAATTCATATCTCACAAGGAGTATAACTTGTTGTAGCTCTGCTAGTGTTTTGAGGTTGGTCTGAGGGATTATAAATGTCCCATTTTGGTCTGGTCAAGTAAACACATATTGTAATCTCCAAATTTTATCAATACAAAGTTTAGGTATTTGAACTTTAATGGAAAAAACATTGATCTTCACATGACATTTTCCTAACAAATGGAAAAATAAATAAAGATATCACAGATTCTTAAATTATTCTTCATTTCAGATGTTTTATGTAGAAGCAAACGTGATTAATAACTTAGGAAAGAATTAATGAGCTTTAAGAAACTGTACAACAAGTTCATAGGTTTATTGCATAAGAGATCAGCAAGCCTCTCCAGAAATCTATGGGAAGTTAGGAACTAATTAAGCAGAAAATAGACAAGACCTACTTTAAATGCTACACTACAAATGCAACAATATACAAATAAAAGAAATTGATTGTATGATCACAATTTTATGGTTTGAAGGGAGGCCCATATACAAATCAAGATACATCCCTGACTGCAGCAATTCTACATAAAAGGCCAACAGTCATCAATTAGACCACAAACAATGGGTAACTGCTTCTAACTATTTCTCAATGATATACAGGGACATGTTCCCGAGTTTTCTCCATCATCTGCATCCCCAAAACATTTTGGGGATACAAGGATGCCTCGGAAACATCCTCAAGGCTGTCCTTGGGCACCTGGCCAGACCAAGTTACTGAGAGATGCAGGGGGACAACAGAACATGTCTATGGACGTCCCTTCCATCCAAAGGATACACAGGCATCACATGTCATCATCATTTGAAGATCCCTTTAGCTAAGGTTATAACCTAGAAATAAAAAGCAAATAAAGAAAAATAGAAGAGCTAAGGGACCTGCAAGGTCATTGAATTTATTTAAAAATCTTAGAAAATATAAAATTTCTGATAATGTTTTCTTTTCTACTTTATTTAAAAATCTTTATGGTATGAGATTTTTCTTCTCAATACCTGTAAAAATTTACAATTTTGTCATTGCATGAACATCATGTATCACAATCTGTTTGAATGGTTCCATTCCTGAAACAAATCAAGCTCTCAAACAAGGTACAAATAGGGAATATGTCTGTAGAACAATAGAAGAGGATCTAATTTTGTCTATATAACAGTTCTGTGAAGAGTAAATCTGTTTTTTCACGAGCATACACAAATCTGTACTTGTAAATTGCTGCATTCCAATAAAAGTCCTGAAATAAAACATTCAAGGACTAAATACAGAAGTTTGTCCTAAAGAACCTGAACAAAAATAAAAAAGTAGAGGCAATTTGAGCTCAGTTTTGAATCATAACAGCAGGAGCAGAGCCATCATTATGGGTCTCTTTTTTCTTTATCAGCACAAATTCTCTTGTTATCAGCTATTTAAGATGATTGTTGAAGTTTAGCTATTTGTGTGCCAGCCCTCATGTGATTTCTAGATTAAACTCTAATGGTATGTAATGTGTTTCTACAATGAATATGATGAATTGACTGATATAAATTTCTTATAAAATTTTGAATTTCCCATTTTTTATTGTCATCCCTTGCCATCCCACCAAAACAGGCCTCCCATTCCCTATCATCATTGTCCTCATCCTGGAAACACCATGGAATATAGCTATTTATTAACATAGTACCCTTACCTAACCAACTAGAAATCAAAACAAACCAGTCATTGAAAGACTACAAGTATTAACAAACCATAACAAAATTCATTGCTTGCATCATCCTTGCTGCCTCCCTCCCATCCTCAGGAAACAAAAAGCCCAAAGCCCCATTCTGTTGAAATTGGTAGGTAGATTTTTATAACTTGAAATGTAAATTAAAAAATATTAACTATTATCTTTCGACCTCCTGGGTGGCAAAGATAGATTTAGCCCACTGTGGATCCAACATTAAAGCCAAGAAAGATTCAACGTCATGGTAAAGTGTTGTGTTTCTCTATGCCAGATACAAAGGCTGAAATCCTATGTTGCATGGGTACTCATACCCATACCCCTGGTATGCGTACCGGGTACGGGTACACGTACCCAAGTACCGGGTGCTCAGTGGGTACTCGGTGGAGAGCATCATAGCTAAGGACCTTAACTAAGATTTCTGATTTTTGTTTCAGTTTTTTGTTTGCGTATCAGCTTGCTATTTATCAAGCTTATTTCATATGTAATCAGTTTGAAATTTTGATACAATACTGATTAATAGTTAACTTTATCATTGTTCAAGCCAGAAGTTTAACATTTGCAATATGTCATTGTTATATGATTTATAATCTTCTTGTTCATGTTTAAAGTTTGCCTTCTCTGTTATGCATCTAAACTTTTAGCATATATTATTATTACAAACACATTGCAAATCTGAAACTGAAAACAATACATTACATCAGCAAACTTTATCACTGTTCTTGTTTTGAAAACTCATTGTCATGACTCATATTTTTTATAAAATATTAAATTATATCAAGAAAAAGTTGACGTATCCAAGTACCCATCTCCCCTATTTTAAAAAATAGTCGTACCCGTACCCGTACCTATACCCAAAGTACCCAAGTACCCCCGTCCCCGTGCAACCTTGCTGAAATCAAATAAGTAAAAAGAAATCTTACGTAGTTAATTGATAATGGATCTTTATGATTGATATTTATAATTATTTTCAATTTTGTGGTTGCTGTGATATAGCCAAACTAACAGAAACAGAAAGCATTGGCAGCAACAAAAAATCTGCAATCTGGCTCATAAAGAAGTAACATGGCTGTACAAAATATTTTAATATTTAGGCAAAACATTCTTCCATTTTGAAGTTGGGAGGCCTCATAAAGCTCATAATGTGATCCTGCAGAACAGATCAGACACTCTAGCTCAAATTAAAAGGAAGTCTATGTAAATGAGAATGCCATCACCAAGAGGCGGATAAAAACGATCAAATTGAACTTTTCAAGTTTATTCGACAAAGAATAATAATGGGTAGGCTAAAGCACTTGTACCTATAAAACCAAGATCTACAAAAGACCGCATGCCACATCAACCACAAGAAAACCACAAAGAAAGAATGGAAAGAAAACATACCTGTCCAGTTAAGACTCTGATAACCTCTTTTGCGGCTTTACACCTGGTTGTTTCCTCCCTAGCAAGTGCCCGTGCTTCTTCGATTTCACACTCGTATTGCTCAAATTTAGCATCTTTGCTTTCACACTGCTGCTTGAGATTCTTTACCTGTTGGAGAAAAAAGTACCCAAGGAGCACACAAATGTAAGATCCATTGTAAACTCAACTAGTGAGTATTATCAGATTCCAGAATTTTACATAAGTCAAAGCAAATAATCACAAACATGATTATTTTCTATAAACAGTTCAAGTTGCACGTGGAAAAACAGAATTTGGATTGTTCAAAGAAATTTACTGATTTATCTTAAGCATGCAAATAGCAATTAAAAAATGGGATATTTGAGTATGCATCTACCAACAAGAAGAGGATGTTGTCTGCATATTAATGTTTTGATTTTATGAATGTTTAGAACCGAAAGAATGACATGCTTCCCAAAACAAAAAACAACTATGAACCACGGGGACGCACCCCCCACCCAAAAAATCCTCACATTTCCTGGACAGGGACATCTCAAAGATGGGGAGACTTTGGGAAAACGTCCCCCCCCCCCACTACACC